>CM052888.1:49114082-49179645 GCA_028534135.1 Potos flavus
GAGGAGGTATCACTACTCGCCTACTGGAATGGCTAAAAGTAGAAGGAGGGACAGCAGCAAGTGCTGGCAAGGATGTGGGAAAACTGGAACTGTTTCGTTGCTGGTAGGAATGCAAAGTGGTAAAACCAATCTGGAAAATGGTTTGGTTGTTTCTTACAAAATTAAGTATATACATGACATATGACCCAGCAATCCCACTCCTGGGACTGGGTGTTTACCCAGAAGAAACAAAACCTTACACTCCTCCAAAGCCCTGTACACATATTCATAGCAGCTTTGTTGGTAGTACCCCAAACTGGAAACAACCCATGTGTGTGTGTGACTGGGTACACATTTATCCTGCACACCATGGAATACTGCCCAGCAAAAGAATGAAAGGAACTTTTGATTCACACACAATGTGGATGGATCTGAAGGGCAATACGCGTCAAAACAGTTAATCTCAAAAGGTACACCCTAGGAAATCCCATTTATAGGACATTCTTGAAAAGACAAAATGATAGCCACAGAGAAGAGTGGTTGCCAGGCAGGAGTTCCGGGTGGAGGGAAAATGTGACTGCACAGGGCTAGCCCGAGGGAGTTTGCTCTGGATGGTGGAGCCACTCTGGTCCCGACAGTGGTGGTAGTTTCATGAATCTATATATGTGTTAAAATGAGCAGACCTGTACGTGCACGCACGCCCACACACACACAATCAATTTTATACAATTAAGGAAAATTAAGAAAAATCAAGTTGAATTAAGAAACCATTAAAAAAACTATAGTATTTCCCATCAAGTCAAAGTCCAGTCCCTTCTGAGTTCCCAGAGACCCCCTCCTCTTATGATGCTGGGGTCTAGTATCATTTTGAGGGTTTTTGATTTGCATGGCTCTTTTTTTGAAGGACCCTCTAGTCTGTCTCTTGTTTCTTCTCTGGCTACTATGTTCTGCCTGGAAACCATTTTCATTCTTTAGTTAATTACTAACAACAGAAAAAAGCCATCTAGACAAAAACCCGAGACAGAAGACGAGTAAGGCCCCCACCGCTCTGCAGAAGAGCTCAGCCCACCAAAGAAATACCTGTGTACCTTTGTAGACAGCAGCCGCAGATCATCCCTGTCCTTGAATTCACCTGCGTGAATTTCTCTCTCTGACCTGCTATGGCTGGAGGAGAAAAAGAGTTATTCTTAATTGTCTTGTTTTAAGCAGGAGGATGAAATATCTTTTTGTACAACTTTTTAGTGTGGAAAACTTCAAACATACACCATGTGGAAGGCTAAATTAGGCCTCCGCCAGCCCCCTTTGCCCCATCAAATGTCCACGTCCTCATCCCCTAGAACCTGGGAATGTTACTCTAGGTGGCAAAAGGGACTTTTTGCGGGTGTGATCAAAGGAGGAGCATGAGAAAAGGAGATTGCCCTGGATCCAATCTGACTGGATTCTAAATGTAATCACAAGTGTGCTTATAAGAGGGAGGCAGAGGGAGGTTTAACTACAGAGACAGGACAGTGACCCCAGCACAGAGGTAGAGAAGACGGAGTAAGGGCCACAAGACCAAGAATGTGGGTGTGTCTAGAAGCTGAGAAAAGGCCAGGAAACAGACTCCTCCCTGGAGCTTCCGAGGAAATGAGCCTTGGCAGACACAAACAGGGAAACTGATTTCAGACTTCTGGCCTTCCGAGCTGTAAGAGAAACTTGTGTTGTTTTCAGCCACTAAGTTTGTTGCGGTTTGTTACAGCACCAGGGAAAGTAATACGCACTACATACACCAAAGAAGAGAGAACAGAGTAGTAGAGCAATGGATTCAGGGTTGTAATAGGACTTTCGTGGGCCCTAAGAATTTTTGTCCGATAAGAATCATATGAAAATTACATTCATGAGCTTCCACAAAATAGTAAAAGTTATATTTTATGGCCATTTGGTATAAAGAAGAATATATTCTAGGCTGGGCTAGTGACTATGTTCATTTTTTTTTTCCTGAGTGATTTTAAAAGACATTAAAACATTACAAGAAACTCCTTTCTCCAAAAAGTTTCATGGGCCCTGGGCTATGTTTCTGGCACATGATGGAGAAGTCAGCCCCAGATGGGCCACAAGTGCCTGACACATAGCCAGATGTGTTGATGGAAACCCCTTTTCCATGCTGGATTCTCCCCTCGGAAATCACACACATGCTCACAGCCCACCTCCGTGCACTACAAGAAGGGCCTGGGCTTCAAGGACTCTTTTTTTTCCACAACTGTATCTATAATATCTTTTTAATTTTTTATTGAGATATAATTGATGTGTAACATTATGTTAGTATCAGGTTCGATATATGTATGTATTGTGAAACGATCCACTACAATAAGTCTAGTTAACATCCATCACCACAAAAAAGTTACAAATATCTTTTCTTGTGATGAGAACTTTTAAGATTGGCTCTCTTAGCAACTTTTAAATATACAATACAGTATTATTAACTCTAGTTCCCGTGCTGTGCACTATAGGCCCAGGCCCTACTCGTTTTACAGCTGGAAGTTTGTACCTTTGACCCCCTTCCTCTGTTATATCCCCCACGCACACACCCACACACCCCTGGCAAAGCATCCAGACTCTTCTTTTTTTAGATATAAACCCAGCTCCACTGCCCCAACTAAAACCATTAACAGTAATCCCTCAACAGCAGTAAATAGCCGCTTGGCATTCACACTTCCCATTGTTCTTCTTTTCTTTTTCTTGGCTGGTTAGATGACAGATGTGGGTCCCCACATCCCACTCATTGCCCCACGCTGTCCCTGGAGTGATCAGAGCCCTGGTCAACAGGACTCTGGAGACATTTTGTGTGTCTGGAGCTATAGAGAAGGCTCAGAGAGGTCCTGGTTTCTGGGCCTGCCCCAAGCGTGTTTGTCAGTATCTTCAGACATCTCTGGATGGTGGCCCACGCTTCCAAGTCAGGGGAACTAACATGCCCTAACATGCGCCCCCCCCCCAAACACGTACACACACAGGTCCTGGGCCTTCTCTCTCAACCCCTCACCATCCATGGCCATGGTCTCGGGTCACAGAGGAGGAGGCAGGACCCTCAGCAGCTGAGGGTCTCAGGCGATCAGGTACTAGAAAGAGGGAGAGGGACTCCTGCCTTCCCCCTTGCAGATGGTGGCCCCTCTGGTGACTGTTATAGTTATAACTATTGTTATAGTCAATAGATGTTTGTCTTACAGTGAAAACTAGTATTTAGTAAGAAACAAAAAATCAATAATTCAGCCAAACACACCATCCACATATTCCCAGCCTGCAAGTGCAGAATCTCATACCTTAATTCTCTCCCACCGCACCCCATCCCCGGCTCCCTCCCTCCGTCAGTCCCTAGTGCCCAGCAGTCCCAGCCTATGCCTTGGAGGGGGGGCCTTATATCCCCACACCTGTACCCCCCGTGGGTAAGAGCAGCAGAAAGCAGAGACCAACCCAAAATAGGCCTTTCTGACATGAGCTTGACCTCCTGGGTGATTCTTACCTCTTGTTTTCCCAGCACACTTTCTCGAATATTGTCCATTTGTACTGAGGGGTGGCGCTGTGTTCTTCCTCTAGCCACCACAGGGGAGGGGTGTCAAGCCCTTGCCAGGTGCCTGGCTCCGAGCCTTTTGTACTGCTCTCCCCTTCCAGGCCCAGAGAGGGAAAGCCCCTTGCCCAGGGCCAGCCAGCAAGTAGGGCTAGCCCGGATGCAAAGCCAAGGCCATACATTTCAGATCCTCACTCTTCAGCGGCAAGCTCTGAGAGACCCCACTTTGTGTGGGATTTGTGCGCCTGTTGGTGGGTGACAGGAAGGCTTTGGTGGCAGGTGAGACGTGGAGCCCCACTGCTGCTCATCACCCTCCGGGGGACTTGTTCTCAGGGACAGTGCAGCTGGGAGGGACAGTTCAGAACCCCACAGGCGATACTGACCTCAGGTGCTACTGTCCACACACGGCGCCCGGGGCTCTGTTTAATGGCATGTCGCTGCTGTGAAATCCTCGGCGGTTTTCGAGGGAGGGTGAACTAGTCGGGGTTTTCTACAGAAACAAAAGCAGCAGGCTTTACGCAGACATACAGAGAGATGTATTAAAAGGAACTAGCTCGCACGATCACGGAGGCCCAGGAGTCCCTGATGGGCTCTCCGCAAGCTGGAGACGCCTGAAGGCCATCCCCAGGGCAGCGGGCTCCAGGCCCAAAGGTCTGGAGACCAGAGGAGTCTCAGTCTGAGTCAAAGCCCGAGAATCTAGGAGGGGTCCAATGTGAGGGCTGAAGGTGCCTATCCCAGCTCAAGCAGAGGGCACAAATGCACCCTTCTGCCTTTGTGCTCAACTTGGGCCCTCAACGGATTGGGCGAGGCCCACCCGCACTGGTGAGGACGATCTTTACTCAGACGGCCAGTATAAAAGCTAGTCTTCCCTGGAGACCCCCCCGCCCAGATACCAGAAATGATACTTCCCCAGCTGTTGGGCCTTCCGTTAGCTCAGTCACACTGACTCCTAGAACTAACCGTCACAAAGGGGCCTGGCGTTTTCATTTTGCACAGGGGAGCCCAAGACTGATGTCTCCAGTCCTAGTAACAGCCCTCTGCGAATGCGCATTTGGGGTGCGAAAATTAAATACAAAATGGAGACCAGACTTGAACATCCCCTGAGCAGAAAAAGCCACTTACCACATCAGTGAGACTTCATTTAGTGTGTTCTGCCAAACAAGCAAAACCTAACCTGGGCCACCTCAGTAAAGACACTGAAGTCCTCTTCCCAAACACGGTGTGAGCTAATCCCTCCGAGCCAGCCCCTGCTGTCCGGAAAGCCCCTCTGTAACAACCATCACCAAGGAGGTTAACCGACCTCCTCATTCTCACTGGATAAGCCTGCAGGCTTCATAGCTGTCCTGGATTTGAAAGCTCCCAGTTCGTAGACTATTCTTATTTGCACAATAAACTCTTACTAAATACTGTTTATTGGTTTGGTGGCTTTTTTTTTTTTTTTTGGCACTTTTTGTGGGGGGTGGGGGGATGGCTTTAGTTTTACTATTCTTGGATTTTTGAAGGGAGGAAATGCTGTCCCTCTGCCATGGTGGCATTGGGTGTAGATGGCTCTCTGGTGGCTGCTCCTAGCCCTGGGCGGCGTGGGGCAGTCGCTGAGCAGGACTGTGTTTGCCATTCCAGGCGTCGGAGCTGGGGCTCCCCCAGGAGGGCGAGTGGCTGCAGCCTGCCCAGCCCCAGCGGAGTCCCCACACCAGGGCGGGGGCCGAGGTATCCTGCACCCTGGGCTCACTCGGTGAGTGTTTGGGTCCTAAGGCGATCCTGAGGGCTGGGAATGGATTTAAGGTCTGGCGAGGGTTCGACTTTGCTGACGCCAGGGTTGGGAGGCTTTGGTGCTGAACGCTATACCTTCCCCCAGAAACTGCACACACCAGGAGTGGGGACCGATATCGCGCCCCACCCCCCAACAGCCACTCAAACGTTTCCACCCCTTGACCAGGGCTTCAGCCTCCTAGCATGAAGACAGACAGACCGAGGATGCCGCAGCACGGGGTCCCCCCGGCAGCCCGCCCAGGTGAGGACAAGGGGGCCCAGGGCCGTGGGATCTGCCGCCCCCCCCCCCCCACCTATCCCTTTATCTTAAGAAAGGAAAGGATTGAGGGCACTAAGTCCCTACCAAGTAGTCTCTGCAGTCCCTGGGGGGAAGGGGGCAGGGAGATGCCTCCAGCCCCTGCCCCTTCACTAACAATGAACCCTTTCCCCTCACCCTCCCCAGGCCCGGGCTGCTCGCCTCTGAGGCCCAGCATCTGGGATGAACCTCCCTGCGGGCAGGTTGGGGACAGAGCCCTGAGGAACAGACACCCCCTCCCCAGGCTGGCCCAGGACGCTCCCCCGGCAGAGGGGAGTGCCTGGCAGGCGGGGGCCGCCCCCAGGGACGCCGCGCTTCAGGGCACTGGAGGCCAAGGGCCTGCTCCGGAGGGGCCCCTGCACCCGAGCCCTCAGCCCGGCCCGGTTGGAGACCCCACCCTCCCCAGTGCTCAGAGCAGCAGTGCCCCAAAGAGACCTGGGGACAGCGATGCCAGCAGCACCCACCCGCCCTTACTCAAAGACACCAAAGCCTCCCCTGAAGAGGCGGGGCAAGCGCCGGCTGCTGCCCCCTCTCTGGGGAGCTCAGCGGCGCCCCAAGTCCCCCCAGGGGCGCGGCCCTTCGCGTGTGCCGAGTGCGGGGAGATCTTTACCTGGGTCACCCACTTCATCGAGCACCAGAAGCGGCACCTGGAAGAGGGGCCCTTCTCGTGCCCCGAGTGCGGCAAGGCCTTTCTGCACGCCTCGGTCGTGGAGGAGCATCGGAAGATCCACCTGCTGCGGCCGCAGCGCAAGAGGCCCCGGCCGGGCGGGGCCGAGGGGCCGGGGGAGGCCGGCCCGTTGGAAGCGGCGGACGGAGGCCCCCGCGCCCAGGACGCGGACGGAGGCCGGCGCGCGGAGCCCTCCGGCCGCGAGCGGCCCTTCGAGTGCGGCGTCTGCGGGAAGGCCTTCCCCTGGATGGTCCACCTCCTCGACCACCAGAAACTGCACGCCACGCAGTGAGCGGACGCGGGGCCCCGGGAGACAGCGACCCCCGGCGGACTCGTCCTGCAGGCAACCCGGGACCCGCCGCCCCCGCTGCGCCCCCCCCCCCCCGCCCCCGTGACAGCGACCCTCGGCGAGCTCATCCTGCGGGGCGACCCGGGACCCGCTGTCCCCTCCGCCGAGTCCCCCCGGGTGACAGCCACCCTCGGCGGAGCTGCCACCCCCGCCGCCGCGTCCCCCAGGCGACAGCGACCCCCGGCAGACTCGTCCTGCGGGGCGGCCCGGGACCCGCCGTCCCCGCCGCCGCGTCTCCCCGGCGTCGCCGCGCCTGGCCCTTACCCCGGGTGACAGCGACCCTTGGCGGGCTCGTCCTGCGGGGCGACCGGGGACCCGCCGCGTCTCCCGGGTGTCGCCGCACCTGCCGCTTACCCCGGGTGACAGCGACCCTCGGCAGACCCGTCCTGCGGGGCGGCCCGGGACCCGCCGTCCCCGCCGCCGCGTCTCCGGGGTGTCGCCCCGCCTGCCGCTTACCCCGGGTGACACCGCCCCACGGCAGACTCCCCCTGCGGGGCGACCCGGGACCCGCCGCGTCTGCCGCGTCCCCCGAGTGACAGCGACCCCCGAAGGGCTCGTCCTGCGGAACGACCCGGGACCCGCCACCCCCGCCGCCGAGTTCCCCGGGTGACAGCGACCCCTGGCGCACTCGTCCTGTAGGCGACCCGGGCCCGCCGCGTCTCCGGGTGTCGCCGCACCTAGCGCTTACCCCGGGTGACAGCGACCTCTCAAGGGCTCGTCCTGCGGGGCGACCCGGGACTCGCCGCGTCTCCCGGGTGTCGCCGTGCCTGCCGCGTCCCCCGAGTGACAGCGACCCCCGAAGGGCTCGTCCTGGGGACGACCCGGGACCCGCCGCCGCCGTTCCGCGGGTGACAGAGACGCCCGAAGGGCTCGTCCTGCAGACGACCCGGGACGCTTCGCGTCTCCTGCGTGTCGCCGCGCCTGCCGCGTCCCCCGAGTGACGGCGACCCCCGAAGAGCCCGTCCTGCGGAACGGCCGGGACCCGCCACCCCCGCCGCCACGTTCCCCGGGTGACAGCGACCCCTGGCGGACTCGTCCTGCAGGCGCCCCGGACCCGGGCGCGTCTCCCGGGTGTCGCGGCGCCTGGCGCTTTCCCCGGGTGATAGCGAACCCCGAAGGGCTCGTCCTGCGGGGCGACCCGGGCCCCGACGCGTCTCCCGGGTGTCGCCGCGCCTGGCGCTTCCCCCGGGTGACAGGGACCCCCGAAGGGCTCGTCCTGCGGAGCCGACCCGGGACCCAACGTCCCCGCCGCCGCGTTTCCCGGGTGACAGCGACCCCTGGCGGACTCGTCCTGCAGGCGCCCCGGACCCGCCACGTCTCCGCGTGTGGCCGCGCCTGCCGCGTTCCTTGGGTGACAGCGACCCCCAGCGCCGCGCTCGGCTCGGCGGGCGGCCGTCTGTGTTCCGCAAGCTACAGAAGAGCTTGGCCAGCACCACCGGTTCCAGGAGCCTTTCCGGGGACGCCAGGTCGGCCTCTGCGCCCTGGACCTGTTGGCTCTCCTGCGCCCCGCCGACGGAGGCCTGGGGCCCGCCCAGCCCCTGGGAGCCGGGCACACACTTGGGGTCCTTTCATGCGGAACTTCCCTCTTTTCTTTCTTCTTTTTTCTTGTCCCGCCCCGCTATTCCTTTTACACTCCTTTTTTATGCTAAAGTACACACAACGTAAAACTTGCCATTTTAACTACTTAAAATGCACAATTTGGTGGCATTAAGTACATGCATAACGTTGCGCAACGATTACCACCATGTATTCTGGAATATTCTTATCACTCCCAAAATGGGTCCCCCACATCCCTTAGCAGTCACTCCCCATCTCCCCCTCCTCAGCCCCCGACACCTACCAGTCTGCTTTCTTTCTGGACAGCTTTCGGGCAGGGTTTTTAGGTCTAACCAAATCTGACCAGCACATGATTTCGTTTGATTCACAGAATGACTTTTTCTTTTTTTTTTTATAAATGCCAACATTTTTCAAATCACAGATGTCACATAAAAATCGGGCATTATGGTCGCCCCGGATTTCCCAAGAGCACCTGCATTCAGCTTTTCAGCCATCCCCAACTCTTCATTGTTGGGTACCACTCGCCCCAGGTAAACGAAAGCCTTACAAGTTGTTTGGCTTTTTTTTTTTTTTGAACTTTACTTGGAAATAGTGTTGGATTGACTCTGACCACACGTAAGCAGAGATCTTCTCCTTTAAATCATCCATAAGTCGCCTTTCAACTGAAAAGCCTTTGGATCTGCCCCGCCCAGCCCACTGCTGCTTCTCCACCAAGCTGCCTCCTGCATCCCACTTGTAGCCTCTGTCCCCTCGCACCCTCCTGGGCCATGCAGATCCCTCCGCTGCCTTCGCACCCTTCGCCGTGCTTGCCTTCTTGGAACCCTCACTAGCTGGGCCTCCAGACCTTGCCCGTGGCTTGCTCCAGCACCCTGGCTTATCCTCGAAGTCCTCCCTGGGGGCTTCTGGCTCTACTCCATGCCTTAATTCTTGTGAGCTCCAGCTCTCTTCCTAAGCACCTTCTTTCTCATCCTGCTGAGGCAGAGTTTCTTCCTTGGAGCTCAGATGGCAAGGGTTGGAGTCTTGGCCCCACATCGGCCCCTGATCCTTCAGGTACAGCACACATGATGGACAGGTTTGTTTAAGATGACAGGATATGTGGACAGAGAAATCCCAGTGTCCTGCCTTGTTGGGGGCCAGAGATTCATTCCAATGCAGTTTTCATTCCAATCCCCCTAAGCCAGAGGCACATTCACAGCTCTCTGGGTTGGAGCAGCACTGTATGAGAGAGTGGGGGCCGCTGCCCACCCACAAGACATCATTCAGACCCCTCACTGCCATGGGCCCCAACCATCCTCATGCTAACAGCTCTGAAGATGGGGTTCTTGGAAGATGTCTGCCCAGGCATCCCACAGACCAACTGGCCTCCAGAGACATCTGCTTGGTGTCCTGTGCCTGGTGAGCTTCTCCAAAGAACTCTTGATCGAAAGAAAACCAACTGCCTCCCCTAGGCCATCCCTCCACCCTCCAAGGCCCAAGGATCGCCCTGTTCTCTTTTCTCTTCCGCACTTAACTGCCCCAGCCTCCCTTTCTTCTGTCTTCTCTTCTCCATCTTTGGATGTCTGCAGGTGCCTCTAAGCAAACTCTGCCTCCAGCCCATTCCCCTCCATCCTATCCAATACCAGCAGCTGGCAGGGTCCCTCTGGAACAGACACAGAGAGGTGACATAAAGCCCAGCCGATCAGTTCCCTTGAATCCCTTCCTGCTTCAGTAGCCCCCGGCGCTGGGGTGGTATAGGCTGGCCTCCTGCACCCACACCACTCTGTCCCCGCCTGTCTCCACAGTGACTCCCATGCTGGGCTTCCTCACCTCCTCAAGGGCTGCCTGCTCTGCCCAGAACAGTCTTCACTGCGGCACTGTACCAGCGCCCGGTACAGAGCAGCCCTTTTACGAGTGAGAATGGGTGAATGGTCATCAGATGAGGAAGTGAGCGGCAGCCACTGCCAGGACCCCCCCCCCCGCCCCCCCCCCCGCAGGGCTGCAGTGATCAGCCAAGGAAGCCTTACTTGGACCTCTGAGGAGATGGGGTGGCAGCACCATGGAAGGTCACCATCAATGCTCTCTACCTTGGCTGACACAGGCGCGGATGTGCCCCAGGGTCCTGGGCCTGGAGAGTCACTCCTCAGAATCCCGATTCACCAAAGCTGCCAAATTGAGTTAACTGCTCAGCCTGCCTAGTCCCAAGATGCTGCTTAAGCTGTAGTAAGATAGAGCACCAGCCCCCCTCCTCTCTTTCTGCTCACTCCATGCATGCTTGGCTCACCCTGTGCCTTCGTCTGCTAGTGTCCCCTGCAAGACACCAACACCTGCCCATTGGGACGCTTCCCGGCCTCCTTGTCTGTCCTCCAGCGCTTGTCACAAAGCATCTGCTGGGTACTGGGTGCAGTGCAAGTCCTCATCATCTCATGCTCCAGAACCAGAGGCAAACAGACCACCCTTCTCCCCACCGCAGTCAGGGCCTCTGGGAGCAGAGGCCTGGGCACTGCTAGGTTTTGAGGCTCCCAAAATGATTTTTTTTTTTTTAAAGGATGAAATATATACATAAGGCACACTGTAATATATTTAAATGTAAATATCAAACAACTTAACAAAAAGAGTGTAATGAAGTTGTGTTATCCATGACACGATTATAGAATTCCTTCAAACCTACGCTGATTCCTGATGCAACTGCTCCTGGTGTGGTCCTGTCACAGCCAGGTGGAGGTGACCGCTGTGGTTAGAGGAAGCAGAGATTGGCATGAGTGGGCCAGCCACTGGCTACGACATGGTCTGGGGCGGTGAAGACCACACAAAACTAGCCTTCAGATCATCTTGTTTAATTGACAGTGTTTTTTAACCCTTTGAATTTCCTGTGAATCAAGAGATTTCACACACAAATCCAAATCTTTGGCTTCTTTTGAGAAGTACAGACCTGGGGCACTGTCCACAGGGCCCCACTTGGCTGAGACCATCAGCACTCATCCCTCTACGGCCCAGTCCCTGCAGGCATTTGAGTTGGTGAAGACTGGTTGGGAAAAAACAAGGATTAGGAGGCTAGAGGAAGATAACAGAGGGGCAAGCCCCAAGGGAGCTGGGCAGGGCAACCTGGCTCAATATTAGGGCTGGGGTGCGTCCCCCTGAGCAGGCAAGTCTGGGTGGTGCCATCAATAGCTCATGACCAGCACTCTGTCCAGACCTTTGGGGAAAAGATTTCACCATAAGTGTGTACACTCCTTCTGATACAGTAAAAGGAAAGTAGGGGGAAGAGTTCACACTTTGTAGAAGAAAAAAACTAACAGAAAAAAAATGAAGTATCTTTTCACATTTTGGTTTGCAGGTGAGATAACTGATAATTGACATTTTATGTATATTTTAAAGACTTCGTGCTGTAGTATAGAGAAGAGAAAGTGGGCTTTCAGTATGACAATCACAAATGTGAGCCTTTATAGTCTTTCAACATACAAGACACTTTAAAGAAAAGCCGATAAGCTTGTCTTTGCCTTGTTTACATCAGTGCATTCTGATTTTGAGCCATCCATATTTTTTCACAACAACCACTGTTGTAGGGCTCATGTGAGAACAAGCCTAATCTTTTCAAGTGTCTTTATGTGTAAAGAAAAGGTACCCAGCTAGGTTTCTCCCTAATGTGAGAATTCCTACTGTCTTCTCTGCTGTTTTCAGAGTCAGAGTTGTTACAAATTGTTGTTCCAGTCAAAGAAAAAATGCCCTTGTCTTGACACTTCTTCTCAGCTTCAAATCCAGCATGCAAGCCCTGACTCGAATCACTTAGTCTTTCTTAATGGGGCAAGTGCACATGACTCAGCCTTGGTTAGCCATGCTCCACTCACTGCTCCAGGGACGGTCCACGCACATCAGTGCAAGAAGTCTGCCTTGAGTGGGTCAGTGGCGAACGTGCCCACCTTGTCCACTGGCGCCTGACCCACTGCTGGCTGCCGTACCCGGGGCCCAGCGCCTGGCGGGCCTTGGTCAACGTCCAGCCAATGATGAACTCAGCCAGTGAGGAGACATCGGCTCTGAACATCATGCTGCTGTTCAACGGCACACGTGACAATGACGTACAGCAGTTTAAAAACGTGTCTAGCACGGGATGTTTCCTACAACCACGTCCTAAAGACTGCAAAGCAGGGTCGGCGTGGCAAAAGGTAAACGGCTCATACTTGTATTGGGGATCTTGTGAATGTATCTGTTTGAACTCTGGCGTGTGTCATTTTGGTGTCTTGCACTCTTTGTCGTTTTTTGGCTACACCAGTTTGTTTTACAACAATAAAGTTTACGGCACCGTTTCCAACATGAAAGCGGCCCGTCGCTGCTCCGAGAGGACTCACCTCACTCCCAGGCCGGGCGCACGCGGCCTCAGCGCGGCTGCGTCCTCCTTGCGGAGACTTCTCGGGAGCTCCCCACGGCCTCTGCTCAGCGTCCCCCCTGACCCCCCTGACCACTCTGTCTACACTAGTCCCCGCTAGTTACCGCCGTAAGAGCGCGGGGGCGACGTTCGCGGAACCACGACACAGTCCGCGGGGACGGGACACTCGCGACGGCGCCATAAGCACCGGCGTCGAAACTCGAACTCGGCCCCCTGCACCACCGGACGGCTGGGGCAGATGCGCACGGAACGGGCGCGTGGGCCTCTGGGAGTTGTAGTTCGGCGCCCGCCCGCGCAGGCGCAGTCCCGGTCAATGGCGGGCGTGGCCTTCGTCCAGCCATCGGACAAGGGAATGCGTCGTGGAAGGGTTTTAGGGCGGGGCAGCGAGGCTAAGCCCGGCGGGTCCGCGAGGCCGAGCTCGGACTCCGAGCGCGGTAGCCATCACCCCGGGCTGGGGCGAGACGAGCACGGAACCGGCAGGAAGTGCGCTCACCGCCCTCTGGGAGATGTAGTTGGGCGCCCGCCTGCGCAGGCGCAGACCCGGCTGGTGGCGGCCGCGGCCTTTGTCCTGCGGTCCGGCTGGTGAGTGAGACTGGGGTGGCCGGAACGGGAGAGGCCGAGACGGGCGGGCATCCGGGCTCTTCACGCGTGCGTCTTTCCCTGCTTTAGGCCCGGGGCTGGTCGCTTCGGGGGCGGTGGGGGCGGTGCCGAGTGGGCGGGGCCTGGGTTGGGGGTGGGGGTGTCTCCGGGTCGGAGAGGAGGAGTTGGGGCCAGGTGGGGCTTTGGCAAAAGGGGTGGGAGCCACCGGCTACCGGGGTCGGAGCCACCGGCTACCGGGGTCACAGTCAGAGAGACTAGCTGGTCCAACCCTTCAGAGACGAGCCAGCCCGACCTGCATCCTTCCCCTGCTTTGGTGGGACGTCCGGGGGCTGGAGGGTGGGGAGGGCCGAGGCCCCACTGCGAGGTCATCTCTGGAGCTTCACCTCAGTGAGCAGCCGGCTTCTCAGGATGATCGTGAGGGAGACCAAGGGCGCAGGACTTTAGTCCCAGCCGCCTGGGACCCAGAAGACAGGCTCATTATGTTAGTTTTCCCGAGTACCCTCCAGGCTCCTTCATTAATTCAGCAAGCACATATTTAGATGTCCTGGATGCCTATCCTAATACCCCAGAGCCCCCAGGGGAATCAGGGAGATGATAAGAAACCTGTCAACACATCACTGAACAAGATAACTCCCATCTTGGAAAATGCTGTGAAGACAACAGGGCACAAATGGGATGGGACAGAATCAGGGGTGCACAGGAAGCGTCATCGAGGGGAGGTACAGAGCGACAAGGGAAATGCATACAACCTTAGGCCTGAGTTTCATCTGGGGCACTCAGCCAGGGATGAGGGCCCTGCATGGTGTGGATACCAGGGAGATGCTCACTGAAGTGAGAGGTTTTTCTTCCCGCACCGATTGCCTTCCTGTGTATACTGCTGCGCGTCGCAGTGTGGCCCTTGCCACACCTTAGTTCCTATAATGTCTGTACTGGGTCACCACTCTCATTTTATGGGTCGGGGAAACTGAGGTAAACAGTGCCCAAAGACTCCCTGTCTAGCTTTCTGTCATGGTAACAGAAATATCACCCATCTGGGCAACTGGGAGTGTGCCCCTCGCTCACCGTGGCCCTCAGTTTTCCTATTTGTGAAATGGGGTAGGAAAATTCAAGGTAATCCGTCAACGATGCCTGGAATAGCACTGGCCACAAATGCCAGGCTGTGGTTTCGCTGCTGTTGGGTTTGGGCTGGGCGCAGGCTCCAGGCTCTAGCAGCCACAGCCGCTCCTACTTGCACACACATTCCAGGGCTCGGGGCTTCCGGTCACCACAGGCACTCGCCCAGTCTCTCGCATCTCCTTTCCCCCCAGAACTGCCTGCAGAGGACCTGGCTGTTCCTGTAAGAGGCCAGAGGAGGAGGGAATGACCGCTGGGCTCCTCGCTGCCGGGGCCCCGGTGAGTACACCACCACCCTCCCACTCAGGCCTCCCAGGCCCTGGCCTCAGGCCCCCACCAGACTCATTCTGCTCTCAGGGCCTTTGCCCTTACTCTGCCCCCGCCAGGAAAGTGCTTTAGCCAGCTCCAACTTCCCCCAGACCTCCCACCTCACCACCTCCGAGAGCATCTCCCTGAGTCCCTGACCCTCACCTGCCCTGTTCTACCTGGCAGACAGCACTCGTCCTTTCCACAGATGTGTCGGGCACCGTCTCAGCACAGGGTTCCGGTGTGTACTCCCAGCGCACCCTCCCCACCCAGTCCCCTTGGTGACCTCCCATAGACCTGGTGCCCTTCCAGGCACTGGTGTAGGAATTGCAGGTGCAGGAACAGACGAGATGAGCAAAAAGTTACCATCCCTATGGGGCCTACGGTCCCTACGAGGAATGTAAATGTGCCACGTGTTGTGCAGGGAAATGAGGCCCAGAAGAAGATGGGCTTGGTCACCAAGCATTACCCAGTATAGCCCAGAAGGCCTCCCTGAGGAAGTGGCCCCCAGAGACCTGCAGGGGGGTTGGGAGTGAGATCAAGGCCCATAGAATGTGGAAGAATGTTCCAGGCTGGAGGAGTACCATGAGCAAAGGCCTGGAGATGGAACCATGCCAGGCACTTTACGTAAGGGGCAGGCACACACATGTAACGGGAGGACTGAGAACAGGGTCTCCTAGGCCAGCTGTCGGGGGCCTAGAGCCTTGGGAAGCAGTTCTGACCATCTTTGCCTCGTGCAAAGGCTAGAACACAGTAGGCGCTCAGTGAATGGGTAGAAATGTGCCAAAGCCTGTGGTCAGTGCTGGACACATTTCACCGTATCCTACACCCACATCAGCCCCATGAGGTTGGAATGAGGAAACTAAGACACAGAGGCACTGTCACAGCCCTGAGGCCACACAGCTGGGAGTGGCTGAGCCAGGCCTGAGCTCCGGACGCCTGGCCCAGCTCAGACCACGCGCCCCCACCAACGCCCCCAGCGCTCAGCACGTATCCCACCGCCTTCGTGACTCCTCTTGCAGACCTCTGCATGGCTATTCCAGCAGCGCCCCTCCCATTTTCTCTAGAGCACTGACCTCTCCTGGGCTTTCATCTTTTGTCAGCTCCCAGACCCTGCAACTAGCGCACCAGCACCCCGTGGTCAGGGGGTGTCTCTTGTTTCCCTGGCCTCTGTGGTGCCCAGAACAGTGACCTGCGCTCACTGGGACTCTGCAGAGAACCACTAAGACCTACTGAGTCCGGAAAATGTAGCAGAAATGGGGAAATTGGTGAAAGAAAATCAAACCTCCCCAAGCCCCCCAGCACACCTGCCTGAATGGGGGCTCACACAGGTAAAGCACCCACTCTGTGCCGGGCCTGGCGCACACACATCACGGGAATCCCCTTCCACCTCCTAACAGCCTTCTCCGGGAGCTCTCACTACTTCACAGATGAGGCCAGGGAGGCGCAGAGCTCTTTAAAAGACGGACCTGGGGCTGGAGTCTGAAGCCCGATCACCTGGGTCCGGGGCTGAGTCTTGCCAGCGCCGCCCCCAGATGCCGAGTTCACACCCTCTGCTGCCCCACAGCTCCCCGCCTCTGGTGGGAGGAACGTTAGCAGAGGCCAGTGCTGCCCGCGGGGCCAGGATCCAGTGTTTGGGCACCCTGTGTCCCTCACTCGGGGCAGTGACACCCGGTGTCAAGGTGAGCCCTGAACTTTGCCTCTGGCCCCCTCTCCGCCGGCCATCCACAGCACTGGCTTTGGTGAGTCAAACTGCCTTTGGGGGGATGGCTGTCCCCTGCCCCTCACGTGCCTTTAAGAAAATCATAAATTCCCCACCCAGTCGCGGAAGAAACTGGCCTTGCGTGGGAATTTCAGAACACACACACAAATGTGGTGGTGACGGGAATCACCCCGGGAGCCACCGTTAGGCTTTCCCCTTGGGGAGCGTGTTTTTACCCCAATATGTAAACGTCCGAAATTAAAGACTAGGAAGTGGTTCCCAGGGGTCCCACCGCTGGACGCCCCCTCCCATCCGGTTCACTCGCTTGTTCCCACCACTCCTCTGGCTCCTTCCTCCCCACTCAGTACTCAGGTAGCGTGCCTGCACAGCGCAGACTGACGTGAGTCTGCGGCGGTGACTGCAGCTGTGGACACCAGGGGACGTTCTGGCTGACCCGTGGGAGGTTTTCAGCCTCCCGGGGCTGCTCCGTGCCCCTCCCTCGGTCACGGCCATGATGGCATCTCAGGGGTCCTGTGTTTGCATGACTGGGTTGTCCTCTTATATCCTAAGACCCCCTTCCCTCCAGCAGAGCCCCCAGGTCCCCCGGGAAAACCCCTCCCCCCCTCAGCCAGCTTGGCTGTCCGCCTGCCAGCTGCTCCCACTAGCAGCCATCGCCGGGCTTGGCCTGGCTGAGGACTCCTGTGCGTGACATTTGTTTCAGGAGCAAGTGACCTTTGAGGACGTGGTCGTGGACTTCACCCAGGAGGAGTGGGGGCGGCTGGAGCCGGCCCAGAGGACCCTGTACCGCGATGTGACGCTGGAGACCTTCAGGCTCCTGGTCTCCGTGGGTAAGGCCACACTGGAACCCCCGAAGGTCTGCGCCCAGCACAGACTCTGCTTCTCCTGGGTGAACAGTTGGGGTGGGTCTAGGCCTTAAAAGCAAATACCTAGGAGGAGTTTTGGGCTTTAGAGACCTGCCGTTGGGTTGCAAGGTACAGTCCCACCTGAAAATACCAGGAGCCGAAAATCATGGGGAAAGAGGGCCCTAGTGGGTCCCATGACTGCAGAATCCCAGGGTAGACCTGAGTCTTCCTGTGGTCCATCAGGAGCCCCCTCCCTTCATACCTCCTCCGTCTGGGTCCAGGGAGCCAGCGCCACCTCCTTCGGCCTCCATTCACAGGTGGGCCCTCCCTGGAGGTGACGAGAGCTGCCACAGTGCCTCGTCTGTGTCTTCTCCTGGGCCCCCATGGAAGGCCCGTGGGTCCTCTTGTGTGGCAGCCAGGTCCCCTCCACACTGGTCATTGTTGCCAGTGGGTGAGGGGGGGGGAGCAGCAGAGCTCTGACTGGCCGGGGCTGGGTCACACAGCAGCCCCCAGAGCCAGGGTTGGGGTCCCTGCGGGGCCGGACATCCGGGCCTCTACCACAGCTGTGGCCTCTGGGGCCTGCAGCCGAGGGGGTCCCGGAGGAAGGAAGGTGGACTGGACAGAGGGGTGAGAAGGGTCCTGGAACACCAAAACGTACTCGTGGGTCCCCCCTTGAGCAGAATGCTGGCTCCCCAGGCCGGGTGTCATCTCCCTGCTGGAGCAGGAGGAGCCGTGGGCGGCGGCTGCAGGGGTTCCCCGGGGTGTGTGCCCAGGCGAGGGGAGAGCCCCGCAGGGCGGGGAGGGGCCCGTTCAGCCCCGTGGCACTCTCTCCGTAGCCGCTCTCGTGGTCTTCAGAGCGAACGGACTACTCGGCCTTCCGGTAAACGTGCGCCAAGCACCCGCTCCCCTGTGAGCGAGGCCTCCAGCGAACCGACGCCCTTGCTGAGGGAAGGGGCACGCAGTAAGCAGGCGGAGCAACAGCTGCACGAGACGCTCAGAGCGTCCGATGAACGCTGAGGAAGTGAACGCGGGTCACGTGGCAGAGGCCAGGCTGTGGGGAGGACCTGAGCAGAGAGGACGCTAGCCTCTCCAGGGAGGCGCCGTGTGAGCTGAAGCCTGAGTCACGAGCACAGTGCTGCCACGAAACAGGCTGGGAGAACAGAATTCCAGGCGGAAGGAACAGCAAGTGCAAAGGCACCGGGGTGCGGCAGCCTGCTCTTCCTTGTAACAAACACTCCCGCCTCAGTGGTTTAAACCACAGAATCTTTAACGACGTGTATCTGTGGGTCAGTGGATCCAGTCTGGGCTTTTCCACGTGCCTGTGTGGGCTGTGTTCTTCATACATCCTATTCAGCTCCTGAGACCAGTACCGGCTCTGTGGGCAGTGGGGCTGTCCCGGCACTGGTGTCAGGCCCCGACCAGTTTAAGCGGCGGCCCGTCACCAGGGCCCAGGCAGAATGGCCAGGGTGTGGGAGGGGGTCACAACCCAGTCTGCAGCTTCAGGGGTAACTAGCCCTGACCCAGGATATTGGCTTTCTGTGGGTGCTGTAACACATTACCACCGACTTGGTGGCTTAAAGCAACAGAACTATCTTCCAGTTCTAGAGGTCAGAAGTCCAAAATGAGCGTCACTGCTGCAGTCAGCGTTCCTCCTGCGGAGCCTGCGAGAACCCATATCCTTTCGCTTTCCGGCTCCCAGAGGAGCCTGCATTCCCTGACTCACGGCCTCGTCCATCCTCCCAGTGAGCACAGCCCTGAGGTCTTCTCCCATCACTCTGGCCCCGGCCCTCCTGGATAACCCACCAGGATAACCCGGCGTAATCTCAGATGACTAGCCAATGTCGGAGGGCTCGCAGCTTGCGTTCCTCACTGGTTCCGGGAATTAGAACGTGGCCGTATTTGGGGGCCACTGTTTTGCCAGCCACACCTGGCTTGAGCTCTTCTCTTTTCCTGAGCCCTTCGTTAGGGCGTAACGTAAATGGCAGGGTGCCCACCTCACACGTCTAGGCCAGTCCGGCGCTGGGGTGGGGACGGCAGGCACTGAGGCGTGGCTGTGCGGGCGCGCTGGGTACCGGGGCCAGAAGGCAGTCCTGCCAGGGAGGAGGAGGAGGGGATGCATTTGTTTGTTCGTTCGGCATGTCTGCTGGCGTCTGCCGTGGCGAGGCTGTGGTAGTGACCAAGGTGGACAGAAGCCCTGCCCTCAGGGCTCCCAGTGGCTGAGACGGACCCAAAAGACCAGATCCAAGTCCTCTGGTTGACCTCAGGTCACTTGTCCCTGCTTCTGGCGATACACAGCTCCGCCGGCTTCGGTCTGGGGGAGCCGGTGGTTTCTCTGCGTCTGGCCGAGGAGGAGCCGCAGCAAGGTCAGGACACTGACCTGAGCCGTGGGAGGGCTGGGCTGGCTGGTCCCTCACCTGTGAGACGCGGCTCTTCCTCCATCGGCACCTGGCCCTCGAAGGCTGCTTTCGCCAGGGCCGGGCCATCGCTCGGCCCCTTCCAGCCTGGGGCGTCTGCCGATGGCTTCCCTACATGCTTCCCTAGATGCTCGCTGTGTGCCCCACATCCTCTCCCTGCCCTCATTCTCTGTGCTCCCCTTGCCAGCTCCCCCACCCGACTATTCTCTGTGTTTTCTCCCCTGCTCCTGTTCCTTCCCTGATCTGCAAAGCCGGATTTTTAAGTGGTCAAAGCCACTTGTGCCTCCAGCCTTTTGAAACCATCAGTTTTAGTCCTTAGCCAACCACCCACCACAAACTCTTCCCCCCCAAACTGAAATTAAGGAGCATCTCCATTTCTGTTTCTTTCAGACTTGGAAACTCGACCCAAAACCAGACTGTCTGCTCCAAAGCAAGACATCACTGAAGAAAGAGGCGGCAGCGTCCTGGTGGAAAGGTTCCTGTGGGACAGTCTGTGGTACCCTGAGGGTGACGATGCCGAGGGCCACTGGGGACAGAGTCACGAGAGCCGAGACGGCCACGTGGTGCTGGCAGCCTTCACGCCTGTGAGGACCCCCATGCAGCAGCAGCAGGGGAATGGGTTCGGGGAAAACTTGATTCTGAGCCCCAGTCTCCCACCTCAGCCGATGCCTCCTGAAAGACCAGGCCTCCACATGCCGGGGACACGTGCGAAGAGGGGGAAGCCAGACCCGGCGTTCGATGCTCCACAGAAAACATATGCAAAGGAGAAGCCCTACAAATGTCAGGCATGTGGAAAGGCCTTTAGTCACAGCTCAGCTCTTCTCGAGCACCACCGAACGCACACGGGAGAGAGACCTTACGAGTGTCATGAATGCGGAAAGGGCTTCCACAACAGCTCGGCGCTTACCAAACACCAGAGAATCCACACCGGCGAGAAGCCCTACAGGTGCACTCAGTGCGGGAAGACCTTCAACCAGATCGCCCCGCTGATCCAGCACCAGAGGACCCACACCGGGGAGAAGCCGTACGCGTGCGGCGAGTGCGGCAAGGCCTTCAGCTTCAGGTCCTCCTTCAGCCAGCACGAGCGCACGCACACGGGCGAGAAGCCGTACGAGTGCGGCGAGTGCGGCAAGGCCTTCCGCCAGAGCATCCACCTCACCCAGCACCTGCGCACGCACACGGGCGAGAGGCCCTACCGGTGCGGGGAGTGCGGCAAGGCCTTCGGCCACAGCTCGTCCCTCACCAAACACCAGCGCATCCACACCGGGGAGAAGCCCTACGAGTGCCACGCGTGCGGCAAGGCCTTCACGCAGATCACGCCGCTGATCCAGCACCAGCGCACGCACACGGGCGAGAAGCCGTACGAGTGCGACGAGTGCGGCAAGGCCTTCAGCCAGAGCACGCTCCTCACCGAGCACCGGAGGATCCACACGGGCGAGAAGCCCTACGGCTGCAACGAGTGTGGCAAATCCTTCAGCCACAGCTCCTCGCTCAGCCAGCACGAGCGCACGCACACGGGCGAGAAGCCGTACGAGTGCGGCCAGTGCGGCAAGGCCTTCCGCCAGAGCACGCACCTCACCCAGCACCAGCGGGTCCACACGGGCGAGAAGCCCTACGAGTGCGGCGACTGCGGCAAGGCCTTCAGCCACAGCTCGTCCCTCACCAAACACCAGCGCATCCACACCGGGGAGAAGCCCTACGAGTGCCACGCGTGCGGCCGAGCCTTCAGCCAGCTCGCCCCGCTCGTCCAGCATCAGAGGATCCACACGGGAGAAAAGCCCTACGAATGCCATGCGTGCGGCCGAGCCTTCAGCCAGAGCTCCCTTCTCATAGAACACCAGCGGATTCACACCAAGGAGAAGCCCTACGGCTGCAACGAGTGTGGCAAATCCTTCAGCCACAGCTCCTCGCTCAGCCAGCACGAGCGCACGCACACGGGCGAGAAGCCGTACGAGTGTCAGGATTGTGGGAAATCCTTCAGGCAGAGCACCCACCTCACTCAGCACCGGAGGATCCACACGGGCGAGAAGCCGTACGAGTGCGGGGACTGTGGGAAAGCCTTCACACACAGCTCGTCCCTGACCAAGCACCAGAGAACTCATACTGGGTAGGCCCACTTCACACTCGCTGGGACACAGGAAAGCCCGACGTCACAGCTCCTCCCTTACTAGACCTGACCCAGTCGCTCTCAACGGAAGCAATACAAGCATATGCATACGCAAGCCTTCGCGCACAGTACGTGGCCCGACACCCTCAGAGAAGGGACGGAAACGACTGGGCATATGGAGCTCTAGGTCCTCCATCCCCAGACAGCAGATGAGACAGTAGTAGGGAAATGTGGAGTTCATCGGTGTTGCCGACGTTCAGTCATGAGTGCCTACCAATGCTACATCATAGAACCTACAAAAAAAAGAAGTGGAAAAAGAAATGTAGCGGATCTGGAGATGGCTTCTGTCCAGGGATTCACGATATTCCAAATTGGGATTTTCGAAGCGGTGAAAAACCCCACAAATGCCTTTCATACACAGGAACCAGATACACTCAGAATTTATCATTATTGCACATGATGTTTTTGGGAGGGGTGCTTAGAATGGTGCAAGGTGACTATAAATCTCTACAGGACTCACAGGCATTAGAAAACACAGATATTGCTGTTTCACAAAAGAATATTTTTTCCTTTGTTAAGCCACCATCTTACGAACAATAGCACCTCCACGTTGAAACCTTATGTTTTGCAAGGTTTATCTCTTTTGAGAAATGTATGAGTTAATCTTCTCTCGATTGTTTTTCATTGATTCTTCTTCCTGATGTTTAATAAGCTTTTGTTTCTGTGTAATTTATCTTGAAGGTCCACAGTATTACAGTAAATCCTGAATCCACTCACAGCAGTCCCTCTGACAACCACGACCCTTGAGCAGTGACTTGCCATCCTCATTAGAACCCATGTTCAAATTACATTGGCTGGATTTGGTCACCAACCATCAGGATTATATCGGTTGGCTTGGTTTTCCGATCACAATGTTGGGATGTAAGTTTCAGGTAACTTGAAATTTCTCCCTTGGGGGAAGGCTATTACAAATAGTCTTCCAGCAGTCCCCAATATGCTTGTGCAATGCCTCCTCTCCCTTTTTTGGAATTAATTTCATAGTCATTTATAAGCCACGTAAGAAAACAGCCGTCTCCAGTAGAAACTATGCAGGCCACGTCAGTGAGTTTAGCTATTGTCATAGCCCTGTTTAAGAAGAAAGAAGAAGGGGCGCCTGGGTGGCTCAGTGGGTTAAGCCTCTGCCTTCGGCTCCGGTAATGATCTCAGGGTCCTGGGATCGAGGCCCCGCATTGGGCTCTCTGCTCGGCGGGGAGCCTGCTTCCCCCTCTCCCTCTGCCTGCCTCTCTGCCTACTTGGGATCTCTCTCTCTGTGTCAAATAAATAAAATCTTAAAAAAAAAAAAAGAAGAAGAAGAAACAGGTGAAATTAATGCTTATCCCTGTAGATCCCAAATGTTAGCATATCAACGTGTCACCATAATAGACCACCGGTGAGATGTTTTGCTTGCTTTCTGTATAGGGCACCTTTGAAATCCAGTGTATATTTGATGTTTGCGGCACACCTCAGTTCGCTGTAGCCTCCCTTCTGGTCGTTTGCCACAGGCAGCCAGCCAGCGGCCGGACTGGACTGGGTGGCTCAGTGGCCTCGGTCCGCGGTCAGCTGCTTTGTCCTCCTCCCTTTCCCCAGGCCTCTCTCCGTGTGTTGCGTCTCGTCCTCGAGGAAATCAGATGTACTGAGAAGATGAGCCTCTTTAGGTAAATGGCATGACAGGCTCCTACCCCTAAATCTAGTGTAGGAAATAGGTCAGGCCACTTGTGCACAGTTCAGACTCTCTAGGGGGATACTTATCGGAGAACACTGCATTTGGAAAACGTTAAGGCTCCTCGATTTGAGTTCAGTTCAGCAAAAATGGAACCCAACCACACTCTTTTGCAGTCCTCTGAAAATGCCAGATGACTGAGACACCGAGTCACGCAAGCTCCTATCCCGCGCAGCCCCCCGCCCCTGCCCCCGCAATGACACACACAGGAATAGACCCGGCGTTGGGAACCCCGGGGAGGTGCCCACAGTAGCACTCCTACCCTCCAGCGCGAGTGGGACGAGCGTTCCCTCGCTAGCGGGGCCGCGCCAGTGGAGGGAAGCTGAAGTTACCCCCAGAGCGTCAGGAAAATGGCAGGGGCCAGCGCGCTCCTGACCAGAGGGCCTCACTTACTTGGAGAGTTGCTGGTATGTCTCAATCACTGACACAAAAGTTGAAGACCAACAAGGAAGAACGAAGGGTGTGAACGGATTCAGCAGCAGCCATGCAGTTTCCGCCTCACCCACTGGGACGCTTGTGCTCGGAACCCAGAGACGCCACTTAAGAAGTCCAGCCGCCACCAGGCCGCCATGCGGTTTCCTCGACGCTTTAATATCCCAGCTGGAGCCACAAAGCGTTTCAGCATCTCATTTTATGCAGTTTTTCTCTTGGTTTTAATTTAAGAAAAATCGCCATGCCTAAAACTTAAGACTCAAGGGATACAAACATCCTAGTGGTTCTCAGCGTCAATGTGCTGTCTGCTTTCCAAAGCAGTCACACTGGTTGACACTGATTTACAGAACGCAACCCGGATCATGATGGAAAGCCTTATTAGTCCGCTCAGGCTCCCACAGCCGGATACCACAGGGTGGGTGGCTTTCACCACAGAAACTGGTTTTCTCACAGTTCGGGAGTTGTTCTTCGCTGGAAGTCCGAGACCAAGGCACTGTCAGGGGTGGTTTCTAGTGAGACCTCTCTTCCCAGGTTGTAGATAGCCACCTTCTCATGTCCTTGCATGGCCTTTCCGTGTGCACGGGATGAAAGAGTCATCTCTGCTCTTCCTCTTCTTCTAGGGCTATCAATGCTATGGGATGAGGCCCCCCATCCCCTCCCTGTAGGCCCTAGCTCCAAATATAGTCACACGGGAGCTTAGGACTTCGGGGTATAAATTTGGGGTGTATAAATTCAGTCTGTAACAGAGGGTATTGAAGCATCTTCTTCCCACTGAAGTTTATTCCCATCTTGCCAGTTTCCCATTTGTGGGATTTGCCCTTCTCCGCCCACTCTGAATAGTCATCTTTGGACACCCGGTGGAAACGAGCCAGGAACTCCATTCCATTCTGCCCCATGACCTGTACACTTTCCAGTCCTCCCAACTGTGTTGGAGGGACCAGGGCCGCCTTCTTGTATTTTCCATCTGCTTCATCTTTCTCAACAGGCCACATCCCTACTCCTTTGGGTGGGAGACCCTCAGCACCAACCCAATGCCCCTAATGCCTGAACTAAGGCGGGTTCCTCTGAGATTAACACGTGGGAACATCTGGCTATATTTTTGTCTCTGTAGAACAAATCATCCATTTGTGTGCTCGACCATGCCTTGGTCAGGATGGTGGCAGGGGAAGCGCAAACAAAACCTCCATCTGTTCAGTAAGTTTGGTTTTTGTAGTGGTTTGAGAAATGCAATTCTGAAATGATTTCGAGAGGTGTTTGAGAATGTAGCGTACTAGTAAATACACTGATTGTAGAGTTCTATTGACATAAGAATATGGGGGAGTAGAACGCAAACGGAGGTGCTGCTGTATATGCATGTGTATGAGCACACACAGGCCTTTTTGTACCTGTGTGTCCATACACACACACACACACACACTTCCCAGCTCACCAGCAGATACTCTAGTAGCAATGAATACACCTGGCCCTGAGATTTGGCCTCAGAGCAGCCCACTGAAAGAACCAGTTCTTTGGAACTGGAAAATGGTTGATTTCAGGGTAGGACTAATTTGGGCTTGGAGTATCTTCTTATGCTAAAAAGAATTGCTCAAAAAACAGAGGGATGCAGGACCCTTCCTGAAGGGGCTCTCATTGGCCACATCTGGGACAACTTCAGTGCCAAAATAACTAAGGATGGCAATAAGGTATAAAACTTGAAAAAACATGGAGAACATAGGAATCCGTAAGTCCATTCTGATTATAAGGACAAATAAGTGGAGAAAAAGGAGGGTGCTGGCTTACAGCAGAATGCCCAGGGCTGGGTGGCAGGCCCGGAAGGAGGGCTGGTGTTAGACCACTACCAACTCTGCAACCATCATGGCAAGAACCATCAATGGAGGAGAAACCGAGGCCGGGGGGGGGGGCATTTTGTTGACAAGCAGTGTATCTGCATTATCTTCAAGTGTCTCTCCACAGACTGCTTATTAGTTAAGGGGAAAAGTAACCATAAAGTGGAGAAATTGGACACTTTGAACAAAGGAATCCTCACCAAGAGTAGTAACATGGACCTCAGGCACTCCTAGTCGTGTGTGTGGCAGGGGGTGGGGAGCATGAATCACAGGCAAGCAAGGGAAAATGTTCGCAGGGAGTGGATGATTGTTCTCTAAGTTTGAAATTATTTCCAAATAAACTTAAAAATACAAACAAAAAAGGCACCACCAACTAGCTGTGCACTAAAGGAGACCGCAGATGGGAAATGGACAGATGGAGAGCCAGGCTTTCTGCTAAGGGCGGACCCATCAGTGGCCCTGAAGCCGAAAGCAGGAGCACTCAGGTGTTACCTCTGTGGCCGGAGAGGCGAGCTCACGGGTTAGGCTGGGAAGAAGAGTTCAGAGGCAAATACAGGTTTAAATATATATATATATATACATATATCACCAGAGCCACAGCCAGCTTAGCATGGGGGGCTGGGGGGCGAGACAGTCCCAGATCCTCGCAGTTGCTTGGGGCCACGAGATCATGGCCCTCCAAGGACACACGAGTGGAAGTGATGTGTGTGGCCTCCCAGCTGAGCAAGTGCGGCTTGCCCCCGGGCGCCAGGGCCCCGATGGAGCGCAGAGCCACGGCACGCACAGAGCCTGGATCCCGAAATCACTGCCCGGGGCACAGCTCCCCTCCCACTGACACACGCAGCAGCGACACACACGAGACTGTCATGTAAGTGCGAGAAATAAGTCCTTTATTGCGCTAAGCAGCTGTGATTTGGGCATCATTACAACAGACTGCCTGCTCTAACACCATGACAGAGAGAGGCACCAGTTTATCTACAAGAAGCGGTTAAAGTTTATGCTCAGGCAGGAAAAACAATGCTGTAATCTGAGATTACATGCGAAAATCGAAAGATCACCTTTCGTAGCCCAAGGAGTTAAGCTCCGCCTGTCCAGGCAGTCACATCTCATCAATCTTTACTGGTGTTTTCAGCCTGCTCTGATCGTGAGCCTCCATTCTCTGAGCGAGAAATCCATCGTACTTTGCAAGCAGGTCTCATATTTACACATACAGCTGAGAAGTTTCACAAAACAGTATCTGCCTTTACCACATGATGAATTTTTACCTATTAATTCTATTTCATTGCTTTGTAACGGTGGTGGCCACCCACTAATTTGATTTCACAATTCACTAATGGGCTGCGATGCACGGTTTGAGAACACTGCGTTACGAGGCTCCAAGCATTTCTGTGATCTTCGTTAAGCCACTCCGCACACAGACACGTGCGTTAACTAGGAAACAGTTTGCTAGCGAGGATTCAGAAGTGAACTTGACATCAGGTGTTTACGAAAGGACCAAACAGCTTGAGCGGAAGTCCTGGGGAGCTCAAACAGGAGGAGCAGAGACAAGGCTGACTTCAGCAAGAGCTGGCAGATCACACACTTTAAGGCAACTCTACACTTAGCACAATGATAAACGTTCCGCGGCGCGGGTGGTGCTAAAATGGCTATGGAAGGAGAAAGGAGAATCTTCTCTCACACCTGACAGCTCGTGCTTGCATGTGGGCGTCTGCATGGGGTGTGTTTACAAGGAGACGAGGGCTCCCGAGGGCCCTTCCTGGGTTCTAAGCACTTTAGCCACGTTAGCTCACTGAGAAGACACACAGACTCACATCCACACAGACACTGCAAAGAAGCCACACGAGGGTTCTGAAGGAGCCAGATACGTTACTCGGGAATCCCGGGCGGACAAAGTTGTCCTCTAGGGACACTTGGAGCAAAGTGGCTCACCTCTGCGCCTCCGAGTGCACGGGGAAAACATCGCCTGCCACGCACCCCGAGCGCCCACTGAGCCTCCCGCCAGCATGGGCTCCGCACGCTGCAGGGTGGGGTCCCAGGGCCCTCCCCCACGCGTAGATTTTCTCTTTCTCATGGGTCTTCTGGTGCTCAGCCAGGGCTAGGCTGAAGTGGAACGTCTTCCAGCAGCCCGGGCACGCGTACAGCTTCCTGCCACTGTGGCTTCTGAGATGATCAATGAAGTGTGAGATCCATGCAAAGGTTTCCCCACACTCGCTGCACGCATAGGGCTTCCCGCGGGACAGCCCCGGCTCCTCGGCAGCAGGGCAGCCTGCCGGAGAGTCGTCCTGGTCCTGCCTGGCCAGGGACCCTGCGCTGGGGCCGGCCGCACCGGGCTCCCTCACGTGGCACGGCAGGTGGCTGCTCACGCGGGAGACACACTCGCGGCCCTGCCCGCCCACATCCTTTGGGCGGGGCCTCTTTCTTCCAAGGCCTTGGCGCGGGTTGGCTGGCATCATAGGGATGGAAGGGCTCTCCCAAGCTATGCCCCTGTCCTGGGCTGGCTCCCGGATGACTGACCGCCTGTGGGCTATGGTGACATGGCTTGGTTCCCCCTCCTGAGGATCCAGAGCCTTCTGAGGCTGCTCTTCCTCCTCTGGGGCAGCCCCTGTTAGGGGGCAAACGAGAATCTCCCTCGTGATCCTCTCCATCAGCGTCTCACACATGTTCTCTTTACCTTCCTGCCACCTCCTTTCGCCTGAAACAAGGTCATGACGTGAGCAGTCCCAGATCCTGGGACTCCAAAGCAATCTGCCCTTTGAGCAGGAAAACTAACGAAAGGCGCAGGCCAGCGACTGTGAGACAGGGCAGGACGGAAAGCCGGAGCGAGGGGGAAGCGGGTGTGGACACGAGGAGTGCTTGCCACGCACACCATCGGTCAATTCCCTCCATGAACCCAGGGGCAACGGACTAAAGCAAGATCACTCAGAAGACTGCCGTGTGTCCCCCACCTTTTGCCGTCTCTGGGCTCATGACCACCTGCCTGAAGACAGTCACTCCCAGCCTGTCTTGCAGCTGAAGTGGCCATGTGACCGAGTTCTGGCCGACGGGATGCATGTACAAGTGTAAGGGGTGGGGAGGGGTCTCCTCCTTCCCACAGCTGGGGATGTGAGCTGCAGCGGCCGTCGTGACTCGTGCAAGAGCAGACCCTGGCAATGGAGCCATGAGCCGAGGGGAGCCCGCATCCTCACCAGGAAGGGCCCAAAGCGTGCTTGCGCAGTAAACTAACCTGTCACATTGGGGGCCCCCAATGAAGCACCATCTCCTGGGATTCAGGCCCCCACCACACACACACACACACACACCCCCATGCACCATGCACACTGGCTTGACCACGTGACCTACTGGGGTCGCGGGGACATTAAGCATGCATGACACAAACAAAGGCTCGCAGAGCACCACACGACGGTGCTCACCCTCCTGGAACGCCCCCTCTATGAACCTCGCTGCCGCGCTGTGAGGCAGCTGGCCAGCCACGTGGAGAGGCAACGTGGAGAGCGCAGGCCGATGGCTGCAGCTGAGCTCCCCGTCAAGAGCCAGCACCAACTGCCCCGGTTGAGTGAGACCACCCAGGACAAGCCTCCGCATGACTGTGGCCGTACACACGGCCCAGCAGCCACCACAGGGAGAACAGAGGCCCAGCCAATCCCAGTCAACCCACCAGATCGGAACAATCAACACCGCTGGCGTCCACGTGACTAAGTTTTGGGGTTGTTACGCAGCCAAGAGACTGTTAAAACAGCTGGATTCCTACCTCCTGCTCTGATATTTGGGGTGGGGGCGGCAAAAGTATGGGACACGGGGTGGGAGAAGAGTGAGGTCAAAGTTGAGGTCTTTGCCGAGCCCAGCGGAGCTGCAAGGAGCTTCCATCAGCCTCTGCAAGGCACACCCTCCGCCCTGCCTGACCACAGCCCTCGGACCTCACCTGAGAAGCTGCCTTCCGGTGGTTCTGTTTCAACCAACCGAAGTTCCTCCGTCTCCAGCCTGTAGGTATCATCAGGCTGCGCTAGCTGAAACCCTGGGTGGGATCAAAAAACAAAAACTGAGAGCCATCGAGAGCAGACTAGAAACAGCCAACAGCGTACCTCAGGTCTCACAGGCTGGCCGGGGCGGGTACTGCAGCCCTGATCCTCTCCTGGGCCCTGGGACACCCGCCAAAGCTGCACTGCTCGGAGCCCTGGAGCGCTGGGGGCTCCCGGAACACTGGGGAAGGGGTGCAGAAGAGTGTCTACCGAGAAGAGCTGGAAGGCCAACAGGAAGTGGAGAAATTCAAGGGAGAGCACTTAGAAAAAGACCGTTAACACTACAACCATGAAGAGCTCAGAAGTCTGTGCTGGGCCTGGGTTGTGGGCAACGATGTCCACACGAGAGGGAAGACCCATGAAGGCCAAGAGCCTCCATCTCGGCACCAAGGAGGAAGGGAAAGTTGCCACACGGGGGCCAGGCCCTTCCAGAAGCTTCAGGTCCTAGAGCAGGGGCTGCAAACTCAAAAGCTGAGGGCTCTGGCAGGCCTCGAATGTGTAGATCGAGAAGGGCAGGGCCAAGGCAGGGACCCTGGCAAGCTCGTTCACAGTCAAACATGTTCAGAACACCGTAGGGCCTTAACCAAAGCCTCACGTGGGCGTCGGAAACCCCCCGGCCAACGCTTGGGGAAGAGGTGGCAGGTGCAGCATGGGGCTGTGGGGACAGGTCTCACCCCACAGGAGCAGCTTCCGGAAGGTCTTCAGGTTCTCCTCTGCCGGGTCCAGGTGGCCCCACTCCCCCAGGTACAGAGGCACCTCTGGGAACGTCAGCTTCTGAAACGGCAGCACCGCCGCGGCTGAGGCTTCCCGCGCAGAGGAAGGTGGACCCTCGCCCCACGACCCCAGGGAGCACAAGCGGGGGAGCACTATCCTGGGGGCTCCCCTGACCGCCATCCAGGTCCTGGACCTGGATCCCAGCTTACATGAGGGAAGGGTTTCTTGGCCCCAGAACTACAGACTTTTTAAGATTTTATTTATTTCATGAGAGCGAGTGAGCGCACAAGCAGGGAGAGCAAGAGCAGGGAGCCTGAGGCAGGGCTCCGAGCCCAGTACCCTGGGATCACGACCCAAACTGAAGGCAGATGCCCAACCGAGGGGCCCCGGCGCCCCAGAGCTAGGGATGTTGTCGGCGGGGCCTGCCCTGGGCACTGCAGGATGTTTCCCGACCTCTTCCCTCTGGATGTCAGCAGCACCTCCTCCCCCCAGAAGTACTGACAATCCAAGCTGTCTCCAGACATCACCCAATGTCCCCCGAGGGGAAAAGCCACCCTGGCTGAGAGCCACTGCTGCAGAAGACCCCAGAGTCTCCTGTTTCCGCCATCCCTGCACACCACACAGGCCCCAGTCCAGCACCGGGGGGGACGGGGGGACTGGGACAGCCAAGCGCACTGCAGTCAGGAGAAGCAGTCAGCGTGACAAAGGCTGCAGGCTCCCTAAGGTCTGGGGGAGCTGTCTCCCGGGAAGAGGAAAGGGCACGTCCAGGCCCAGAGTGCCAAAGGGCAGGGGGCATGGGGGGGATGGGGGGGAGCCATGGCTAGCAGCAATGGTGCACCCCAGAAGAGAGGAACAGTGCCCTGGCCACGGCTGGAGGGACGAGGGCCAGGAAGTTGCCACACCGGGTTGGTGGGGAGCAGACGGAAAGGGAGCCCCCGTCCAGCACTCCCAAGGGGGCAGTAGCAGCACTTGGGCCCCTCGCTCTGATCCCAGAGACCTCTCCTTGCCTCATCCCCACCCACTCTCAGCCAGGCTCATCTCCTGGTTTCCTGGGGAGTCAGCAGCCCAAGTGTCCAGCTCTGGACCCTCAGCCCACCCCAGCTCCCCGTGGCAGCCGGCGGCATGTTAACAATGGGGGGAGGGAGAGAGCCTCACAAGCTAGGGTGACAGCTCCACCTCCTGGGGAACAGGCCTGATGAGCCCCTGCACAAGACAGACCCTGCCCACCTTCGGCTCGACCTTCGCGGGCTTGGCCTCTTCAGTCTTCTCGTCGCCGATGTTCCCCTGTTCCAGAAGCACAGGGTCTGGAGAGCGACAGGCTGGGAGAAGGGGAGACAAAGCTGAAGAGACTAGTTTTACACACCGGGGCAGCCCAAACCAATGAGGGAGACCCCACCGCCTCCCCTGCACAGGCCCCAGAAAGAAAGCGAAGCGTTCTCAGACTCCGAGGAAGGGAGGCCCGAGTGCTCACGTCACAGCAGGTCCCGAGCTCAAGGGGCCCCACAACTGTCCTCAACTCACAGAGCAGAGCACACCAAGAAGAAAGCAAAAAGAAGCTCGAGGTCAGTAGTGGCCCCAGAAATTCGAACTAAAGCCACAAAGCAGAGAACGCTTTCATACCCACTACTTGGCGGAAATCTTAAACAGCAAGAACATACGGTGCTGGCGTGGATATGGGGAAGGGGGCACCTTTGTACACGGGCGCCCTGTACACTACGAAACTTCTACAAAACCATGCGGGAATGTCCTTTGTCCCGTGATCCCGAGGAACCCACCTACACAAACGAAACCTCCCACACCGGGTACAGGCCTGAGGACGTTTAACAGCACGTTTGTAGGAAGAGGCAGAAAACTTAATGGCAGTAAATTCCAACTCAGGACCGGAAGGGCAGATCCCGTGAAGTGCCGTGAAGGTAAGGGGACGGCACCGCATATCTGGCCCTGCCTGGAGGGGCCTGGCTGGGGGACACGCTGCTCCACGTGAGCAGCGTGAGCTCAGGCACAAATACATCATCTCCAGGTGAAATGGCCACAAACCCTCCGAGCAGGCTCCTGGCTGAGACGCACGTGCACCCGAGAGATGTGCGGAAACACATGAAGGAACACGTCGGGGGACTGCTTGGTTCAGTTTTAGAGGGCACGTGGGGTGGAGAGATTATTACTTTTTTCTTTGTATCTCAATGCTTTTCACTATTAATAGTAAAGCACATACAACTTCTACGATGTTTGAAAGCAAACTTAATTATAAATACTTACCACATTTACCAGAGCCTATAGGGAGAAGTCGGCACAGACTTCCAGGCCTCGGCGGCCTCCCTCGGGCTCCCATGCTAACCTGCATGGCGACTCCCTCCCACCCTCCCCCAACCACACCCTGGCCCGTACCCGCCCAAGGACCAGCTGGTCACTCACAGGCGTCGGGGGATGCCTGGCTCTCACTGGGTTCCGGGTCTTCACTGGCCCTCGAGGGCCCGCCTGGGAGCAACAGACAACAGAGGCTCAGCATGCTTCCCACCCTGCCCCCTCCTCAAAGCTGTGGACAGCCCCACGGGAGGCTCAACAGCATCTCCGCTTATACGTGAAGAGAGAGTGAGCCCGAAAGTGAGACATGTGCTAACAATCACAGTAAATCTGCAGGGGGTGGCCATGGACATAGGCTTCCGACCAAGAGCCCAAGCCTCCAGGCCCCCATCACCACCAGCCCCTCAGGTCCTGCCCTCAGATATGGTAAGTGCCCACCCAGCCCCAGTGCTCCTCTTCTTAGCATATTGAGGGGACAGAAACAAATTCCAGAACATTTACTCAGTTTTTAAGGGGCTGGTTCCCTTCTGCTTCCTTATATCCGGAAGGCAGACGTGAGGGCAGGAGCCCAAGCAGCCTTCCTAGCGCATGTGGCAACTCTGAAGATGATGCCACTGGGCAGGGTGGTGAGGCTGCAGCGCTCACCAGCTCTGGGCTGCTCACCTCTGTGCCTCTTATACAGTGGAGAGCTCAACTCTCAGGTAACCCACTGACTGGTTTGGGCTCTATGCTGTCAATTTTACTCCTTCCAGGGCTGACCGCTCCACTTCCCATTTCTTCTATGGTCTACTCTCCTCTGGGGTAGTTGCCTCACCTGGCTCTTCTAGGGCCGTGGTAAGGTCCTTCACCAGGGATGCTGCCTTCTTGCAGCTTTCAGGATGCTGTGCCACCACCAAGGGCCGAACTTTGTCAGGCAGGACACTCAGGAACTGCTCTAGGACCAGCAGCTCTAGTATCTGCTCCTTGGAATGCACCTCGGGCTGCAGCCACTGGCGGCACAGCTCGAACAGCTGGGTCAGGGCCTGGTGGGGCCCAGCTGCTTCCTGGTAGATGAAGTTCCGGAAATGCTGGCGGGAGAACTCAAGGTCCCTCCCGAGGACAGTCTTGGGGTCCTCCTCCTGTTCCTCAGCTGCTGATCCTAGCATAGGCAGTTCTGGGGGAATCAGGGAGCTCCTGGGGGTGGCAAATGCCTTCTCCAGAGGCAACATCTTTCCAAACCCGCACTGGGAAATGTGATGAGCCAGGGAGAGGGTAGATGTTGTGGAGGGCAAATTCACGTAACTGCAGCTGCAAGGGAGAGAGAGAGAACAGCGGGATACTCTGGGATCTCGGCCAGAATCCAGACCTGCACAGGACAGAAAAAGATGCCTACACAGTGAGAAGCAAGCCACGAGGCATCCATACCAAAGGAGAAGCAGCAGGGTCCCCTGAGCTCATCAGTCCCACCCACCACACCAGGGGTCCATGCAGAATTATTTCTAAGCAATCTGCTTGTTAAGTATCAGCAAAGTTTTACACTTGTATAGATAAAAATTAACATAAAAAGTGGGAGGTGGAAAAACTCATTTTGTAAGACTGGTATTATGAGGATTTAAAAAAAAAATCAGTCACAGCTAAAAGTTAAAGGATCTCACTTTCGAAGATCTTAAAACATTATAAAACTCTTAAAAATCTTAAAACATTATAAAACTCACTCCAATGATGTATACTCAAAGCATGTGGTATCATGACAGATTTGGGTGTATCCTAGACTTCCTTTCACCTCTGGAAGGGCTAGGTATCATGACTGTTCCTCCTATTAAGACAACTATAAAATCGGAAAACACAGCTGACCCTTGAATACTGGTTTGAACTGCATGGTCCACTTAAGGTGGATTTTTTTTTTTTTAAATACAATACCATACTGTAAATGCATTCTCTCTTCTGTACAATTAGAACATTTTTTTTTCTCTTACCTTATCGTAAGAATACAATATTTAAAACGTGTTATATACAAAATACAAGTTAACCAACTGGTTATCAGTAAGGCTTCCAGTCAACAGCAAGCTACTGGTAGTTAAGTATTTGGGAACTCAAGAGTTATATGCAGATTTTTGACAATGCCCTAACCTGCAACTTGTTCAAAGGTCGACCGGAGATCAGTGAACAACCAGTATCTATTTCTAGAAAAGGCACAGGACTGCACTCAGCCTGACCCACCCACAGAACCAGGTAGGAGGTATAAGTTGGCCAGGAGGAGAGTACAATGGTGGGGGGAGAGGAGAGACTGTGGTGTTAAGGTCCTGGGAGTTCAGGTCCTGCTCGGTCCTCTCCCCACCCCCAGCTGATCCTGATGGGCAGCGGCATCATCTGAGAGAAGCTAGATTCGAGATGTCTAGGTGAACCCTCTTGACTGTGACTGCTGGCAAACAGTGAGCAAGCTGAAGGAGGACCCTGGCAGGCCAGCGCTGGCCAGGCCGCCTGCTGTTGGCTTCAGGCTCCCGATGCCTTCACGGGCTGTGGGTACACAGGGACGTGAACTCCAGCTCCTCCCGGAACCTGCTGGGTCGGCACCTCTCCCTGCATAACCGCAAGATCCACAGAGTTCTGTTAAACTTTTTTTTTTTTTAAGATTTTATTTATTTGTCAGAGAGAGAGAGAGCACAGGCAGGCAGAGTGGCAGGCAGAGGCAGTGGGAGAAGCAGGCTCCCCGCCGAGCAAGGAGCCCGATGTGGGACTCGATCCCAGGACGCTGGGATCATGACCTGAGCCGAAGGCAGCCGCTTAACTGAGCCACCCAGGCGTCCCGCCCCACAGAGTTCTGTTTCCCTCAAGGAAGAGAGAGCTATGCCACGCCATCATTACCACCATCCCCTCACCTCCCCCCCACCATTTCCCTCGCACACCCCTACCTCACCCCACCCTGTTCCCTACAGCACTCTTCTTGTCCCACGCAGGTCTGGGCTCTGAAGGGACCCCCATGGAGACGTTCCCTCCATCCATACCTCCTCACTCCCTCTTACCTGCCTATCACCTGCCTACCCCCTAGAATGTAAACCCCAGGAGAAGAGAGGTTATTCACAGGGAACTCTCTGGGCAGTGCCTGGCTCAGTATTTGTGGAGTGCATAAATTATTTTTTTCAACTTATTTTAGAGAGAGAAAGAGCACAACAGGGTGGAGGGGCAGAGGGAGAGAGAATCTCAAGCAGACTCCCCACTGAGTGTGGAGCCCCACCATCCCAGGACTCCAAGATCATGACTGGAGCCATTATCAAGAGGCGGACGCTCAACCAACTCAGCCACCCAGGCGCCCATTATTTATTTTTAAATGGTTCCAGTTCTCTACTGAGAGGCATGCTGGCTCTTCCTCATTTTTGTTGGCCATTACCCTCACATCCATGTGTCTGGGATCAGGCTGGGGATATATCTGGAAGGCCGAAGTAGAAGTGGGATACCTGGACCACTGGGCATGTGCTGTGACCCACGGAACCCCACTGGAGGCAACCCAGCCCCTGCCGCCCACTAGAGCAGTGCTCCTTCCTCACACTGCACCAGGGACCTCAGACCGCAAAACCTGCTCCTTATGCTCGGTCAGTCAGCAGCCTGCTTGTCGACGGCACTTATCTTATAGCTCCCTTTCTATTAAGTAATTAAAGTGGTCCCTCTCTGGCTTGGTCTTGCCAGTGTCCCCGTCTGTGGATTGTCTTTTCAGTTTATGCTCTTTTAGCTATAAGGTTCTAATGTTTACTGTTTTTTCCCCCCTAAGTAAGTTTCTGAGTTCCAAAATTTGCTTTTCTTTTTTCCCCCTAAATAAATTTCTGAGTCCCAAAATTTGTTTTTCTTTTTCCCCTACATAAATTTCTGAGTTCCAAAACTTGTTTGTAAAGAGCTTCCCTGGGGCGCCTGGGTGGCTCTGCCATTAAGCGTCTGCCTTCGGCTCAGGTGCTTCTCCCTCTCCCACTCCCCCTGCTTGTGTTCCCTCTCTCACTGCCTCTTTCTCTGTCATATAAATTTTAAAAATCTTTAAAAATAGATGAATAAGTAAAGAGCTTCCTTCCCTACCTCAGGATGAGAAACGCACTCTTGCATTTCCTCCACTAGGGCCTCGAGGGGCAAACGCAGCACAGTCTCAGTTGCGAGGACGCCACTGTGCCTGGTGGCTAAGGCAGCCAGAGGACCTGTCCGTCCTGGGCCTGGCTGTGTCCCCGTTACAAAACAGGCTGCTGGCTGGCCTTCCGTACTCGAGCTCTTATAACCACGTTGCTGCCGTTACCTAATCTAGAGCCTCACCTAGCAAGAGAAGCATGGCCAGCTCCAGCCAGCGGCACAGCCACATTTATCCCAATAGGCACAGGGTACACGGAACTCTATCTGGCACACGGGCAAGTGTGTGGTCACACAAGCAAGTAATTTGCATTTTCTTAGGATACCACAGGCACGATCATTCTGTGCAGAGCCTGTCTCAGTAAGGTTACCTTGAACTCGCTAATAAGTGTGTGCACAGGTCTCATCTTCCTTTTGGCACCTCACAAACTGGTCACACTGCTGCAAGGATGTTCTTGTTAGGCAGAGGGACCACCAGAACTCTTTCCTGTCCCCAGCTTCCTTGAGTAAAGCCATTCCCCACTGCCTGAATTCCTCTTGGCTCAGTCACCAGGCAGCTACCCACCCTGTCACACACACATCTTGGGGCCACCGGGGGGATTTGGGGATTTACCTCAGATGGGGATGGAAATTCCCTGGAGCCCAGGCTCCCCCTGCACCCCCACAGACAAGTCCTGGGATGCAGAGGAAGCTCCCCGGGGGGGGGGGGGGGCTGAGAAGTCCCCAAGCCCTATGGGTCTCCTGCAAGCAAATCCCTCTCACACTGGGCTAAGCAGAGCTCAGAGTTGGTTCCTAACTCCTCAACTCTACCTCCAGGCCTGCCCTGCCCCACTTCCCCCTCTCCACATATGCCCATCGCAGGTGACTTGATATTCACAGGGTCTCTTAACCTCAACCAATAATTATTTACTCATTACGAAAAGGGAAAAGTCGCCTTTAAAATGAGAAAATATGGATCAAGGGATGATCCTTAACATCTTAGTTGTCGTCTATGGTCCCTGCCAAGAGCGCGAACTCCGGATCCACTCGGGAGGACAGAGAGACCCAGATCAAGAAAAGTCCTGCACAACTGGCCTGAGCTTTGCAAAAGCCTGAAGGTCAGAACTCAAAAGTCAGGAACTCACAGAGGCAAAGAAGACACACGTAGCCCTGGACCAGAAAAGGTACGGAACGTTGTTGGGGTTTCAGGGGCAATAGGGGACCAGACCCTGGTACAGAGAAGAGGATGGTGGAGCTGTCCAGCTTAGCCTCCAGGGTGTCAGCGAAGATACACAAAAGGTACGCGAGAGAGGAGTGGAGGAGGAGGAAAAGGGAGGAGGGGGAGAGGAAAGAGGGGAGGAAGTGGGGCATGAGAAGAAAAGGTGACATAAGTACAAAACAAAATATTAAGAGATGAATCTAACCAAAAGACATGCAATTCTAAGACCTCTCCTTAGAACTCTTCTGAACATTTTTTTTTCTTTCTTTTTTTTTTTTTTTACAAAACGTCTAAACAATATCCTCAGGCATCCCCACTTCCCCTTGCCGGCTCCTCCAGCAGCAAAAAAGGGAGACCCATTCTTGCCCTTCTCTTGGGTTTCTTCGCCCACCAAAGGGATCCTAGCACAGGAACAGACAATCCGTCCCCGGGCGACTGGGAAGAGGCAGGGGGTCAGGGAGCCTGGCAGCAGGGACAACCCCTTATCCCGAGGCCCCACCTCGGGTCCCACCCCGGGCGGCTCTGCACCGCCCCTCGCTCAGCTGAACGCACACTCGGGGCACCTCAGCCCCCTCCCTGCTCCCACCCAGGACGCCCCAGAATGCCGCTCCTGCGCCTAGGGACATCCTCAGCCCTGAAGTCCCCTCTCGTAACCTCCACCCTCTGCCAGGCCGCAGGAGGGTGCCCTCAACCCTTCCCTATTCCCACACTGAGAGGGGTGACCAGGCCCCCTCTAACTGCGGTCTCTCAGCCACGTCCTGCCCGCCCCATACCCTGGCGCATCGCACCCCCCACCTCCCTCCCTCCCACTCCAGGGGCTCCCAGCCTCCACCCCTCCCCCTCCCGGCCCCACACCGCAGAATCTCCTCCTCCCCTCCCCCACCCGGCGGCGCTCCCTGCCCCCACAGGTCACCTCCGAACGCAGCTGCGCGAGGCACACTGGCGGGACCGCTACGATCCGCTCGGCAAAAGCGCGTCGTAGAGCCCCCCGGCCGCCGGCCAGACCGACCTCTTGCGTAGTGGTCTCAGGCCGGTTCCAGCCGCCAGGAGCTCGGCGCGATGGCGTCAGGTCAAACTGCGCGTGCGCACTGGACCTGCGCCGCGGACTACGACTCCCGGAACGCAGCGGGCCGTTCCCCAGGGCGAGGGCGGGGCGAAGACGCAAAGACTGAATGGACAGCCAATCAGAGGCAGAGCTAGCCTCACTCAGCGTCTAGGCCTCTCGTGCGCCTGCGTCATTTTCGATCCATGGCAACGCGACGAAACAAGGGGGGGCGGGGGGGAATACCGCCCTGAGAAGCAGAGACGAGGAGACACTGAGGCAGTGAGAGACCCCGAGAGACAAGAAGACGCAGAGGCAGGGAGTGACAGACACGCGAGAACCCAGACCACGCATACCGAAGATGGAGAGAGAGGGACAAGGAGACCAAGATTCCCAGAGTATCAGAGAAGGCGGGATACACAGAGGAGGGGAAGACAGAAGCACCGCGACAGGAAGAAAGATCGAGAAGGGGAGGCCCAGAGACGGGGACACTCAGACAAGGATGGAGCCGGGGACAGCGACAGAGCCAGGGACAGACAGAAACGGGTAGACCCACGATTAGGAAAACAAGGAGACCCAAAGACGGGAGACTTTGACATAAGAACCAGACAGGGAGACGCCCAGAGACAGAGATACGGAGGCACTGAGACCCAGGGACGCTGATTCGCGAAAAAGGGAGACTGGTTCTGCATATCCAGGAACTGACAGAATGGGAAGACTAGCCAGGCTGGGGGCTTCGGGAGTCGCGAAAATGCAGGAAAATGTAATAGGCCAACTGGGGTGAGTGATGTGCTCAGAAGCGCAAAACAGATGTCGCCACTTCACTAGACGAGACAAGCAGGGCAAGAGCTAGGACGCTGCCTCCCATCCCAGAATTTTCTAGATAACAACAGTTTATAGGACTTACATTATGTGCAAACATGATTTTCTTTTTTAATTGGGCGGCAGGGGCAGGCAGAGGGAAAGAGAGAATCTTAAGCAGGCCCAGGGTGAAGCCCCTCGCAGGCCTCCATCTCAGGATTTTGAGATCAAGACCTGAGCTGAAATCAAGGATTCAAGCTTAACTGGCTGAGCCACCCAAGGCGCACCTGTAAAATCTGATTTTTAAAAAAATATATTTATTTGAGGGAGAGAGAGAGATCACGCCCAGGGGCAGGGGGTAAAGGGAGAAGCAGACTCCCCATTAAGCAGGGAGCCCCATGCGGGACTCGATCCCAGGACACTGGGATCATGACCCCAGCAGAAAGCAGACGCTTAACAGACTAAGCCACCCAGGGGCCTGAAAACTGATTTTTAAAAACGTTTATCTGAACAGGTCATTTTATGTATTTATTTAAATACAACAACATTCACATTTTTGGGTATTCAGTTCTATCAATCTTAACTTGTATAACCACCAACACAAAACAAAGAATAGATCCACTGCACAACAAACTCCTTCCTGATACTCCTCACTCCCACCCACGACCCTGGCAACCACTGATCCATTTTCCATGGACTTTTCAGAATGTCTCATAAATAGAATCTCAGAGTAGGTGGCCGTTTGAGATTTGCTTTTTTCACTGAAAATAATTCCTTTGAGTTGTAGCGATAGTTTGTTCCTTTTATTTTTTTAAGATTTTATTTATTTATTTGACAGAGAGAGATCACAAGTAGGCAGAGAGGCAGGCAGAGAGAGAGGAAGAAGCAGGCTCTCTGCTGAGCAGAAAGCCAGATGATGCGGGGCTTGATCCCAGGGCCCTGAGATCATGACCTGAGCAGAAGGCGGAGGCTTTAACCCACTGAGCCACCCAGGCGACCCCCATTGTGCTTTTAATTTGCATTTCCCTAATGCTTAATAATGTTGAACATACTTCCATATTCTCCATCTGTATATCCTCTGTAGTGAAACGTCTGTTCCTGTCTTTTGCTCATATTTTACTTTTCAAAAACCTGTTGTTTTGTTATATATTCTAGATATGCTCTTTGTCAGATATATGGTTTGTAAGTGTTTTGTCCTAGTCTGTAGTTTGTATTTTTATTCCCTTAACAAAGCCATTAGCAGAGCAAAGGATTTTAATTGAGATGATGTCCAATTTGTCACTTTTTCCTTTAATGGATCATGCTTTTTGTGTCAATTTTAAGAAGACTGCTTATTCCCAAGGATTTCCTCTTATATTTTTTCTAAAAGTTTTATAGTTTGGGGCACCTGGGTTGTTCAGTCGATTAAGTATCTGCCTTTAGCTCAGGTCATGATCCCAGGGTCCTGGGATCGAGCCCCCTATCAGGCTCCCTGCTCAAAGGGGAGTCTGCATCTCCCTCTCCCTCTCCCTCTACCCTTCCTCCCATCTCATGCTCATGCTCATGCTCACTCGCTCACTCTCTCTCAAATAAAATCATTAAAAAAAAATAGAAGTTTTATAGTTTTACTTTTTACATTTAAGTCAATCATCAATTTTGACTTAATTTTTATATGAGGTGAAGTTTATATTTAAGTTCATTTTTTCCTCTATGGATGTTGGACATCTTTTTTCTAACACTAATTCTAACACCAAATATGTAGATTTTTTCCAACATCAACCAATTCTCCTCCAACCCAACTGGATGTCCAACAATTCAGTTCCAAGACTACCCAGAATCAGGGCAAACTCCACAGGTCAAGGGCTTAGTCGCACAAGACTGCTCCCACTCGAGATCTCGGCCACAGGCTACACACACTTCTGCTCGGCTGACTGCAAATGCAGTGGTTCCCCAGTCCCCACCTCAGGTTTGAGAATTCACTAGAATGACTCACAGAACTTAAGAAAACACTTTACTATGTTTACCAATTTAATAATAAAGGCTAGAACTTAGGAACAGCCAAATGGAAGAGATACACAGGGCAAGGCTTGGGGGGTGGGTGGTACACACAAATCCCCTTTGCATTCTCTAGGAGTGCTTCCCTCTCAGCACATCAGTGTGTTCACCAGCCCAGAAGCTCTCTGAATTGCCTTGTCCACGAGTACTTATAAACAAATCTCTAGCCTCCCTTCCCTCCCCGAGGTCAGGTTCAGGGGCTGAAAGTTCCCACCCTCCTTCTCGTGACCATTACCCATCCTGAAGCTCAGTGCCGAGAGCCCCGCCTCCACTTGGGTCGGGTATTCATACACCCCCAGCTACCATCATCCACATCCTGGAGCTTCTAGCCCTACTGTCCTCTAGTGCTCTCCCAGCTAGCAGCTTCAACTCTGCCCACCGTAGGAGGCCTTCAGCCAATCATGTACAATAGAGTTTGGGAGGCAATGCCATCTATGAACTACTGGTGATGTAGTTGGGAAGGATGCTGGTGTCCCTTCTCTTTCAGCCTCCTAACTCAGAGGAGAGTAACATCAACGCCATACCATCCACAGCAACAACAACAAAAGCAACAATAACGAAACACCATCAACAACAAGAGCAGCAAGATAATAGAGGGAGCCTGGGTGGCTCAGTCTGCCTTGGGCTCAGGTCATGATCCCAGGGTCCTGGGATGGAGCCCCGCATCAGGCTCCCTGCTCAGTGGGAAGCCTGCTTCTCCCTCTCCCTCTCCCTGCTTATATTCCCTCTCTCTCTGTCTCTCTCTTTGTGCCAAATAAATAAAATCTTTAAAAAAAAGAATAATAAGAAGAAGAGCAGCAGCAATGATAATAGCAACAAGGATGGAAGCAAGAGTGCATAAGCAATACACACCGAACACCGTTACATCCCAGGTACTCTCCACACCTCACTTCTCTTAACCCTAATGACGTAGGGCCTGTTCACATTTTAAAAGCAAGGAAGTAAGGCACAGAAGGGTTCAATAATTCACCTAAGATCACACAGACTATTGAGATGTAAACCTATGAGAAACCCAAGTCTGACTGAAGTCAAAAGATGCACTCTTGGGGCGCCTGGGTGGCTCAGTGGGTCAAAGCCTCTGCCTTCGGCTCAGGGCATGATCTCAGGGACCGGGGATCGAGCCCCGCATCGGGCTCTCTGCTCAGCGGGGAGCCTGCTTCCCTCTCTCTCTCTGCCTGCCTCTCTGCCTACTTGTGATCTCTCTCTCTCTGTCAAATAAATAAAATAAAATCTTTAAAAAAAAAAAAAAAGATGCACTCTTAACCATGACACTAACACTCACATGGGCCTGCTCCAATGTTTTCATGGAATTTCATACAATTTTTCTTTAATAACTGGGTTCCTTGTACAGGCCTCTGAGCAGCCAACGATTTACTACTTAAATGAGTACCTACTGACTCTTAGGCACAGTGTTTTCTTTTATAAATAAAAGGCCCAAAGTACACACATGCATGCACACACAATACTGCCCATGAGGATATTTCAATATAGAAGCTAGAGTAGAAGCCCTATGAATGCAGAAAATTTTCCATTTAACCAGCTGTTAAGAGCCTATCCATACTTTTGCACATTGGTTCCCTCCACATTATAGGAATGTTCAGAGTTACAATAAAATATAATAATTACAGCTGAAACAGGCTACAAGAAAGAAATCAAATGATATTTAATATCCAGTAGTGAGGAAGGGGGGCCTTTTGCTGTCTTTTGCTCCCACAAATATGTTATCACAGTAACAGCCATTTCCTTGAAAGTTCTAGTCTTTCTTCAAATGGATAAATCACTAGTCAGTGCTTCTTCTTTCTGATATTACTGTTATCAAATCAGAGAACCAATTAATGGTAAGATGCACAAAGAAGAAAAAGGCTGCCAATTAAACTATAAGCATGCCATTGAGTACCCTGATATCTGAGATGTCAAAATGTGAAAAGAACGTGTATATTAAAATAAATTACAGGGACGCCTGGGTGGCTCAGGTGGTTAAGCCACTGCCTTTGGCTCGGGTCACGATCCCAGGATCCTGGGATCCAGTCCTGTATCGGGCTCCTTGCTCAGCGGGGAGCCTGCTTCTCCCTCTGCCTGCTCTGCCTGCTGCTCCCCCTGCTTGTGCTCTCTCTCTGACAAATAAATAAATAAAATCTTTTTAAAAAATAAATAAATAAATAAATAAAATGACAGTGACTGTTTCAGATTCTGTGTCAAGACTAACAGGCACATACTTTTTCTACAGTTGTGTTTAAAACTTGATTGTGGATTTGTACATGGGACAAATGTCCTATAAGGGGGGTTTCTCTCATTCTCTGACGCAGTAGTTGTGCTGCCCAAATGAAGTAATCACCAGCTGTGCAGTCCCAGAGAGTCCAAAATGCGGCAGTGCTATATGTTTAAATGACAGCATTTGGGATATAGGTGGGTAGAACAAAATGCTGTTAGCATTAATTTCACCCATTCCTTTTTATTTTCTAAAAATGTGGCCACGGGGGCGCCCAGGTGGCTCAGTCGGGTGTCTGCCTTCGGCTTAGGTCATGGTCCTGAGGTCCTGGGATCAGGTCCTGCATTGGGCTCCCTGCTCAGTGGGGAGTCTGCTTCTCCCTCTCCCTCTGCCCCTTCCCCAACTCATGCTCTCTCTCTCTAATAAGTAAATAAAAATCTTTTTTTAAAAGATTTTATTTATTTGACAGAGACACAGTGAGAGAGGGAATACAAACACAAGCAGAGGGAGTGGGAGAGGGAAGCAGGCTTCCTGCCAGGCAGGGAGGCCAATGCGGGCTTCAGTCCCAGGACCCTGGGATCATGACCTGAGCTGAAAGCAGACACCTAATGACTGAGCCACCCAGGCAACCCTAAATAAATAAAAATATTTTAAAAATACGTAGCCACTGGGGTGCCTGGGTGGCTCAGTCAGTTAAGCGTCTGCCTTCAGCTCAGGTCATGATCCCGGGGTCCTGGGATCGAGCCCCACTTTGGGCTCCCTGCTCAGCGGGAAGCCTGCTTCTCCCTCTCCCACTCCCTCTGTTTGTGTTCCCTCTCTCACTGTGTCTGTCAAATAAATAAGTAAAAATCTTTTTTAAAAAAGTGACCTTTTATATGTGGCTCATACTATATTTCTATCAGATAGCACTACTCTTTCCCACCTAAGGTATATGTTTGCTGTCTGTCTCAGGTATGAGCTGATAACAGAAAGGTTAGGATCAATTTCATGTACTTTCAATATTATCACTCTATATTGCCGAGTCCAAAAACTCATTCTTTTTACTCAAGAGTTTTGACAAGAGTTCTTTCCCAAACCGCAAACTCGTCGCATTAGCCAAATCTGATACAAGGAAAGGCAAGAATTCCAACTTAAAAGGAAACATAGCAAAAGAATTCTCCCATTTTGGAAGAGAGGAAATAATAAAACAAGATGAAACCAGAGAGGGAGACAAACCATAAGAGATTCTTAATCCCAGGAAACAAACTGAGGGTTGCTGGAGGGGAGATGGGGGATGGGGTGGCTGGGTGAAGGACACCGGGGACGGTATGAGTTGTGGTGAGTGCTGGGTGTTGTGTAAGACTGATGAATCACAGACCTGTACCCCTGAAACAAATAATACATTATATGTTAATTAAAAAAGAAGAATTTTCCCAATTTCTTAGATAGACACAATGTCTCAGGAGTTTCTGTTCCAAGGAGTAAAGGATGAACTCCATTATTTTCAAACAACTGCCCTTCAATACAAAGTCTCTGTCACTGAATCCCCTTAGGTGTCTCTCTAGTGTGTTAACTCTGGTGTCTAATAAAAGCAGAGCTATTCTGGAAACTTTTCCCACACTTGAAACACTGGTACAGGGTCTCGTGAGAATGTAACTTCTAGTGCTTGGCCAGACAGCAGCTGTCCCAGAAGCTTTGCCACACTAATTACTCTCACAAGGTTTCACACCAGTATGAGTCCTCTTGTGCAAAATGAGACCAGTGATATTCCTGAAGTTTTTGACACTGGTTACAGAAATAGGGTTTCTCACTAGTATGAATTCTCTGGTACCAGATGAGATTAAGAGCTCTCAATACACGTTCTCCCACACTTTTTACACTCAATAGTGTTTCTCTCCAGAATGATTTAAGATTTTAAGTAATCTCTAAACCCAACGTGGGGCTCAGGCTTACAATCCTAAAATCAAGAGTTGCATGCTCTAACAACTGAGCCAGCCAGGTACCCTAGAGGGGATTTTTTTTTTAATGCACAACGAGGTGACAGTTGCAGTTGAAGGATTTTCCACATCCATACACTTATAGGATCTCTTTCTGGTGTGACTTCTCTCATGTTTAATAAAGCATGAGATATTAATAAAGGCCTTTCCACACTGTACATACACAGGACTTCTCTCCTATGTGAATTCTCAGACAATAGGGTGGGAAACAGGGGCGCCTGAGTGGCTCAGTGGGTTAAAGCCTCTGCCTACTGCTCAGGTCATGATCTCAGGGTGCTGGGATCGAGCCCCACATGGGGCTCTCTGCTCAGCAGGGAGCCTGCTTCCCTCTCTCTCTCTGCCTGCCTCTCTGCCTGCTTGTGATCTCTCTCTCTGTCAAATAAATAAATAAAATCTTTAAAAATAAATAAAAAATAAGGTGGAAAACATCCGGGAAGGATTTTTCTCACTCTACATCTATATGGTTTTTCTCCAGTATGGATTCTGTGATGCAAAACAAGGGAATAGTGGTGGATGAAAGACTTCCCACACTGGTTGCTCTCATGGGGCTTCTCTCCTGTGTGTGTCCTCCTGTGCTCGATAAAGGCAAGAGCTGGCACTGAATGGTTTCCCACAATTATTGCATTTATAAGGATTCTCTCTGCATGGATTCTTCGATGCACAATCAGAATGTAATTCTTAGAGAAGGATCTTCCATGGTCATTACACGGATAAAGTCTCTCTCCAGTATGAGTCCTCTGGTGCCCAAAGAAGTGAGATTTTTGTCTGAAGAATTGTCCAAATTTGTTGCATTCATAGCATTTATCTCAAGTTATTTCTCCTGATCAAACGCCTCCTTGCATCCCGTCCCTTTGCGTGGCTGCCTTTCCCTGACAAGTACATCGTGTTCGCTAAGAGTTCAGAATGGTTGTAAAATCACCACTTTGGGTACATCTGGAGGGCTTATCTCCTGTTAGATTTCCACCAAGGTGGCCAAGTTGACCAGCTTGGCTGATGACTGTTCTATAGTGATTCTTATCAAGTGTGTGACCTTCACAGCTTTTCCAACAATTACATATGTAACAGGAATGCTTAACATCTGACTTAGGTTCGCAGAAAGTTTTTGTTGCAGGACTTTGAGACAGAGCAAAGACTGGGCAGAGACTCACGCTTTTTCCATATTCACAACCCCACAGCCTTTCACCAGACCTTTGTGTTCTTTTGGGTGGATCCAGTTTGCCTCAAATGCTTCTCAGGGGTTTTTATGAAGCATTTCTACCCATTCCTCACATTATCAGATTTTTCCTAATGTATATAAACAGGAATCACCCCTCATGAATCTTTCCATTTTCATGAAATTGGGTGGTTCCACCCCAACAACATCCTGACTTGATGCTTCCACTTTGACCTTTGTTTCCCAGGCTGGAGGGAAAAAGGGAGAAAATATTTGAATCCTTAGAGGGGGAAAAAAAAGGAGTTAAAGTGGTGGCATATAAATATTAAAAGTGGCCAGGCACAAATCTACTAAAAGTGAACCTCTGTCCACCCTATGACAGCATTTTCACTCACAGGTGTATAACCAAGAGAAATGTGTTCATAGATTCACAGTAACATGGTTCATAACAACCCAAGACTGGACACTACAGATGTCAAAAAAACTGGCATGCAGATGAATAAATTGTGGCTGATTCACATGATGAAATACTACACATCAAAAAAGTAAATGAACTACAAGTACACAAAACAATACGGGTAAATACTTCAATCATAATGTTAAATCAAAGTCAGACCTAAAGTATGCTTACTTAGTCAAAATTTTAAGTTGTACATTTATATTTTTCAGCATCTATATTTCCATGGAAATTTTTCAAAAATCATAGACACACCCCAAAATAAGCCAGGCATACATAGATTTTGTTCAGGTATAGACCTGCAGGGTGGGGAGAGCTAATGATGATGATAAAGGATGGAGCCTGTACAGAATAAAAATAGCTTTAGAGATTTTTAATCTTAGCAGAGAATGAAAAATATCTCCCAAAGAGGGCTATCCTACCCGAAGAGGAGTCAAGGTTGGGTGGATTGTTAAGGAGAAACCTCCTCTCCTCCCCCTCCCAAGGGATGAGTAAGCAGCATCCTGGCGCTCCCTATCATGTCAAGAACTCTAAGGCCATTTACAATGATCCCACCAGCTGCCATATACTCACTTGCCCATTTGTTCCACCCACTGACATCCAACAATCCCATTTACAGCTCAGTTCTTAACGAGATCCTGCAGCTCCCAACCCCCTGGATCCACACACAGACCTCAGTCACTACAGGCTACGCTGAAAGTATAAGGTGTGTGAGGGTGCGAGTCATGATTCTAGTCAGACCCTGGCTCCGCCCCCTCGCAACAGTACTAGCGAGAGCCCTGCGACGCACCTGCGGGTTCCCCACGACCACAGCTGTCACAGAGCGCGCAACCAGGTGAAAGGATTCACCGCTGTGGGGAACATCTCAGGCTACATAGCTACCCCTTTTGTCTCAACTCTCAGGAGTCCTAGTGAGACCAGATCTCCATGCAGAACAACAGAGAGCCACTCTACTCCAGACCCTCATGACCTCCTCACATTCGTGGCTCGTCAGAATCACAATCTCTCCATGTCTGCCCATAAATCCACGTCCTCTTTTCCCATTACATTCAAGTCGCACATCCATGAACTCAAGCTTACTCTGGCCTCTGGGCTTCTTTCTTACGCAGTAGTCCTCACCTTAGGCCCAAGATACCCCATAGTCAGTTATGATATATTTCAAGCTGTGGAGAAGGAACTCCAGATAGGGTGCTGTGTTGTATTTTGTTTTAATTGAAATTTTTATTGACGGTAACTGTAGATTCTCGTGCCTTTGTAAGAAAGATTAGGGAATGGCACCTTGCACACTTTATCATTTTCCCCCAATGGTAACATTTCTCAAAACGTTAGTAAATATCACAACTACAGTACTTTCATATGATCCACTGATCACACTCACATTTCCCCAATTTTAGTTGTATTCATTTGCTTGTGTGTGTATCAAATTTTATACAATTTTTAAAGATTTTGTTTATTTGACACACAGAGAGAGATCACAAGTAAGCAGAGAGACAGGAGGAGAGGGGGAAGCAGGCTCCTCGCTGAGCAGAGAGCCCGATGTGGGGCTCGATCCCAGGACCCTGAGATCATGACCTGAGCTGAAGGCAGAGGCTTTAACCCACTGAGCCACCCAGGAGCCCCTCAAATTTTATACAATTTTATCACTGTGGTAGGTTCCGGAGCAGTTCCAACACCAAAAGTATCTCTACCACATGTCGCCCATTTATAACCACACTCACCTTCCTCTTGTGCCCAGAGTAATGCTTTTAATACCTTGTTTTCAAATGATCATTTTAGTAAAAGGCATCATGGAAGGACTGAAGTCTGAAATCTCGCCTCTCTCTGATGATTACTCATATTCCATCCAAGGTTCCTCCTGATGCTTTCATCTTTCATCCATCCTCCACATTTCTTTTTCCTTTCTGTGTGATCAGCCCAGAGCACAGAGATGCTGCATCTCACCAAGTACCTCTCTATGCTTCGGACTGATTTGGTTATTCTCTTAATTATGAAAAACAAAAGGTCCTCTCTCTTCTGAAGAAAAGAGGGTTCTCGACAACTGCTGTTTTCTGACATGTTTTTATTTTGTTGCTATGTTGACTCTTAAACACTGGATTATCACTATAAGTAAGAGGCAGCCCAGCTATGATAGTAACTGTCCTTGGGCAGCCATTCTTCTCTCACCAAGAGACCCATCGCCTCTGATTAAGTCTTTGATTTTACATTTCCAAGATCAGCTATTATATTAAGAGAAACAAAAATCTGAAGATGTTTTTGACCCCTATCTAATTCTATACTAATATCAATAATATAAATATGTTTCAGAGATTGTTCATAGGAAAGATAGAAAGATTGTGGAAATTTGCCAAAGGCCTCACTGTGCAGAAGTTTCCATACCCTCTGGGGAGGGTGACTCCCACCATCCCCAAACAACCCTGCACCACACAGCAACAGAGTATTTCTTCTCCTTCATGTTTACCTTGCTGTTTCCCGGAATAAATCCCCACCAGTCCATTTTCTCATTACTACCTGTGGTTTCAGCTTTCCTGACTAGACACTCTGCTAAAAGCCACAGAACAGAAACTGGGTCTTCTGCAAAGGACAATCTCAAAGATTCCACGGAAATGAGTGAACCAGGTACTTTTATAAATACTTTCATGGAAAAAAAAAATACTTTCATGGACATGGGATTTTGAGCTGATATCCCCTAGATAAGTGTCAGATTGAACTGACAGATGGAGTCAGGATCTCCAGAATCATTTTTAGTCCCAAAGGAAGTGATGACTTCATCAAAATGGGACTGCAGCACAAATAGCCAGTGAAATAAGAATTAACTAAGACTGAACAAATTGGTGGAAGAATTCTCCTGGTGACTATTTGGAATATTTAGTATTATTTTTACTATTTTATATTCTGATGGTTATATATTTCCAATCCTTAGCACAGTAAAATATTTTTTAATATTTTCTCATTCTCATTTCTCATTCTCATTGACGCTTCAGAATCCAGGATTAAACACTTTCCCCAAATCTCTTTATTTGTAACAGCAATGTGGTTATTTGCAGAGGTTCTAAAAGAATTGATCTTCATTTTTAATAGACAAGTTGTACAGTCAAGCACATATCTGAAGTGTCAAACTTGAGAATAAATCCTACCATACATCAATGCCATTATGTGACATGCCCACCATGAAAGACAAGGGTTAAACTTCCTTTGGCATCATCTTACCACAAAGTTCACCAAAGTACAGCTGGAACCCATTCTGCAGCTTACAGCTTTATAGAAAGAAATGAAGGTCCCTCCTGGCAAGCTGGGAAAACTAGCATATTTGGGATGTTCAAGGAAAGAGGAACTGACCCAAATGTCTAGATAGTACAGATGCAGTCTACATGAGTTTTCTGGGTTTTTTTCACGCTCAGTATAAAAAAGCAAAGCAGAGTGAACAAGAGAAACCACTGGAGGGAGTGAGGCTAGTGAGAGCATGGTCCTAGATCTGTATGAAACCTCCAGGAAGTTCAGAGTCACTGACCAGAAGCACCACAACCGAGGTGGAGTTTACTTAGGATACAAACTACCATTGAAAAAGGCCAGGAACACACTTCTAAGAAACAAGAACTCAAGAAGAACTAGCAATTGTGCAAACAGCAAAGCTGTTGCTTTCTACATATAACTATGCATCATATGTGACTCCGTTTTCAGAGGTTTCAGGAAAGGATCTAGCCATTTATCTGACATCCAGCAGGAAGGAGATCCTTGACCTACAACTGTCTCCAAGATGCTGCTCTGATGACTTGTGATGCCTTGGTTCTCCTTCTGTCCAAAATCTCCTTTCTTCCCCCCCCTGCACCTTGTATTCCCAAACCAGCACATTACACTAGGCTCTTGTTTTTATACTGACTTTCCCTCTCCCAACCACATGGCTCCTCTTAATCTGCGTATTAGACAGCTGACTTCTCACGCTCTCAAGCTCTGCCAGACATTGTACACCGAAGAGCCATAAAGCTGAATGCCAGAGTCCTCCTCTGACAGTACTCACCCACCCATGCTGCTCCTTCCAGTAAACGGCCCCTTCATTTTCCCAGTGGAGTGGGCCAGAAACGTGGGCCTTATCCCCCATTCTGTGTCTTTTCTCCAAAGTCACATCTAATCTGTCAGCTCTGACTTTCAAATTCATCCAGAATCCCACCACTTCGCCGCACCTCCACCACTGTGGTCCAAGCTAGAGTCATTCATTTAAAAGAAGGACGGGGCGCCTGGGTGGCTCAGAGGGTTAAAGCCTCTGCCTTCAGCTCAGGTCATGATCTCAGGGTTCTGGGATCGAGCCCCGAGAGCCCCGCATCGGGCTCTCTGCTCGGCAGGGAGCCTGCTTCCCCCTCTCTCTCTGCCTGCCTCTCTGCCTACTTGTGATCTCTCTCTCTGTCAAATAAATAAATAAAATCTTTAAAAAATAAAAATAAAAATAAAAAATAAAAGAAGGAAAAAACATTCACACACACACACACACACACACACACACACACACACACACCTGTTAACTTCCTAGAGAATCATTTTGGTATAGTTGAAGTCAAACTGTACATACAATTTTGGGTCCTTTTTTTATTTTATTTTTCCCAGTTAATATTATGGGTAGTTTCCACATCATTAACGTGTCTTTATCAGCAGAAAAAAATGGCGCAGCCCCTTTGAAGAACAATTTTAGGTTGAAATCAAAATTTAAAATGCAAAGCATGTGGTAGATCAACATTAAAAATTCAAAACTAACATAAGAGGATCTTGCCCTTGGTGTTATTTCATCAAACTTTTGCTCCAGTTACATATGCATACGGGTTATGAACTTAAGTGTGTTTCTTATAATGCCTGGGTCAAAAAAAAAGAAAAAGAAAACCCCAGACTGGAGAAACCCTTACCCTTTTTGCAAGGACACATGTTCAAGATGCCCGCTAAAGCACTGTTGGGAACATTGAAAAACTGCAAACTCCCAGCTGTGCATCAATGGTGGGGGGAAGGGGGAATAACTTGTGGCAGCTTCACAAGGTAGAATACTGTACAACAGTGAAAACAGTACATGTAGAAACCAAAGACTGGTGCGAGAAGCAGATTGCAGAAGTTTACATAGCAAGCATGTCAATTCCAAACACACACAAACCATACCCCGTATTGCTCGGGGCTATAGGTATCATACAGGGAAAAGCTGTGCCGGCTTGAAAACAAAGGTTAAGTGTCTGCTAGATGCGTCACAAACCCCTTCTGTGATTTTAAGTCTCTTGGGGAGGGCCCGCTCCCTCCTGTGGTCACACTGGGGTGGCCCTTTTTCATTCACTAAGCCAATGTTTACTGAATGCCTACTGTGTGCCAGGTCCTGTTCTAGGTAGGGATGAATCAGCAATGGATGAGACAGAAGAAGACCCCTGTCTGGTGGAGCTGGCTTTCTAGTGGGGAAGACACAAAGAACAAACTGCAAAGTGTCTCCATCACTCGCTCTGCAAATTCAGGAGGCACACGGACGTGTGTCTGTTTTCTCAGTTAGCACTGGTGTCCCTGACTGCCCCAATCTCTACCCACTGTTCAAAACCCTGAAACCAAGCAGATTCTGGGAACACACTGCTCAAGGAAGGCGGCAGGACTCTGATGCAAGCTCCTAACCATCTGCAACCCAGCAGCAAAGTTACTGGGCCAGCAGCCCCTGTTCTAGAGATTCTGGCCGTTACTGAGCGGCGCGGGTGGGAGACTGGGGACTGAGAAGAGACGGGATCTGACAGGCCACCTCCCAGGGTCCTAGTGGCTAACAAAGGAACAACAGATGGTGGGGAGGGCAGAGGCAAGGGAGCAGGGAGGAGGTACCTTTTACAGAGTGAAAAGGAAGTGCCGAAGGGGTTGAAATCTGGAAATACCTTAGAGTTACAGATACGAGATTTTCGGGCAGAGAAGATGTGGAGGTTGGGGAAACAGAAAGATGAAGGTGGACACTGAGGCCTGTGGGTAGAAGGAGTCGCCATTTACAGCGACTGGAAGGACTGGGTTTGGGGGAGACCAGAGGCTCAGCTGAGCACCCCAAAGTCTGAGGTGTCTGTCGCCGGGTGGGGGTCAGTATCAAGGAATGAGCGTCCTGTGGGGAGGGGCAACCCAGTCCACGACCGGAGAGTGTGGGTGAAAACTGGGAGGGCGAATTTAGTGCGTAGGGGTAGGATGGAAACATGAACAGGCACAGAGAGGGAAATCGGTCTTGCCAGGGGAAGGGAGGAGGCAGACACAAAGAGGAGAAAGCATCCTTGAGAACGCGACCAGGGACACAGAAAAGGCTGTGCGAGCCCAAACCTTGTGAGGGAGAGGAGAGGGACGTCCACCCAGACGGGCGAGAGCAAGGAGGCGGCGCGCACCCGCGAGGCGCCGAAACAGCGGGAGGCAGTTGGGGGGGGCTCCGCGCGCTAGGGGAGAAGGAAAGAAGGGGGCCCCCGCGCAGGAGAGGAAGGGAGAAGGGTCCGCCCCGTTGGGACGGGCAAGGAGAACGGGGGTCCGCATCTCCCCAGGCCAGGAGACGGGAGGGGTCAGCGCCTCGCCCCCAGCCCCGCGCAGGCCCGCCGGCCGGAGCCCTCGGCGCCCCGCCCGGAGCTGGGCCGCCGCGCGGCTCCCCACCGCCAGGTCCCGGCCTCCGCGGGGCGACCTGAGTTGGCCACCAACCCGGAGGAAGGCACTCACCGGTCTGGCGGCCGGAGCGTCGGCGCGCTGGCCCATTGTGCGCGTGCGCGCGCCCCGGATTCCCGGATGAGGCTGCTCCAGCCAGGAGGGGGCGGGCCCAGCGCGGGGGCGGGCCCAGCGCGAGGGAGGGGCTGGCCATTCACTAGGGGGCGTGTTCAAGTCCATTGCCAATTTCTCCATCGCATTTTCTTTCTTATTGAGATGCCGAATTTTGTTTTTTTAATATTTTACTTATTTATTTGAGAGAGAGTGAGCGAGAGAACACGGGCAGGGGGAGGGACAGAGGGAGAGGGAGAGGGAGAAGCGGACACCCTCCGAGCAGGGAGCCTGATGTGGGGCGGGATTCCTTGACTCCAGGCTCCTGACCTGAGCCAATGCAGACTCTTAACTGACTGAGCCACCCAGGTGCCCCAGAGATGCCGAGTTCTTTACATATTGTGTGTATCAGTCGTTTCCTGCGTCTGTGAGCGACAGTTACCTCCTCGCAGTCTGTCGCTTGCCTTTCCACTTGCATAATACTGCATTCCTTAATTTTAACGCAACCAGGCTTATCAATTAACCTTGGTTTTGTTAAGAAACGTTTGCCAATAAAAAAAAAAAAGAAACGTTTGCCTATGCCAAGATCACAAAGATGTTCTGTGTTTTCATCTGAACTCGATCGTTTTGCCTTTCACATTTAGAGCTACAATCCTTAGGAAGTGATTTTTGTGGATAGTAGGGGTCAGCAAATCACAGGAAATCCACCCGTTTTTGTATGGTTGATTAAGGATGGTTTTTATATCTTTGAATGTTTAAAAAAAATAATAGTATTTGTAGCACATGAAAATTATATGAAATTCAAATTTCAGAATCCATGAATAAAATTGTATTGGAATGCAACCATACCCGTTTGCTTACAAATTGTCTATAGCTGCTTTCACACTACAACAGTTGAGTTTAGTACTTGTAGCAGAGACCACATGATGTGAAAAGCCTAAAATATTATCTTATCCTTTACAGAAAAGTTTGCTGACCCCTGACGTATGGTGAGATATGATCACTGAATTTTAACTATTTAAAAGGTTTGCAAAACCAGAAGATAGTACTTCATACCCACTAGGATATCTATAATCCAAAAGACAGGCAATAATAAGTGTTGTAAAGGATGTGGACACTGTGGGTGGGAATCTAAGATGGTATAACTGTGAACAAGTTTGGCAATCCCTCGAAAGCTTAACCAGAGAGTTACCATGTGAACCCCGCAGTTCCACTCCAGTGATCTGCTCGAGTGTTGAAAGCACAAACTGACACAGAACTTGTACATGAAGGATCATTGTAGCATTATTCATAATAGCCAAAAAGTGGAAACCAACCATGTCCACTGATGAATGAATGGATAAATAAAAGGCGATATATCCACACAATGGATTATTATTCAGCCATATAAGGAATGAAATACTGACACATGCTACAACATGGATGAACTCTGACAACATAATGCTAAATGACATAAGTTAGTCAAAGAGGACTACAGATTTTATGATTCCATTTTATATGAAATGTCCAGAGTAGTCTAATCTGTGGAGACAGAAAGTAGATTAGTGGCTGTCATGGGCTGGGAGGAGAGGGAGAAGTAGGCTCCCCCACGAGTAGGGCTTGATTCCAGGACCCTGGGGATCATGACCTAAGCCAAAGATGGACACCTGACTGAGCTACCCAGGCGCTCTTTTTTCTTTAACTTGAAAATTGTTGAAACTATTTTATCAAAAATGACCACTGATTCAGTTGAATTGCTTTGGTCACTATAAGCTTAGATGTCTGTATACTTATGTCTTTGCTATTTTTTTCTCCTGGGACTTGGTTATACACACTCTCCATCTGTTTATCTTCTGGGGTCTCAAGGGTTGCCCTTATAAATATGGATTTTTTATTTGGCAAATGCAGCCCTGCACCCCACACCCACCTTTTCTCCAGTGAAGCAATCTCCCCAGTTCTTTCCCATGAAGGGATTCCAATGGCTTTGTTGCCCCTCCCTGGTGATTAACAGGTGGAGGGAGTCTCTCCTCCCTAAATCCTGGCCTCTCTTGGTCCATAACATCACCCACCCTGACTTCCCTCCTCCCTCCTAAGCCATTTCTTCTTCACCCGGCTAACTCCTTTCTTTCTGTTCTTCCCATGATCGACTGCTTCTTTGGTCACCATTCTGAGTGTTCACTTAGCATAATCAGGTCTAACAAGGCTCTTGCCTACCTCGTCCTGCCTGCTCCCTCATCGCTTCCTCTCTGATGCCCCCACAACCCCTCCCGCATTGGTACATACTGCTCTCTGTGTGAGGCAGTCTTCCCTCCCTACCCCTTGGTTAACTTCTCCTCCCCTTACAACTCACACTGAGGTTTTCATGATTGTTTGATAAATAAATGCCCAACTTGCTCTCTAGCTGGACAGCTCCATGAGGCTGGGCACGTTGTCTGCCGTCTTCCACAGAGGATCAATGTGCCAACATCTGAGATACTCACCAAATGTTTGCTGATTTGAATGAACTGGAAGACATATTCCAAGATATTAATAACGATTGCTGGTACCAAGGGAGATGCTGGATGCAATTTCTTAATTTCATATTTTTCTGTACATCCTGAGTATTTTTTTTTCCGGTGAGGAAGAATTACTTTAGAAACAGAAAACAACAAAGACATGCACCCAAGATGTGGCTGTCCACCGTTCACTAGTGCTGGCTCACCACCACCTAACTTCGTTCAGCAAACATTTATGTGCATCTGCTATAGTATTCTAAGGGCCAGGGATACAGCAGAAACCAAAACAAGATGTTTACACACCAACAGGAAAGATAAACAAGTACAATGAATCGTGTATCAATCAGATGGAAGTCAGTGCCTTGATGATACATAAAGCAGGGAAAGAGGATGGGGGAGTGAGTGTGTGTTGGGCAGGGGCAGTCTCTCTTAAGTAGAAGTCAGTAAAGGGCTCACTGAAAAGGTGATGTCTGAGTAACGATCTACAGGTGATGAAGTGATCCCAAAGGTATTGGGGGAAGAGGATCCCCACAAAGTGAACAGTGATTGCAGAGGCCCTGAGATAACACGCCTGGCATTTGAGGAATACCAGGGAGGCCACTGAGACTGGAACAGAGTAACTAAGGGGGATATCAGAGAAGGGGCCAAGGAAGTGACAGAGACATGAATTAAAACACTGCCAGGCCACGGGGTACACGGGTGGCTCAGTTGGTTAAGTATAAGACACTTGATCTCAGCTCAGGTCCTTTTTTTATTTAAGATTTTACTTATTTATCTGAGAGAGCGAGCACAGGGGGGAGAGCCGAGGGAGAGGGACAAGCAGACTCTTCACTGAGCTCAAGCCCGACGCAGGGCCCGATTTCAGGACCCTGAGATCATGACCTGAGCCAAAATCAAGACTCGGACACCCAACCAACTGAGCCACCCAGGGGCTCCTCAGCTCAGGTCATGATCTCAGGGTAGTGAATTCACGCCCCAGCACAGAGCCTACTTGCAAAAACACCACCACCACATTGCCAGGCCAAAGACATGATGCAGTAATACAACTGCGATAACCTTAATTATGGTTAAAGAGCCTTGCTGCCTCTCCCCCAGGGAGGATTACACCTCCCTGCCCCAGTGACGTGAGGCTGGGTCGTGGACTTCTTTGACAAGGAAAGGTGTGTGGAAGTGCAGGTGCCATTAATGAGCAGCTTTCGGAGCCTCTACATGAGTCTACCTGTCCTCCTTTCCCTCTACCAGGAGGCAGGCGATGCCCCAGGAAGAGAGAGGCTCCTCCCCAGCCGAGTGGAGGCGACAAGGAGTAGAGCATTGGCATTACAAGCCCCTAAGATTTTTGCTGCCATTTGTTAATGTACCCTAACTTACCTTAAGCTGACTGATATAACAAACCCTCAGAAGTACTGCTTTTTAAAAAAAGATTTATTTGAGAGAGAGAGAGAAAGAGCGCACACGCAAGCAAGCACAGGGAGGGCCAGAGGGAGAGGGAGACACCCCAGCAGACTCCCTGCTGAGCTGGTAGCCCGACGTGGGGCTTGATCCCACGACCCCGAGAGCACTACCTGAGCAGACACCAAGGGTCAGACCCCCAAACGACTGCAACACCCAGGGGCCCCAAAAGTACTGCTTTAAGGTTAAAATTCAGAATGACAAAAATAAAAGTAAAATTGACATTTCAAGTGCTGACAAGGATACAGATCAATAGAAAGTCTCGTCTGTTACTGTGGGAAAGCAAAATGGTACCACCACTTTGGAAAGGAACTTTGCAGTTACGTACAAAGTTCAAAATAGACACCATATGACCCAGCAATTGCACTCCTAGGTATTTACCTCTTAGAATGAATATTTGTGCCTTGCCCAAACTCATGCCGAACTCCTAACCCGCAACACGCTGGTATTTGGAGGTGAAGCCTTCGAAGGTAATTAGATCTGAGGGTGGAGCCCACACAAATAGGATTAATGCCCTTATAAGACACCTCTGAGAACTCTCTCACCCTTTCCACCATATGAGGACACAGCGAGAAGACAACTAATCTGTGAAGAAGGAGGCAGGCTCTCACTAGATACACCAAATCTGCCAGTGCCTTAATTTTGCACCTTCCAGTCTCCAGAACTGTGAGAAATAAGTGTTTGTTCTGTAAGCCACTCAGTCTATTGTAGTTCGTTTCGGTAGCCTGAATAGACTAAGACATATACAGACAATATTGAACTTTATTTCAGACCTGGGCTCCTGGAGAAATTCCCTTACCCCTCTGTGTTCCAAGAAATGGCAAACCATGTAAAGGCCACCCTGCTCTCATATGTCCCAAGATAAGACACAGGAAGACAGAGGCTCCCCCCTTCCTCAATGCCTCCATCCTTCCTGTCTCCCATTAAGACTCATGGATGTCTCACTTCTTTATCTGACTCTGGAAAACTCCAGGCCCTTTCTTTTCTTTGAAATGTTACACATTAATGAGTACAAAGACAGATGTGGATTCATAGAAACTAGAAACATGGTGGCAACCATCATGAACATCCCAAGTCTCCATACTGAATTAGCACATGGACCTCCCATACATATTCGTAGGCTATGGGCTTCTTTTAGGATGCTGAAAGGTGCCTTTCCCCTCAGCCAACCTTGGGGACAGGAGGTGTAAAAAGAGGTGAGGGGTAACTTTTCCTTAACTTTTCTGAAATTTCCTTTCACGAAGGAATAGCTGTTCCTTAAGTGGACTTAATTTTCCAGACTAGCTCTGACAATCAAGGCTGTGTGGGTGCCCACAGGGCGCCTGGCTGAGCAGCCATGCCTACTCTCAAAGTAGACACCACCAAAGGTTTTTTGGGTTTTTAATCTGTGTTTATTAACTTGCTGGAAAGGCAAAACACACTGCATACCTCACTAAACAGGAGCACGGAAGGTTAAAGGTCTACAAAAACTCAGACGGGAAGTGTGTTAGTTTCTCATGGCTGCTGCAACAAGTTACCACAAGCTTTGTGCCTTAAAAATACACACATTTAGGGGCGCCTGGGTGGCTCAGTGGGTTAAAGCCTCTGCCTTCGGCTCAGGTCATGATCCCAGGGTCCTGGGATCGAGCCCCCCGTCTGAGCAGGGATCCCGCTTCTCCCTCTCCCCCCTGCTTGTGCTCTCTCGCGCGCTCTCTCTAATAAACAGAGTCTAACAGAAAAAAACAAAAACAAAAAAACAATAAACTAGTCGCATTGGCCATGAGTCGGGCAGGGCTTTTAAGGGGCAATGCACCAGACTCCTCAGTCCATCGACCTCGCAATTTCAGCTGTTAGCCCTACTGTACCCAGCTGCAGTACCTCCAAAGCAAATGAAGAGATTTCCTTCTACACTGCCCCAAGGAGCTCCTTTTCCTAACTAGTATGGAAGGGAAGTGTAAATTGGCAGTGGCCCTGCTGGAGTCTCAGGAAGAAGCAAGTGAAAAGAGCACAAGAAGAGAGAAAAGAGGCTGGTGAAAATGTTCTATAATGCTTGTATTCGTTTTCTATCACTGCCATAACAAATTACCACCAACTTAGCAGCTTGAAACTACACAAACTTATTATCTCATTTATCATCTCTCAGCCTTTACTCGGTGACTCTCAAGGGAAGCCACTCACAGGGCTCTGGCGCCATGCCAACCAGCTGGAGCAGCTCTCGCGTGGCCAGCACTGCATTTCCGCAGGCGGGACGTTCCCAGGTCATCCTAGACCTCTCCGTGGCCTCCCACTCCTCATTTTCTGAGACGCATCCTCTCCTCACGGTGACCTCCAAGTCCCAAAGAAGGAAGTTGTTCTTAGGCCCCGGACCATGGGATGCTCTCACTTGAGAGAAACTTCTTCCCAGATCTTCCCCATCTATGCTTACAGTGGCCCTGTGACCCTTCTGGCAAAAAAAGGTCCAAAGAAACCCAAAATTTGCCTCCCTCTGGCTCCCTCTTTGTATTCCTTATCAAATTATTATAGCAACAAAGTATGGCTTATAATAGAGAAAAAAATCATACATGATTGTAGGCCCCTAAGAAAACCGCATTTATTTCTCCATGACCAACATCTAGTCTACATCCATATGTGTACATATCTTTACAAGGCTGTATTAACAACTCTTCTATTTTATGCCTCTTTTACTGTTGTTGTTGCCTGCCATATCGTAAGTATTTTCAACATGGTAACAAAACCTTCATAATCATGGTTCAGCATGACTGCATAGAACAAGTTAGAAATGTCCTAGATGAACAACGGGGGGAGGTGAAAACAGAAACATAGGAATTCATTATATTTTTATTTCCACAACTAAAATAACGCATCACATTTCTCAACAGCAGCCCTTTCCATCTTAGTACGAGCCGGCTTCAGTCTTCACGGGGACAATTTCACTGTTGATTCACAAGCAACGTCCTCATCCAGTTGCCCCTTCTGAAACAAATCCTCGGCGTCTGACAGGATTGTAACACAGGCAGACATACAAACAGCAAAATCCAACTACAGTTCCGTGGCTGCCATGGTGCAGAGAACTGTGTGCGGTCTATCAGCAGGACGTCTTCGCTGATACAGGGTAGACAGTAAGAGTTCCCAAAACCTTTCCTCACTGATTACACGTGATCCTAATAAGAGTTTGCTTATGTACAAGGCTGACATTCCTTATTAAAGGATCCCACATACCAATTACTTACTGAATACATTCACAGCTTCCTCACTGCTGAAGCACTCTGATGCATCTCCAGGGAAGTATCCTGCTGACGGTCACAGATTTTAGTCCAGTGTGTGTGCTATTACATTTGGTATCGGCTGCGTCATTCCTGAAGTCTTTTCCACATTTATTACCATTCTGTTTTCCCCAGGAGGTCCCTACTGTATAGATTTAACAGTACAGCTAAGGAATGCCTCACATTCATCAATTCATCAGAAAGCTTAAAGAACTCTTTTCCACCCCTGAAGACATTCCTCCTTCATACAGCTTTTTGAGACCAAGTCAGGAGATGAATGTGGCCCACATTCATTATGTTTCCATGGGTTGCTCTCCAGAATGTGTTCTTTGATGTCGGATGAGGGACGAGCTCCTTCTGAATGCTTTTCCACACTGAGGACACTGGCTGGGACCCTCCCTGCTGTGGAGTCTCTGATGTACCGCCAGGTGAGAGTTCTGCTTGAAGGACTTTCCACATTCAGGACACTGGTATGGGGTCTCCTTGGTGTGAATCCTCTGGTGCTTGGTCAGACAGGAGCTATCCCGGAAAGCTTTGCCACACTGATTACATTCATAGGGCTTCTCACCAGTATGAGTCCTCTGGTGCCGGATGAGGCCAGCGATGTTCCTGAAAAGTTTCTGACACTGGTTACAGCCATAGGGCTTCTCACCAGTATGAATCCTCTGGTGCCGAATGAGGTAAGCGCTCTCAATGAAAGTTTTCCCACACTCTTTACATTCGTAGGGTTTCTCCCCAGAGTGGATTTTTTGATGTACGATGAGGTGAGAGTTTCGGTTGAAGGATTTCCCGCACTCCACACATTCAAAGGGTTTCTCTCCAGTGTGAGTCCTCTCATGCTGGGTAAGGTATGAGCCATCCCGGAAAGCCTTTCCACATTTGCTACATTCATAGGGCTTCTCCCCAGTGTGGATTCTGAGATGCACGGTGAGATGGGAGATGTCGGTAAAAGGTTTTCCACACTCATTACACCTATATGGTTTTTCTCCTGTATGAGTTCTTTGATGCAAAATCAGAGACGAATTTCGGTTGAATGTTTTTCCACATTCTAGACATTCATAAGGTTTCTCACCAGTGTGAATTCTCTGGTGTTGTGTGAGAGCTGACCCATCACTGAAGGCTTTCCCACATTTATTGCATTTATAGGGCTTCTCTCCTGTATGGATTCTTTGATGCACAATCAGGTTGTAGTTCTTGGAAAATGATTTTCCACATTCATTACACGTATAAGGTTTCTCTCCAGTGTGAGTTCGGTGATGCAAAACAAGAGAAGAGTTCCGTTTGAAGCATTTGCCACATTCAGTGCATTTATACAGTTTCTCTCCAAGGTGATTCCTCCTGTTCTCATTAAGAGATGCACTCAGGGTAAAGATGTTCCCAAAGTCCTTACCTTCATACAGTTTCTTCCCTCTTTTTGCTATTTTTTGCTCACCAAGAGGGGTAAAATGGTTGAAAGATTTACCACTTTCAGGGTATTTATAGGGTTTCTCTCTCATTTGATCTGTTCCAAGTTGAAAAACTTCCACAGAGTGGTTTAAGGCTTTTCCACATGCGTCACTGTCACTACTTCTCTTAGCTACATAATTTTTCTGACAACTGTGTAAAGCTGGGTCACAATCCAAACTTTTAACATCTGAATCACATATATGAAAACCGTTTGTAGGTACTCTCTTAGATGGCAGAAGGTCTGAGTTTGCACTCAAATGCTCTCCAAGTCCAGAATATTCACAAATTGCTTCCTGAGCCCCTGGTTTCTCCTGAGTTAAAGCTGATTGCCTCAAATATCCCTCCCGGTTCTTACAGTCCCAATTATCACCTAGAATGGAAAGATGGGGACCCTCTCTTGTAAATCCTTCCATTTCCACGTCACAGGATGGTTCTTCCTCAGAAATATTCTGTCATTTTCAATCTCATGTCTCAGGCTGAAAAGTAAACAATGGAAAAGACAGACTTAAGTACATAAAGCTATACCTGGAAGAGGAATAAAAAATGATGACAGGCCAGGTGTGTGGATCCATATTTTTATTTTTTTATTAATTTTTCCCCAGCTTATTTTTTTATTGGAATATATTTGACACACAATGTTACATTAGTTTCAGGTGTAAGACATAGTGATTTGACAAGTCTATATGTTATGCTAAGCTCAGTACAAGTGTAGCTACCATCTGTTACCATGTAACACTATTATAATACCACTAACTATATTCCCTGTAATGTACCTTTAATCCCTGTGATTTATTCATTTCATAACTAGAACCCTATACCTCCCAATCCCCTTCACCCGTTTTACCCATTTCCCCACCCCTCCCCTCTGGCAACCATCAGTTTGATCTCTGTATTTATGGATCTGTTTCTACTTTTTGTTTGTTCATTTGTTTTTTAGATTCCCCATATAAGTGAAATCATATGGTATTTGTCTTTCTCTGCTTGACTTATTTCACTTAGCACAATATCCTCTGGATCCATCCATGTTGTCACAAACGGCAAAATCTCATTCTTTTTTATGGCCGAGTAATATCCCATCGTACATACATACCACATCTTTATCCATTCATCTGTCAATGGGCACTTGGTTGCTTCTGTATCTTGGCTATTATAAATAACACTGCAATGAACAGTAGGGCATATATCTTTCTCAATTAGTGTTTTGTATCCTTTTGGGAGGTAAATACCCAGTAGTAGAATTACTACATCATATGGCATTTTTATTTTTAATTTTTTGAGGAAACCATACTGTTTTAGAGAGAGGCTAAACCAATTTACATTTGTGGGTATTTTGACTTTTCCAAACTAACATCTGTACAAGGGGAAGGTAAAGTGAGAGTCAAGGGATGGAGCCAAAAACAGTTTCAAAGCGCCACATGGCATTTTCATCCTCCTAGAAAACAAGCAAGAGGAACAGTACAGACAAATATCACCAAGAGAATGAAACAGACGTGGGAGACCAGCGGCCAGGTGTCACCGCTCACACTGGAACACCATCTTGGCTATGGTGTGCTGGTCCCTACCACCCACTGCCCATACTAACATTCAATACACATTTTCGAAGCCCCAACTTCACCATGTGCTTATGACAGTGCTGACCGAGCAGTTTTCACCCTAGCTTTGTAGTCAGAGTTCTGTCTTCATGGATGGGACAAAGCACAAACTTGATGACCCGGAAGTTCTGAAAGTCCTAGGTCTGTCAGCGACCACCCTGCAGGGTTACTATGAGAGTTAGAGCATGTCCAATGCTGCCTCTGACCTGGGGAGTCGACAGCATTCTGTAAGTGGCTGCCAGTGTCTCCACCATTATTGATCTTCCTCTAACCAACCCTCTACCCCTTTGACTTCATGGTATCAGGACAACTGGCTCCTCGTTTCTTTTAAGCAAAATGAAATTAGCTCCTTACCTCAGGAAGAAGTATTTTTTAAAAAACTTTAGATGGAGAAAAACCCCAACATAAAATCAAAGTTTAAATTATGTAGGACACCATCATGATCAACAAACAAAAATCATACAGATAAGGATTAATAAATTTAATATCAACATTTTAAATTTCCACACAAAACAAAAACATAGTAAGAGCCAAAACACAAGGGGCAAGTGAAGAAATAATATCATAAGATATAAAAGAGAGAAAGGAACAGTGCCCAAGATCTATAAAGAATTCTTACAGAATAGCACAAAAAAGGGGAAAAGGGACACAAAAAGGCACTTCATAGAAAACACAAATATCTGGGGTGCCTGAGTGGCTCAGTGGGTTAAAGCCTCTGCCTTCAGCTCAGGTCATGATCTCAGGGTCCTGGGATCGAGCCCCGCATCGGGCTCTCTGCTCCGCAGGGAGCCTGCTTCCCCCTCTTTCTCTGCCTGCCTCTCTGCCTACGTGTGATCTCTCTCTCTCTCTGTCAAATAAATAAATAAAATCTTAAAAAAAAAAAAAAGAAAAGAAAAGAAAAAAAAGAGAACATAAATATCCTAAAAACATGAGTATCTGCTCATCCTCACCATCATTTGACAATTACAATCTGAAATGTTAAGAAGACAAAATGTACACTTTTCATCAGTATAAGTAAAACA
>CM052888.1:49180145-49254073 GCA_028534135.1 Potos flavus
TGGGATCGAGCCCTGCATTGGGCTCTCTGCTTGGCGGGGAGCCTGCTTCCCCCTCTCTCTCTCTGCCTACTTGTGATCTCTCTCTCTGTCAAATAAAAATATAGGCAACGGATATGAATTGACATTTCTCCAAAGAAGACATACAGATGGCCAATAAGCACATGAAAAGATGATCAACATCATGGTCATTAGGGAAATGTTAATCAAAACCACAGTGAGCTACCATTTCATAACCATGAGTGTGGTCAATATAAAAAATAGACAATAACAGGGCGCCTGGCTGGATCAGTCAGTTGAGCATCTGACTCTTGGTTTTGGATCGGTCAAGATCTCAGGGTCGTGGGATCAAGCCCCACATGTGGCTCCACTTCAGGAGTCTGCTTGGGATTCTCTCCCTTTCCATTTCCCTCCCTCTCTCCTCCACCCCTCTAAGATAAACAAACAAACAAATAAAATCTTTTTTAAAAAATTTAAACATAGTTATGTGACCCAGCAACTCTATTCCTAGTTTTCTACTCAGGAAAAATGCAAACATATGTCCACACGTAAACTTGTACATGAATTATGAGTTCATAGCAGCACTATTCATGATAAACAAAAAGTAGAAACTCAAATAAATGTTCAACAACTGAGGAATGGTTAAACAAAACGTAAAAACCCACACAATGGAATATTCTTTAGCCACAAGAAGAAATGAATTACTAATACATGATACAACATAGATGAACCTTAAAAACATTATGCTCAGTGAAAAAAGTCTGACACAAAAGACTATATATTATATGATCTCATTTATAGGAAATGTTCAGACAGGCAATTCCATATAGACAGAACATCAATTTGTGGTTGCCAGGAGCTGGCAGAAAAGGGGAATGATTACTAATGGGTATAGAGTTTCTTGCTGGCCTAATGAAAACATTTTGGAATTACACAGTGGTGATGGTTGCACAACTTTGTGAATATACTAAAAACCACTGAACTGTGCACTTTGGATGAATCGTATGGTATTATGAATTACATCCCAATAAACCTGTAATAAGTAAATTTACGCCTTCAAGAATGTTGCCAGTGATGCCAGGCATAGTCTCTTCCACCATGAACCCGAGCTCTTGACCTTGGTAGTACTTCCACTGGAAGCATCTCGAAATCCAGGGAGGTGTTAGGTTGTCAGAAAGATGCAGGCATGGGGCACCTGGGTGGCTCAGTGGGTTGGGCCTCTGCCTTCAGCTCAGCTCATGGTCTCAGGGTCCTGGGATCTAGCCCTGCAGCATGGGGCTTTCTGCTCAGCAGGGAGCCTGCTTCCCGACTCCCCCACTCCCCGACCCCCCCGCCTGCCTCTCTGCCTACTTGAGATCTCTGAAAGAAAGAAAGAAAAGAAAGAAAGAAAGATGCAGGCAGCCAGGAATGCTAGATTTGCTACCAGGCTCAGGACCACCACATGATGCTCGACCACCCTGTGGACCAAAGTCCCTGCAAGTTTCAACCTGGGGTTCCTTAGACCAGAACAATACTTCATGTACTACGAGACATTAAGGAAAATGTGCCTTCATTTAGGAGAAGCAAGATAAAAAGAAATCAGGCTACTGCCCTGAATTTATGGACTCATTCCCTATTCTGTATCTCCTTGACAGAAACTGGCCATTCCAACTATACCCTCCATCAGTGAGGGCCTGAGGGCCATAGTGAGATTACAGCAAAAAAAAAAAAAAAAAATATGTGGGGCACCTGGGTGGCTCAGTCAGTTAAGCATCTGCGTTCAGCTAAGGTCATGATCCCAGAATCCTGGGATTGAGTCCCACATCGGGCTCCCTGCTTGGCAGGGAGTCTCCTTCTCCCTCTACCACTCCTCCTTGCTTCTGCTCTCTCTCTCTCATGCGCGCTCTCTCTCTCTAATAAATAAAATCTTAAAAAAAAAAAAAAAAAAGAGCAAATGATCACCAGTACACAGGAGAACATTAGGACAGACTTTGGGGAAATATTAGGGTATTTAACATAGGAATCACTGAATTCAATTACTGAATTTTGTTAATTAAGGTTATTTTAAAAATATCTCAGATTGAGGCATCTGGCTGGCTCAGAAGAACATGTGACTCTAGATTCTGGGGTTGTGAGTTCAAGCCGCACATCGGGTACAGAGATTACATAAATAAATAAAACTTAAAAAAATAAATAAAATAAAATATCTCAGATTATTGACTTCCTACATATTTATGTACTATTCCTTTTAGTAGTATAATACAAAATTTATGTTGTAAAAAATTCACCTTGATGCCATACACATATTTTGGGGGTTCCCTGTTTCTCCCCAACTCTTCTGACCCTGTCCTCAGATGTCCACCATACTACTTCTCTGAAGCCCCAGTATTTTCCCCAGCCTGTCCTTCTCTTCCTGTGGCTAGCAAAGAAGGTGGTCTCCAAGGCTTTTTTACACACTGAATGTTGCCCCAGCACAGGCTGAGACTTCAGGCCCGAAGAATTGTTTTCTGTAATAAATTGTCCTGATGCTGTTCCAGGCCATATCACAAAGGGTGACTGATCTGACTGTGACTAAGTCCCAACTCATCTGAACAGCCTGGGTTGCCTTACTGCATCAGTACTGAGAACCTGTTTCCACCAAAGTACCGCTGTCTCCCTTTTCTATTTAATATACCTTGTCTGGGTCCAATTCCCCAGCCCTCATTGTTCCAGCACCATCCACATATACACCTCATTCAGTTTCACTGAAGATAGTAATTTATTACTGTCCTATTTGTCTTAATTAAAACCTTCAGCACTGGACTGCTTCTTATATCTTCTTTGGTATTGTGCCCAAGCATTTAAATATAGAAATACGTACTTTTATACAAATGCCTTTCTTTTTTTTTTTTTAAGATTTTATTTGAAAGAGAATGAGCGAGAGAGAGTGAGCAAGCAGCTGGAGAGGAGTAGAGGGAGAGGGAGAAGCAGACTTTCCACTGAGCAGGGAGCCTGATGATGGGCTCGATCCTGGGGGAGGAGTAGAGGGAGAGGGAGAAGCAGACTTTCCACTGAGCAGGGAGCCTGATGATGGGCTCGATCCTGGGACTACAGGATCATGATCTGAGCCAAAGACAGATGCTTAACCGACTGAGCCACCCAGGAGCCCCTGCCTTTCCTTTTATTGATTCTTTTTATGCACATAGGACTTTAGGATTTTTTTTTTTTTTAAGATTTTATTTATTTATTTGACAGAGAGAGAGATCACAAACAGGCAGAGAGGCAGGCAGAGAGAGAGGAGGAAGCAGGCTCCCCGCTGAGCAGAGAGCCCGATGCGGGGCTCGATCCCAGGACCCTGAGATCATGACCTGAGCCGAAGGCAGAGGCTCAACCCACTGAGCCACCCAGGTGCCCCAGGACTTTAGGATTTTTAAATTACCTGGATATTTAATATTATCTATAAAATTTCTTTTATAGATATTCCAGGATGGTAAAACACACACTGCAAACTATTGATCACAAAGAGTGAGCATTACACAAAAATTAATTCAAAATAGATCACAGGCCTAAATATGAAAGCTGAAATCATAATATTCTTAAAAGAAATATAGGCATAGGGGCACCTGGGTGGCTTAGTCATTAAGTGTCTGCCTTCGGCTCAGGTCATGATCTCAGGGTCCTGGGATCGAACCCCGCATTGGGCTCCCTGCTCAGCAGGGAGCTTGCTTTTCCCTCTCCCCCTGCTTGTGCTCCCTCTTTCACTCTCTCTTTCTCTCTCTCTGTCAAATAAATAAATAAAATCTTAAAAAAAAAAAAAAAAGAAATATATGCATAGATTTTCAGAAGCGGGTACAACACAAAAGCACAAGTGACCAAAAAAAAGTAAATAAAGTTGACTAATCAAAATTAACGTATTTGTGCTTCAAAGAACTTCACTAAGAAAGTGACAAAGGAAAAAAGAAAAAGAAAAAAAACCAAAAATACAACCCTTGGACAGACGCCTGGCTGGCTCAGCTGGAAGACCTGTGACTCTTAATCTCAAGGTCATGAGTTCGAGCCCCACAGGGAGTGTAGAGATTACTTAAATAAAACTTAAAAAAAAAAAAAAAAAAAGGATAAAATATTTGTAAATTGTATATCTGATAAGGCACAGGTACCCAGAATAAATAAATCTTTTTTTAAAGATATATATTAGGGGCGCCTGGGTGGCTCAGTGGGTTAAGCCTCTGCCTTCGGCTCAGGTCATGATCTCAGGGTCCTGGGATCGAGCCCCGCGTCGGGCTCTCTGCTCAGCAGGGAGCCTGCTTCCCCCTCTCTCTCTGCCTGCCTCTCTGCCTACTTGTGATCTCTCTCTCTCTGTCAAATAAATAAATAAAATCTTTAAAAAAAAAAAAAGATATATATTAATTTGACAGAGGGAGAGAGGGAGAGAGAGAGCACACGCGAGCACAAGCAAGGGGAGCAGCAGCAGAGGGAGAGGGAGAAGCAGGCTCCCCGCTGAGCAAGCAGCCCAAGGAAGGGCTCAGTTGGTTGAATGTCTGCCTTAGGCTCAGGTCATGATCCCAGGACCCTGGGATGGAGCACTGTCAGGCTCCCTGCTCAACGGGGAACCTGCTGTTCCTTCTCCCTTTACCTCTCCCCTCCACTTGTGCTCTCTCTCCAATAAATAAAATCTTTTTTTTAAGATTTTATTTATTTATTTGACAGAGAGAGAGAGAGAAAGAGCACACAAGCGGGGGAGCAGCAGAGGGAGAGGGAGAAGCAGGCTCTCCACAGAACAGGAGATCAATAACCCACTTAATAAAGGGGCGAAGGATCTGAACTGATAATTCTCCAAAGAAGATATATAAATGGCCAAATAAGCACAATGAAAAGATGCTCAACACCATTAACTATTAGGGCAATGCATATCGATACCATATTGAGACACCACTTCACATCCAGTAGGATGGCTGTAATCGGTTTCACTCCTAGGTAGTTATCCAAGAGAAATGAAAACACATATCCACCAAAAAAAAAAAAAAAAAAAAGCAACAGCTGCATACATGAATGTTTACAGAAGCATTATTCATAATATCCAAAAAGTGGAAGCAACTCAAATGGCCATCTACTGATGAACTGATAAACAAAATGAGGTATACCCATACAACAAAACATTTCTTATCCACAAAAATAAGCTAGGTACTGATAGATGCTACTCTACTACACAGATGATCCTTGAAAACATTATGCTAAGTCAAAGAAGCCCCCCAAAAGGACTATATATTGTATGGCCATTTATTTGAAATATCTAGAATAGGCAAATGCGTAGAGACAAAAAGTAGATTAATGATTGTCTAGGGCTTGGTGGGATAAAGGAGATGAGGAGTGACTGCTAATGGGCATAGGTTTTGTTTTGGGGGATGATGAAAATATTTAAAAATTGATAGCGGCGATGGATGCACAACCTAGTGAGTATACTTAAAAACACTGACTTGTATACCTTAAATGGTGAATTGTATAGTATGTGAATTATATCTCAATAAAGCTCTCTCTTTTTTTTTTTAACAAGGAGGTGGGGCGCCTGGGTGGAACACTGGGTTAAACGTCCGATTCTCGGTTTTGGCTGAGCTCATGATCTCAAGAGTTGTGAGACTGAGCCCTACCTCAGGCTCCATGCTCAGTGCGTGGAGTGTGGGTGAGAGTCTCTCTACCTCTGTCCCACCCCTCATGTGCTCTCCCTCTCTCTAAATAAAAAATCTTTAAAAAACAAAGGAGGGGGTGTTGAGTCTGCAGGGGTCAGAACCACTAGTTTAGACCGCCTAGAATGTTTCCGATACCTTAACACTACCGAGAGAAACAAAAGTTTTATAGGAATGTGCCAAACTTGTGTTGAATTCTATTCCCAGGCACTGTCCTCTGAAGGGCTTTATTCTCCAGTTTCGACAACCTGGCAGAGGGACCACTTGGGCTGGACGCCTGCATGTTTGACATCAGTGGCGCCAGACCTCCACTTGCAACCCCATCCACATGGTTCCTGCCATCTCTGTGGACCCACCCTTGATAATGGGTACTTTGTTTAAGTGATGCATTCTTTAACAAAAATAGTTTCCCACCAACTTAAGCTCTGTCCTAATAAAGTCATCCACCTGATTACCAATTGTGATAAAGGGTGACTCCATCTTGATGAATGACTGCTACCAGTTTTCAAGCCTCCCCTCCTCCTGCTGCCCCACAGGTAGACAAGCTAACTAGACTGCCTGGGTGCTTTCCCGTTGGTTTTAGCAGGACGTTCACACCATGCAAGCCCCAATAAATGCTAGGCCACCCTCATCCCAGTTCCACTCTCTAATCACAATTAAAACCCAGCCAATCTCCTTTTCCTGCTCTCTCAAGCTATTTTTGGATTACCATAGGAAGTCTGCCCTGCTCTCCCACCAGTCTTATTAGGTAAGCAATAAACCTTTTACTCTCTTGGGAGGCAGGTATGTGTGTAAAACGTAAAAAGAGAGTGTATGTCGACGTGTTTGCAGAGAGAAAAGGAAAGCTAATGTGACGAAGTGTTAATAACTTGAGAATCTGGATGGTTTTACAAGTGTTCATTGAATTATTTCTGCCGCTTTTCTGTGTGAGACTTTTCAAGATAAAAAATTGGTTGGGAAGGGAGAAGCAATAGAATAGAGGAAAGTTCTGCTGAAAAAAAAAACAACACATAGGCTTGGTATTCAAGACAAATTTTTACGAGCTCAAGTCCCTAAAAACCAAAAAAATTTTTTTTGAGATTTATTTATTTTGGAGTGACAGAAAGAGAGAAGGAGCACGCATGCAGTTGGGGCAGAGGGAGAGAGACTCTCAAGCAGACGGCCCACTGAGCACAGAACCCAAGACTGGATTCCTTCTCAGGACCCTGAGATCATGAGCTGCCCAAATCAAGAGTGCGTGGCTTAGCCAAATGAGCCACCCAGGCATCCCAATTTTCCTTATTGTCGAAGAATAACAGACCAGTGCGCCTGGGTGGCTCAGTCGTTAAGGGTCTGCCTTCAGCTGGGGTCATGATCCCAGGGTCCTGAGATGGAGCCCTGCATCGCGTTCCTTGCTTGGCGGGAAGCCTGCTTCTCCCTATCCCACTCCTCCTGCTTGTGTTCTCTCTCTCGCTGTCTCTCTGTCAAATAAATAAAATCTTAAAAAACAAAAACAAAAACACAGACCTTTCTGGGGTGATGGTAATTTTGATAAAGCTTTGGGTTCTATTTGTCAAAACTCATCCAGTGGTACAATGAAGATCTACGCATTTCACCATTTCAATTTTGCCTCAAAAATTTCAAAGAGCAATAATAATGTGTTTGAGGGAGGAGCTCTGTAAAATCTGCAACTTACTTTAAATGTTCCCCCCAAAAGATTAATGAATGGTTGAAAAGATGGAAAATATGGAAAATATGTGGGATAAAGCAAGTGGGAAAAGAGGAAAATCTGTGGGATAAAGCAAGTATAGCAGATCTTAATGGGTCGGTATAGAATCGCACAAGCACTTCCACTTCTCCATATGTATGAAAACTTCTTCTATGAACTATTAGGGGAAGAGGAGTTGAAAAAAATGAACGACTACACGAAGGAATAGTAAAATCAAACAGACACTAAACAGGTGGAAAAACGCGGCCCTCCTTGGGAACAGCAGGAGCTGACTTTGCAGCTATAGGTGGAGGGAAAAACAGGGATCTGACACCTGCGGGGTCCGTGGGAAATGGCACAGTCGACCGGCGCAACGCGGCCACCTTGGCCTGACACCCACCGCCGGGGACCCACCCGCTATCCGGCAGAAGAGCGGTCGTCCCAGGGCTCGCCCCAGCCGCCGGGCCAGGACATCCGGCAGGCCGGGGCCAAACGGTCCCTGTGAAAGGACCGGCCGGACACGAGCGCGAACCCGAGTGACGCGAAGCAAAGAACTGCGGCGTCCACACCCGCGGTAGACGTTCCGTCCCTAATCGCCGGAGCAGTCGTGCCCTGGGCCGACCCGCGCCCCTGCGAGCCGGACGCGCCCACTCCCCTCGTGAAACGCGCCCGCGGACGCGCCGCACGCGCCCCACCAGGACTCGGCGGACCTCTCCCCGCCTCAGCACACCCACCTACACACACGCATCACTGTCCCGAGGGCAAGTGAGGAACCGCGAGGTCGAGGGGCGCGGCGGGACTCACCTCCGGCGGGTAGGCAGCTGGGCGCGAGGCGGCGGCCATGTTTGGGGCGGGTACGCGTGCGCGCGCCGGGACCCGGATGTGTGCGTCCCAGGAGGCTCCGCGGCTCCTCCCCGCGGTGGACAGTGGAGACGGGGGTTTCCGATCTGCCGCCTCTGTCTGGGCCGGGCCGGGCGGGGGTTGGAGGGGGTTGCAGACTCCGCCCCGCCCGCCCCGCGTCTACACCTCACTCAGCCTCGACCCCAACGGCGCCGGTCGAGGGAGAGCGGTCTCCGGTAGAACCGTCTCTACTTCCCCTTTTATTTATTGACCCAATGACTTATTGATATAAGTACGGACTCACGGGTAATTTTTTTCTCCTATGGTTTTAATCCGACGCCATCATTACTGTACAGCCTTACTTTTAATTATGGCATATTTTATAATTTTAAATAATTTTAAAATAATTGTATACCATAATTTATCATTTATTTATGAGAAAAATGCGTTAAAATTCGGGTAAGTACACTTCATTATTTGTTGACAATATAATTATTTACTTAATCGAAACCAAACTACACAATTTTGAATAATAAGACAGCTAAGTAAGGATGTTAGATAGAATATTAATAAAAATCAGTGACTGCATTATGGAAAATATATATAAAAATTGGTAACAAGCAGAAAATGTGCTTTGAAAAGAAATACTTGTTCTCAATTTTATGTACGAATGTGTATAAAATAATTCCAATAACAATTCAGATATATATAAAAAGTAATACTCATACTCCCACCATCCAGCAATAACATTGGGGAAGATTTGCGACCCCCCAGAGTAGCCCGGGCAGGGTTTGAGGCCCAGGGTACTAGGTTGGGATCCTCCAGCACAGCCTGGGAAAGGATGAGGAGACTCTCAAAGAATCTCCGCCAATGTATTTTTTAATTATAAAGGGGAAGACAGGACCTTGACAATGAAGAAAACCGGCAGGCACCACCTTAACCACCACTTCTCTGGAATTCTTGTCAAAAATGTGCCATCTCAATCTAATCATGAAAAACACCAGACAAACCCAAACTGAGGGACTTTATAGAAAATAACTGAGCAGTACTCTGCAGAAGTGTCAGGGTCATGAAAGGGAAGGACAGACTAAGGAATTGTCACAGATTGGAAAAGACTAAAGAAATACCACAAATAAATGCAATGTGGGATCCCGGCACAAAATTGGACATTTGGGGAAAAACAGAATTAAAGTAAAGTTTGTACTTCAGTCATTAACATTGAACCAATGGTCATTTCCTAGTTGTTTATTTTATTTTTAGATCTTTATTTGAGAGAGAGAGAGAGCACAAGCAGGGGGAGCAGCAGGCAGAAGGAGAGGGAGAATCAGGCTCCTGCTGAGCATCCCAGGACGGATTAGACGTGAGCCGTGAGCTGAAGGGAGATGCTTAACCAACTGAGCCACTCAGGTGCCCCACCTAGTTGTTGTTTTTAAAGTAATCTCTACACCCAACATGAGGCTCAAACTCAACACTGAAATCAAGAGTTGCATACTCTTCCGATTAGAGCCATCCAGGCATCCTGGTAATTTCCTCAGTTTGGTAAGTATGTCATGGTTACCTAAAATGTTAACATTAGGGGAAGCTGGTGGAAGGTCTGCGGAGGTCTATTATTTTTGCAGCTTTTTTTTTTTTTTTAAGATTTTATTTATTTATTTGACAGAGAGATCACAAGTCGGCAGAGAGGCAGGCAGAGAGAGAGGGAGAAGCAGGCTCCCCACTGAGCAGAGAGCCCGATGCGGGGCTCGATCCCAGGACCCTGAGATCGTGACCTGAGCCGAAGGTAGAGGCTTTAACCCACTGAGCCACCCAGGCGCCCCATCAGCTTTTCTATGTTAAAAAGAAAACCATAGGGACACCTGGCTGGGTCTGTCAATGGAGCATGTGACTCTTGATCTCGAGTTTGTGAGTTTGAGCCCCGCTATGGATGTAGAGATTACTTAATAAAATGTTAAAAAAAAAAAAAAAGAAAGAGAGAGAGAGAGGGAGGGAGGGAGGAAAGAAGGAAGGAGGAAGGAAGGAAGGAAAAAGGAAGGAAAGGAAGGAAGGAAGGAAGGAAACCACAGGCCCAAAACGGTATTACTTAGGTCAAGTCACCAAACCAGGACTTGATACCTAAACTAACTGCACTGTCTCCCTCAGAAATGCAATCCTAACCCATTGTCAGGAATTTTCTGGTCAGCACCAAAAAGGTAATCTGTCACAAGGGCCCTCTTCAACCCCCAAAGGAAGGTGAATCCACCTAATAAAACCTAAGACCCTTTTGTCCCCGAATGAAAGTGAACTCACCAATAGTCTTTTTTTCTGTTTATGACTTGCTTGTCCTGCCCTTAAAAACATTTCCCATTCTGTAGCCCTTTGGAGCTCCTCTCTATTTACTAGATGGGATGCTGCCCAGTTCATGGATCCTTTAATAAAGCCAATCAGAGTTCAAATGTACTGGGTTGAATTTTGTTTTTTAACATTTGTAAGATTAAAATTACTTATAAAATAAAAATTTAGGAAGGAAGCTTTATTCCTGATGAGGGATAGAGACAGAAAGATGTTCACCTTTACCCCAGAAGGCTGACCTGTAGCCTGTATAGTTCCTTTAAGGATCAAATAAGTGCTGGTTGCTACATTCTTAGTCTTGTGACTGCCTGTACACCTCACCAATAGCGAATACCAAGCCGAATGATAAGCACCAGAGAAATCTTGCAGAAGTAGTTTACGAGTAGAAATTCAAAGAAGACATTTATGATTTAATACTGCTTGCACACTCCCTCCCCCTCGAGCGCTAAGCATATAACCAAGTTTCATACAGCAAAAATGCAGCTTTCTGCCCACAGATACTGTCCCTGTGCTACTTAAACAAACTTAACTAATTGCACCAGAAAACGTATTAAGAATTCTTTCTTGACCATAATGCTCAACAATCTCACAACACCCCTGTAATTATTCATATGCAAATAAATTCACCTTATAGTAAGCAAAAGGTTATATAGAACAGTACTGTGATTCAATTTTTGTAAAAAGAGTATAGAAAAAGAATTGAAAGGCCAGAAATGTGGCTTATGATGGGACAAATCACAAATCAGTTAAGTTTGCTGATTGTGTTGTTTGAGTCTTCTGTATCCTTATCAGTGTCCAACTACTTGTTCTATTAATTACCGAGAGAGGAGTATTAAAGTCTCCAACTATAATTATGGGTCTAATTTTCCTTTAATTCTACCAGTTTTTGCTTCATTTGTTTTAGAATTTTATTGTCAGGTGCACACACAGGATAGTTATGTCTTCTTCATAAATTTCATCTTTTATCTTTATTTAATGTCCTTTCTTATCCTGGGTAATTTTCTTTGCTCTGAAGTCTACTTTGATAACAACATAGCCATGCCACCTTTCTTTTGATTAGTGTTTGCCATGTATTCTTTTTCCATATTTTTACCTTTAACCTACCTATATCATTGTATTTAAAACAGGAATCTCGGTGCACCGGGTGGCTCAGCAGGTTAAGCAGCTTCCTTTGGCTCAGGTCATGATCCCAGGGTCCTGGGATCAAGCCCCACATTGGGCTCTCCGCTCAGTGGGAGTCTGCCTCTCCCTCTCTGTGCCTCTCCCCCTGCTTGTACTCTCTCTGTGTCAAATAAGTAAATCTTAAAAAAAAAAAAAAAAAACTCTTTAAAAATAAATAAATAAATAATAAAATAGGAATCTCGAAGATACCATACAGTTGGGTCTTGTTTTTGTTTGTGTTTTATCCATTATCAAACCGGCTTAAAAGCATAGAGTTGAACAAAAAATGGCTACACTAATGTTTCAGCAAAGCTCAAGTTTTTTCTTTTTAAATATTTTATTTATTTATTTGACGTAGAGAGCACAAGCAGGCGGAGTAGCAGGCAGAGGGAGAGGGAGAAGCAGGCTCCCCGCTGAGCAGGAGGCCGGACGTGGGACTTGATCCCAGGACCCTGGGACCATGACCTGAGCCGAAGGTAGTTGCTTAACCAACTGAGCCACCTAGGCGCCCCATTCACTTTTTTTTTTTTTTTTAAGATTTTATTTATTTATTTGACAGAGAGAGATTGCTCCCTGCTGAGCAGAGAGCCTGATGCGGGACTCGATCCCAGGACCCTGAGATCATGACCTGAGCCGAAGGCAGAGGCTTAACCCACTGAGCCACCCAGGCGCCCCCCCATTCACTTTTAATGTAATTATTTATAATGTTGAATTTAAGGCCTACAATATTATTATATTTTCTCTTTGTCTCTTCTATAATTTGTTCCTCTGTTTCCCCTTTCCTGCCTTCTCTGGATTATTCTAATATTTTGTAGCATTCCATCTTAGTTTATCTGTTGGCATTTTAGCTACATATCTTTGCAGTTTTTTAGTGGTCCTGATGGGGAGAGAAAGCTAGCGGAGGACAAAGCAGAAGCTGACACCCCGCAATCTTCTCTCCCACTCCTGGGTGGGATTATGAGTGACATTCCTCCAGGAAACTTCCAACTATCTTAACATTAATGCCTTGCTAGAGGGAAAAACCTTAACTTCACAAGGGCAAGGCCTCAGGTATCCTGAGTCTTTAACATATGAAAATCCTTTTGAAACTTCCCTTTTCCTTACCTCTCCCAACTCCCAAGTACATAATCAGTCACCCCACAGAACGGCCGTGCAGCAGCTCTTTCGGCCTATGGGTCCTGTCCCCATGTTTTAATAAAACCACCATTTCTTGGTCATCAGCTCCGGACCTCACCCCACCAAACCCTACCTACCTTCCAAACGACATCAGTTCCTCTCAGGATTATGGTATACATATCTAACTTTTAGTAGTCTACCTAGAGTTAATATTTTATACTTCAAATAAAATATAGATGCCTTACAGTCACACAGATCCCTTTACCTGTATGTATTATATCTTCATACATGGAAAAGCCCTCAGGCGATGTTACAGTTGTTTTCTATGTTCATGCTGTGAAAATTACACAGGGAAGCCTCACTAAAACGGAATTGGGAGGCCAAAAGTCGGAGCTGTCATGCTGTACCACTCTAAATCAAGAATCATTGGTAACAGACTCTAACGGAAGAATCTCAATAGGAAAGAATCATCAATTACAGGCCCCAGCAGGAAAAGACAGAAATTGCATCTCCCATGAGAAACCAACTGCCCCTGCAACTCAATGAGAAATTGTCATCATCCCAAACTCTTACTTTTCTCCAATGGAATTTTGTTCAAAACACTCCTTCCCCTCTTTCTTCCCCATAAAATAACATCCCTCTTCTCTCCTCTGTTTTTTGGCTAGCTTATGGTTTTGCTGTAGCTTTTTTACCCCAAATTGCAACCCTCTGCTATTCCCAAATAAACCTATTTTTGCTGGTAAAGTTATTTTTATTTTAAAGTGAACAATGCATATTTTAATGAATTTAAGAAGAAATGTTAGGATACCAGTTATGCTTCCGGTATCATTTCCTTTCAGCCTGCAGAACTTCCTTTAGCATTTTAAGAGAGCAGGTATGCTGGTGATGAAATCTCTTTTTCTTCATCTAAGAATGCCTTTCCTTTGCTTCATTTCTGAAGGATATTTTTGCTGGATATAGAGGTTTCATTTAGCAGGATTTTTTTTTTCTTTCAGCACTTTAAAGATGTTTTCCTACTCTCTTATAGCGTCTATGATTTCTAATGTGAAATCCACCATCGCTGGAATCACTATTCTCTTACATGAAATATTTCCTTTTTAGGGGCGCCTGGGTGGCTCAGTGGGTTAAAGCCTCTGCCTTCGGCTCAGGTCATGATCTCAGGGTCCGGGGATCGAGCCCTGCATCGGGCTCTCTGCTCAGCAGGGAGCCTGCTTCCCCCTCTCTCTCTGCCTGCCTCTCTGCCTACTTGTGATCTCTCTCTGTCAAATAAATAAATAAAATCTTTAAAAAAAAAAAGAAATATTTCCTTTTTAAAATTATTTTTTCTTTTTGCTTTCAATATTCTCTTTCTTTCTTCTTTTTTCTTTTTCTTTTTTTTTTTTTCGGCAGGGGGTAGTTTTCCAGTCATATATCTAGGCATAGTTTTCTGTTGGGGATGACTGAACTTCCTGATTTTGTAAATTTGCACCTTTTACCAAATTTGGGGGAGTTTGTAGTCATTATTTCTTCAAGTATTTTTTTCTTTACCAATCTTTCTCCTTTCCCAATGTTTTAATGACACAACTTTATAGACATTTTGATATTGCCCCATAGGTCACTGAGGCTCTTTTCATTATTTGTGATTATTTTGTTCTGCCCATTTTTCAGCTTGATCTTCATTCAGCTTTACTGATTCTTTCCTCTTATCTTATTCTGCTCCTGAGCACATCCATTTGGTGAAGTCTTTATTTCAGGTATTTATTTTTCAGTTCCAAACTCCCATATGGTCTAATTTCAACTTCTCCTACTGAGAATTCTATCTTTCCATTTCATTTGTGTTTACCTTTACCTCATGGAGCATAGTTATACTAGCTGCTTCCAAGTCTTTGCTAATTGCAACATCTGGTTCATCTCAGGATTGGCATCCAGGTCTTTTCCTTTAAGTGTTGGTCATTGTTCACTTGCCTGGTTCTCTTTATGTCAAATAATTTGGATTGTGCCCTGGATATTTTGAATATTATAAGACTCTGGGATTTGTTTTTCTGTGTGTGTGTGTGTGTTTTTTTTTTAAAGATTTTATTTATTTGACACAGAGAGAGAGATCACAAATAGGCAGAGAGGCAGGCAGAGAGAGGGGGAAGCAGACTCCCTGCTGAGCAGAGAGCCTGATGCAGGGCTCTATCCCAGGACCCTGAGATCAGGACCCGAGCCAAAGGCAGAGGCTTAACCCACTGAGCCACCCAGGCGCCCCAAGACTCTAGGATTTGTTAAAATCAGCTGGAAAATGTTGAATTTTTGTTTTATCAGCAATCAACCCCGCTAGGTTTAGACTAAGTTCTACTTCATTTTTAGTGGATGATGGTTCTAATGTCAGTTCAGTTTTGTTTTATTTCATTTTATTTTAGAAAGAGGAAGAGCAGGAGCTGGGTGATGGGGGCAGAGGGAGAGGGACAACAGACTCCCCGCTGAGCAGGGGGGCTACCGTGGGGCTCTATTCCAGGACCCTGAGATCATGACCTGAGCAGAAGCTGGAGGCTTAATCAACTGAACTACCCAGTTGCCCCCCAATGTCAGGTCAGTTTTAAAGTCTGGTATGGTGTTTGGGTCTACCTGACATATGCATCACTCAAGAGTTATTCTAGAATTTTGGTGGTGGTTTATATTTATTTTAGTTCCCAAACCCTTTCCTACACTTCTTTGGCTGTTTCAATATTTGCTAATGAGGATGAGCCCAGGATTTACGTCCGTTCATAAATGGAATTCGGGATCCTCTTCTTCAGCTCTCTCCTTACCAGGATTTCCCCCCACACTTTTGGGTACCCAGCAGCTCTTTTTCCTAGTTTCTCTGGCCAGAAATTTGGGGTTCTTTCAGAGTTCTGTTCTGTCCACTGGGGCCACCATTAGGGTGTAGCAGTGAGAGGAAAACAACGGAAAAAGTAATTGAGATTCCCCCCCCCCCAAGTTTTCAGACAGAAATGGACTTTTTCTGGTTTCTCTGGCCAGGAAGGCAAGATTCTCTAAGTTTTAGCCCCTGTGCTATTATGCAGTTCCATCCAATGGGGTATGGTTTCCAGGCAAAGTGGTGGGTGAAAAGAGTAGGAAAAGATTAACAGAAATCCTCTGAAACTCTTTGGTCAAGTAAGGTTTCTCTTACTTTGGTCAAGTAAGGTTTCTCTTACTGGTCCTCTGGCTAGAAATAGGGGGTGGGGGTAGGGTCCTGGAGTTTTGTTGTTTGTGCCTACGGTATAGTTCCAGGGTTTGGCCTGCTCTTCTGTCAGAACTAGGAGAAAATGTAGGAGGAGAAAACACAAATCACACCTCTATTACACATATATCATCATTCAAGTTTTTCTTTTGGTACCCAATCTGCCTGCTGTTGCTTACTTTTCAGAGTTCTTAGATAGTTGTTTTCGAACTCTATTCAGAGATTTCATTTGTAGTCAGTTGAAGAGATAGGCTGTAATTGGCTTACACCAGCTTGACCAGCACCAGAAACTGTATGAAATGTTAGAAAGGACAAAACTGTAAAAACAGAAAGCAGGTCAGGGTTGCAAGAGTCTTGGGTGAAGAGAAGGGAATCAACTAAAAGGGGCACAGGGCACTTTTTAAATAATGGAAATGTTCTCTATATTGGTTGTGTTGATAGTTATAAAATTGCACACATTTGTCAGAACACAATGAATATATAATGGGTACATTTTATTGTTCATAAACTATATCTCAATGATGGTAATTAAAAAAAAAACAAAAAACAGGATGACAAGTCCCACCTACCAGAATGGCCCAAGTAAAAAGGACTCATATCTTTGCATTGGCAAGAATGTAGAGCAATTAGAACTTTCACATACTACTTGTAGGAGTATAAATTAGTATAACTACTTTGGAAAACTGTTTGGCATCTACTAAAGCTGAATAGGACAACCTGTCCCCCAGCAATTCCACTCTGAGGCATATTCCCAATCAGAAAGGCATACCAAGGTGCAACCAAAGAAGCTATATGCAAGAATGTCCCCAACAGTAGTATTCATAAAGGTCCCAAAGTATAATCAACCAAACACCTACCAATGGTAGAAAGAGCTGAATTTGGCATTTTCATACACTGGGATACTAGACCAACCAAACCATTACTCATATAAAAAAAGGATAAATCCTAAAAACAGTGTTGAGCGAAAGGAGGCAAAAAGGATACATCCTTAAGAACTACATTTATGCAAAGTTCAAAAACTGGCAAAAGGGACCCATGGCAATAGAAATCAGGATAGTGTTTGTAAACCTTCGGAGGAGAGATGATATTGACTGGAATGAAACAGAAAGGGAGCATCTTGGGGGCACTGTTAATATTTTATTTTTGATTTGTGTATTTGTGATACCATCTTCCATAATGAAGAAAAGGCCTCCCAGAAGCCAGGCCAGGAACCCCAGAGGACACAGAATAGGGGTTTTCTTGGGGTGCGTGGGTGGCTCAGTGGGTTGAGCCTATGCCTTCCACTCAGGTATGATCTCAGGGTCCTGGGATCGAGCCCCAAGTCGGGCTCTCTGCTCAGCGGGGAGCCTGCTTCCCCCTCTCTCTCTGCCTGCCTCTCTGCCTACTTGTGATCTCTCTCTGTCAAATAAATAAAATCTTAAAAAAATAATAATAATAATAACGGGATTTTCTTCCAGCAGGAAGAATCGGGGTCTTTAAAAAGAAAAGAAAAAAAAAAAAAAGCCTCCTAATTATTAAACTCTACCTCTGAAACTAATAATACACTACAGGGGCTCCTGGGTGGCTCAGTGGGTTAAAGCCTCTGCCTTCGGCTCAGGTCATGATCTCAGGGTCTTGGGATCCAGCCCAGCATCGGGCTCCTTGCTCAGCGGGGAGCCTGCTTCCCCCCCCCTCTGCCTGCCTCTCTGCCTACTTGTGAAATCTCTGTCAAATAAATAAAATTAAAAAAAATAATACACTACATATTAATTGATTTTAAATTAAAAAGAAAAAAGAAAAAAAAGCTTCCTTGTGGTAGGGCAGGATCTCACAAGTGCCGTACACTGGAATCTGCCTTTCCCTTTTGAGAATCCAGAGCCTGCTCACCACTGTGCACTGGGAGTGGGGGCAGGGCTCAGCACTTGCCCTTTAGCTTCAAGGTCAGTGGATCGCAAGGACTCTCGGGCCCTCGGCTGTATCCCGTGACTGGACAGGAACCGGGCTCCCTTTGGAGGGGAGCGCAGTAAGCGTGGGAAGGAAGATGTACAGACACGCAGGGGCCAGAGCGGGCCCGCCACGAGCGCTTTTCCAGAAGGCGGAAGTCTCGCTGGGAGGCGGAGCCGGATCCGGGGAACGGCCCCTGCCCGGACAGCGGCTCTGGGAGACGACACCCCAGTGACGCCAGCAGCGGGCCCCGCGCCCCCACTGAAGCCGTCGGCGACCCTGCCCGGGGTCCTCCCGGCAGCCCCGCCGCCGCAGCAGCCCGAGCGCTAGTCGCGCAGCTTTACCACGAACAGCAAGGTGGACGCCAGGCTCCGCCTCACCTCCCACTCGCAGTGCAGCCGCCCACCCCTCCCGGAGCAGGCGCACCCACTTCCGGTTTTCCGCTGCCCATGCTCCGCCGCCGCCTACAACTCCCAGAAGGCCGCGGGACGCGGCGCACAACCTCTTCCTTGCAAGTCGCTTTAGCTGCGCCGGCGGCGCCCTCTACTGGCGACAAGGGGAGACGACAGCGGACCCTGGAATGTTAAGGTCCTCGCGGCGTTCGGGAAGGATCCCGGTGGCGGGGCTCTAAGGTGACCCCACGGGTGAAAGGGGAAATCATCCGCGGAGCCCAGCCTCGAGCACAGGCCAGCAACAAGAGCCTGAGAGCCACCGCAGCCTCATTGGATTCAGCTTTGCCAACTACACGCGGAGCACCCAGCCGGCCTGTAGGGGGCGGTAGAGACCTTTATCTGGTGACTGAAATTTACTTATGGCCCTCACTGGATGTTCTTACTAGAATATATATATTTTAATGGCTTGGAGACAATCTGTCTAGAAACGAATGAGGGGTAACTCCCTCAGCCAAAGATATGTGAACCTTAGAAAATACTGCATTTATAGGATTTACTTTTCCTCAACGTTCTGTTTACATTTTCAAAAATTCAGAAAACTTAACAAGATTGTGTGAGCACCCGTGTACCCTGCCCCTAAATTAGACAATAAACGTTTGACAATATGTGTTTTATCACTATACACATTTGATAATAATCAAATGGGATTAAGAGTGACTGGATTTAAACAGACACAACCTGTGCCACAGATTAGCACAGATGCTTTCCAGCTCCGTCACTGAAATAAAGACCTCAACTCTCTACAACTTACCACCATCTGAAAATCAGAGTAATTAGAGAGCTGTGTGAAACTATATTGCTAATACTCATGTGCTCTACGCACACTAAACCCTCAATGTAAATTCACTATTGTTTAATTACTAAGGCCTTTTAAAGAAGAACTGCTAGAAGTGGAATTCTTAAATGCCAGAGAGAATAGTATGAACATTTTTTTTTTTTTGACAGAGAGAGACACAGCGAGAGAGGGTACACAAGCAGAGGGAGTAGCAGAGGGAGAAGAACGCCTCCCGCTGAGCCCCATGCGGGGCTCGATCCCAAGACCCCAGGATCACAATCTGAGCCGAAGGCAGACGCTTAACGACTGAGCCACCCAGGCGCCCCATAGAATACTATGAACATTGTAAATATTTTATATATTATGATATCTCTTCATATTTTTCCCACCTACATTGGCCAGCAGGTGTTTCCGAAGTCAGGTTCTTGGGACCAACAATAGAAATGAGGCGGGACCAGAAAATCAAAGGCCTAGGCAAGGATATATTGGGGTGACAGCTCAAACTGAAGGAAGTACTACACAACAACTAAACTCACCCCACCTAGCCACAGAAAGGCCCTGCTTATATAGAGAAAGTGCCGCCCCGCTGGGATTCCCACTCTGGCGCAACATGCTAACGATGGAAAGAGGGGGGAATGACTCGTTCTCATTGGTCGATATTGGCAGTCAACTCAGGCAACTCATTGGTGCTTTTTGGAGCCAAGGTCCCCTGTTTTAAGTCTGGCTTGTATGTGGGGTTGGCCGTATCCTGGCTGCATCCTGGTTCTGCCCTTTGGTAGAAGCTGTGTAACAATAACAAAGCGCCCAGGTACACAGCGTTTCTCACTTTGGACTTGTTCCCGTCTCTACTGTTGCTCTTGGTGTGTAACAAGCTACCGTAAATTTAACGGCTTAAAACAACATGCATTTATTATCTCATTGCTCCTGTGAGTCAGAAGTCTGGCAAGGCTTAGCTGGATCCTCCGTCTTCGGGTCTCCAAAGGCTGCAATCAAGGTGGCTACATTCTCATCGACAAACTTAACTGCCTAAGAATCTGCTTCCAAGCTCATTCGGATTGTGACTGAATACATTTCCTTGCAGCTGTAGAGCTCACAGCAGCGTGCCTCTTCCAAGCCAGCAGAAGAGAGTCTCTAAATACTCTTTTCAAGACTTCAGACGACCAAGTCAGGCTGACCTGGAATAACCTCCCTTTTGATTAGTTTAAATCAACTAATCTGTAACCTTAATTCTATCTTCCAAATCCCTCGTCTTTGCCACACAAGCTAAACTACTCGTGGTGTGACATCCTTAGTTTGTCTGTGTTTTGTCCTCCTGCAATTTCCCAGCGCTTCCCTATTCTACCTGCCTCGAATGGTTTAGTGCAGAATAACACCAGTGAAAGAGACAAAAAGAATAAAAGGGGGGAGGAAGCACTGTCCGACCACAGTGCCGCCCAGCAGTGAGCTCCAGAGCAGACACGGCTGGTTAAAGGAGCGTCACGTTAAGTGCAAACATTCAGGCTTTCGGACCACGGCCTGCCTCGCTTAGTGGCCAGGGCTGCTAGGAAAGGAGCATGACCTTGGCTCCTGGAGGAGCTCACAGCTAAGGATGGCAGGCCTCTCCTCGAAGGGGAATTTGGGCAGCAGCCAAACCAAGTCTCTTATCTGTGGCACCTTCTCCTCCACTGATACACATATTCCTTTTAAGACTCAGGTCCTTCACTCAGTTCCCAAGGCCATGCCTGGTCGGAGCCCTGCCCCTGGGCCTCAGCAGTTCTAGCGCCTTGGTGGGTGTGGCCTCTGATCTTTCAATTCCTAGACTTCCTAGATTTCCTTGAGGCACAGAAATCACAGTATCCAGGGCCAAAGTTACCTTGAGGGGTCCACAAAAATGGCATTTCTTGGGGAGCCTGGGTGGCTCAGTTGGTTGAGCGTCTGCCTTTGGCTCAGGTCATGATCCCAGGGTCCTGGAATCGAGTCCCGCATCAGGCTCCTTACTCAGCAGGGAGTCTGCTTCTCTCTCTGCCTCTGTTTGCCACTCTACCTGCTTGTGCTCTCTCTCTCTCTCTCTCTGACAAATAAATACATAAAATCTTTAAAAATAAATAAATAAAAATAAAAATTTTAAAAATGGCATTTCTTTTAAAATTAGAAGTGAAAAATAAATATAATCCCACCGGGATTATATTAATCTTTATACCAACACAGTCATAAAATAGAATTTTCTATATTTGTTGATGAAAGAAGAAGCCCATGAAAGCCAGAGTGCCTCGAGCCTGGGAAGGAAAATCGCAATCTGTGCCTACTGGGTTGCTCCTCCCCCTAGGTTCTCTGCCTTATCAGACTCCTCGGCTTACAGCACTCCTGTCTCCACTCCTTCTTCCAGTCAGCACCTCCTTTCTTCAGATTCTCTATTGCTTTCTGCGACCCCCAGGTGTATACTGTCGGCCCGGACTCTTCCCCGAACTCCAGACGAAAACGCGCACCTACCTCCCTGACACCCCACTCGAAGGTCTAACAAACATCCTCGGGTCCCAGACCAAACACTGGTGCTTCCCCCGTTCCCGGCCCCTCTCGCAGCTCTGCCTCTGTTGGTCGCCGGCATCTTCGTTCTCTCCCGGGTGCAGGCTGAAACCTCCCCGGTAGCCACCGAGGGCAGCCACCTCACTGGTGCCTCCTAATGCATATCCTGCACGTGACTGGGCAGCAGCTCCCGAGAGCATGGCGCTCCGATCCACCCAGAAGGCAGCCGGCTTTCGCTTCCTGCCCGGCTGCCGGCACCCCTCACAGTGCTCATGTCGCCAACCTCCCGATTCTACCCTCATCGCCAAGTCTCTTTCCCCACAGCAGCTAGAGTTCCTGTGGCACCTCCCTCCTTTGCTTAAAAATTTCGCGAGTTTCCAGCTCCTTTGTGGTCAAAGTCCATACCACAGTGGGAAAGGCCTGACCAGGTCAGCCGCCGTCGCCTTTCCGAGCTCATTGTCCATTCCTTTCCCTCTGACTCAGTTCCAGCCACACGGGTGCTCTCCCTGGTGCTCGCACGTGCACAATACGCTCCCCCCTCAGGGCCTTTGTACATGCTGCGCCCCTTGCCTGGAACACCCTTCCGCCAGACATCTACCCAGCTCATTCCTTCACCTCCTTAGGTCTTGACCCATACCTGGCACATATTACATGCTTAATGAGTTCGTTGACTGAAAAACAGTCCATTGAATTGTGACAACTAGTGACAACTGAACAAGTCTTACCTGAAACATGATCTCTGTGAACATTTTCGCATATTTACTTTCATTAGTTGTTTTCTTCCCTTTGTGCTTTTTTCTTTTGCCCGAGTTAAGATCATACCATATATAATCTTTCTTATCGTACAACATCATGTCGAGATTAAAAACGATGACTATTTCTGCGTTGACCAAAAGCCTTTGCTAACTGGGAGCAGGCACGGGTCAGCCGTACCCGCGAGGCGCCACAGGGCTGTGGCTCATGTGAGTGCTTGGCTTCAGAATCGGTTTCGAAGAAGTCCTACTAAGGGCCCAGTCTCGGCAGCCGGGCGCCGCAGGAGCGGGCGACACACTGACCTGTGCGGGACGCTGCCCCGCGGGCACCCTTGGGTCGTGCGGTGTCGGACGGGCAGGGGTGCCAGCGGTCCCAGGGCAGCGGCGCCCGTTCCCAGTCCCAAGGCGGCTCCTCCCAGACACTGTCCTGTCGTGTCCAGCTCCGCCAGCACGGCACCCGCCTCCAGCCTGTCCTCCCGCTCCCGCCCGGGGACGCTGAGCTCCTTAGACACGGCGGCCACCCCGGGACTCTGCTCTCTTCCTGAGGACCAGGAGCCCGGGGAGTCTGTCCCTGCCCCTCGGGCTGGGTTAGGGGCCCCTCAGGATGCAGTCCCCCGCCCTGAAACTGTAGAAAGTAGAGAAATAATATAGGAATGTTCGTAAGTACGACTTTAAATTTAGACAGTGTAAAAAAAATAAATAAGTAAAAATAAATTTAGAAAGTGTGTTAATGACAACTACTGGTTTGGGAGAAGAGGAAGCCGTGACTACTGCTTTGATGACCCACCGCTGAAGAGAACGGATACATACCGGACTTAGAGCAAGAAGCACTTTCGGATTTTCAGAGAACTGGGTTCTAAAAACTCTTACATCGAATACACAGAAGATCACAGTGGGAATGGAAACTTTGTCAATAGAGAGCAAGGGAAAGGAAGATGCCTTCCTTTGAATAACAATTCTGAAATTGCACATCAGTATGGAGTAATAAAGTTTTTGTGTATTTTGATCTGACTGTAGATGATCAGTCACTTTATCCTAAGGAATTAAGAGACCAACACGTCATGTCAAAAACTCTCGGAAGCGGTGCCTGTGCTGAGGTGGAGCTAGCTTTTGAGAGGAAAACATGTAAGAAAGTAACCATAAGGGGCGCCTGGGGGGCTCAGGGGGTTGAGCCTCTGCCTTCGGCTCGGGTCATGATCTCGAGGTCCCGGGATCGAGCCCCGCATCGGGCTCTGCTTCCCCCCTCTCTCTGCCTGCCTCTCTGCCTGCTTGTGATCTCTCTCTCTCTGTCAAATAAATAAAATCTTTAAAAAAAAAAAAAAAAGAAAGAAGGAAAGTAGCCATAAAAACCATCAGCAGAAGAAGTTTGCTATTGGCTCTGAGAGAGAGGCAGATCCAGCTCTGCCTGAAACAGAAATAGAAATTTTGAAAAAAACGAAATCATCCTTGTCTCATTGAGATTAAAGACTTTTTTGATGCTGAAGACGACTGTATCGTTTTGCAATTGATGGAGGGAGGAGAGCTCTTTGACAGGGTGGCCGGGAGTAAGCGCCTGAAAGAAGCGATGTACAAACTATTTTTACCAGATGCTCCTGGCTGTCCGGTACCTTCATGAAAATGGTATTATACCTCAGGAATAAAGCCAGAGAATGTTCTACTCTCATCTCAAAAAGAGGACTGTCTTATAAAGATTACTGATTCGGGGCAGTCTAAGATTTTAGGGGCGACCTCTCTCATGAGAACCTTATGTGCTACTCCCACCGACCTAGCTCCCGAGGTTCTTAATTCCTTTGGGACTGCTGGATACACCCGAGCTGTGGATTGCTGGCGTTTAGGAGTGACTTTTTAAATTTGTCTTAGTGGGTACCCACCTTTCTCTGAGCATAAGACTCAAGTGCCTTTGAAGGATCAGATCACCAGTGGAAAATCCAATTTCGTTTCTGAAGTCTGGGCAGAGGTCTCAGAAAAGGCTCTGGACTTGTCAAGAAGTTGCTGATAGTGGATCCGAAGGTGCATTTTGCGACAGAAGAAGCTTTAAGACCCCCGTGGCTTCAGGATGAGAACGTGAAGAGAAAGTTTCAGAATTTGCTTCTTGAAGAAAATAAGTCAACGGCTCCACCCCAAGTCCCAGCCCAGCCTTCCACGAGTCGAAAGTGGCTTCTCGAAGGGGAAGCAGAGGATGCTGACACTACAAAGGGTCTGCCTGTGTCGTGAACACTGGTTGAATGTGAAAGAAACCTGCCTTCTTGAACCCTGCTGCCATTTTCTTTAATTCTGTTTTTTATGGCTTATCTTAATTATGGGGACGGCTGCTTTTTCATGATCATCAATATACAATTCCAAAACTAAAAAAAAAAAGAAAAAGAAAATGATGTGACAAACTGCCCTTAAAATGCAGTGGCTTAGGGGCTCCTGGGTGGCTCAGTTGGTTAAGCGTCTGCCTTTGGCTCAGGTCATGATCCCAAGGCCCTGGGATAGAGCCCCACATCAGTGTCCCTGCTCAGCAGGGACCCTGCTTTTCTCCCTCTGCCCCCTGCTCTTGCTCTCTCTCTATCTCAAATAAATAAATAACATCTAAAAAAATTTACTGGCTTAAAACAATAGTCATTTCGGGCACCTGGGTGGCTCAGTTGTTTAAGCAACTGCCTTCGGCTCAGGTCATGATCCCAGAGTCCTAGGATCGAGTCCCGCATCAGGCTCCCGGCTCCACGGGGAGTCTGCCTTTCCCTCTGACCTTCTCCCCTCTTCTGCTCTTGCTCTGTCTCAAAAAAAACCACAAAAAACCCAATAGTCCTTTCATCTGGCACAGAAGCCCACAGGTCGCCTGGGGGTCCGCTGAGCTAGGCTGGGCTTAGCTGAGCTGGACTTTAGGGTTCACAAAGAGCAGATCTGCTCCCCTTCTCTCCCATCCTCCTTAGACCAGTGTGCTCGCTGTCTTGTTCTTGTCATGGCAATGGCAGCAGCACAAAAGGGTAAGTCCAGACATAATAGCGCATTCTACACCTCTACTCACATCACAGCGCTAACCCCCTTTCTGCCAAAGCAAGTCTCATGCCTGAGTCCAAAGTCAGGGGCAAGGAGACATAGTGTACATGAGTTATCCACTGCCATGCAAAAACTGCCCCAAAATACACTGGCTCAAAACAATAGAAAGCTTTTTCTATAGAAAGCCAGATAGTAAATACTTCAGATTTGGCGGGCCACATGGTTTCTGTTGCAGCTACTCGATGCTGCCCTTGTTATAGACAGTAAGTAATGCACGGACATGGCTACGTTCCCATAAAGCTCTATAGACAGTGAAATTTGAATTTCACATAATTTTCACGTGTCATACAATATAATTCTTCTGATTTTTTTAGCTATCTTTTAGATAGTAAAAACTATTCTGTTTGTGAGCCATCCTTTAAAACCAAACCAAACCAAACCAAACAACAACAAAAATAGCCAACTAGATTAGGCCTGGATGCTGTAGTTTGCTGACTCCTAGCTTAAAACAACAAACATCTGATATCGTCACAGTTTCTGTGGTCAAGAATTTGGGAGCAGCCTAACTGGGTGGTTCTTCCTCAGGGTCTCTCATGAGGCTGTAATCAAGACATCGTCTGGGTTTGTGGTCATAGGAGGCTTAACTGGAATAGAGGATACATTTTACAAGTTTATTTATGTGGTTGTTGGCAAGAGGCCTTAGCTCCTCATTCCTCGAGCCTCTGTACATGGCTGCTTGAGTATCCTCCTAACATGGCATCTGGCTTCCTCCAGAATGAGGAGAGAGAGAGAAGCAAATCAAGACTAAAGCCACAGTGTCTTTTATAATCTACTCTTGGAAGGGACGTACCATCACTTCTGTCACATTCTATGAGTCACACAGACCAATCCTGGCACAGTGTGGGAGGAGGAAACCACAGGACAGTGTGAATTCCAGGAATGGGGAATCACTAGCCGCCATCTTGGAAGCTGCCTACAACAAAGCACTTGTTTATTTTCCTTCTACTTGATCTCTTGTGAAGCATGGTCTGTCAGACTGTAAAGTTTCCCAGGGTCTGGATTTTCTTGATCACACCCTCGTGGTACAATTTAGGATGTTTTTCTGTCATCTATGAAGTTTGCAGGCCAGGCTTCTTTCTTGTCCAGAGTCATTCCTGCCTTGGTATTTTTGGTTACACTGTACTCATGACCTGACATCTCCATGCTACACCACCTCCACACAAGATTTATTTAGGGCTGCAGGCTGCAAGTGTCCCTTGGATGAATCTTCCTAAAGGACTATAGGCTCCATACATCTCTTACATCTCTCAGTTGAACACCCAAGTAATTCAGTAAGGAGAAAAGTGGAAGCCCCATGACTGCCAATGAGCTCAGGTCACCAAGCTGGGGGGATGAGAGTTCAAGACCACTGGGACCACAGAGTGTCCTGAAGATGATGTTACTGGGGTATAGGAGGATTACTCTGGCATCAAGGTGAGTCACAGAGCAAAGATTAAAGAGAACAGATTAAGACTGTTTTGGTCTTAATCCAAGTATGAGGTTCTATGGTCCAGACTCTTCCTTTTATCTATAGTTAATGTCCTTTTATCTTTATCTTCATTTTTATCTTCCTTTTATCTCTAGTTCCTTTTATCTATAGCTCCTCTGTTCATTTACCAACACTATTCAGTTCCTGCTTAATGCAGACAGCCGTTGTGCTAGGATCTGCATATTCTCTGGAAAATCTTCATGTAAACAAGTCATCATCACACATCATGATAAGCATGGCAAGTGAAAAGAAGAAGAAAATATGAGGGAACAAAGGAGAAAGAACCCTAGGTCATATGGACTGTATTAGTTTCCTATTGCTGCTATAACAGATTACCACAAACCTAGTGGTTTAAAATAACACAAATTTATTATCTTATAGTTCTGGAGGTCAGAAGTCTAAAAATGGGTTAGTATTCCTCCTGGAGACTCTGAGGGAGAATCCATTTTCAACACAACGACTCACATTGTATACTTCATGACCCTAAATCACTCCAACCTCTGATTCTATCACCAAAACTCCTCTGATTCTGACTCTCCTGGATGCCTCTTACACTTTTGAGGACCCTTGTGATTACATTTGGTCCCACCCACATGATCCAAGATAAAATCTCTATCTCAAGACCCTTAACTTAATCACATCTGTGAAGTCTCTTAGGCCATGTGAGGTAACATGTTCTCAGGTTCTGGAGATTAGTACATAACATCTTTGGGGGACCATTAGTACAGCTCAAGAAGGCCTCTCTGAGGAAGTCAGCTATTATCTAACCTCTCAGGCATGAGAAGGAGCCAGTATATAATGAGCTGGGGAAGAGCATTTTGGCAGAAAGAGAAGTGCTAGCAAAGGCTCTGAGTGGTAAGAGTTTGGTGCAGTCAAGAAACTGATGTCAGGCAGTGAGGTCAGAACAGATGGGTAAGGGGAAAGAGCAGAAGGATGAGGCTCAGATGTGCCAGGCCTTGTGAACACTAATTAGGAGTTTGAGCTCCTTCTGAATGCAATAGGAAGCCACCTGGGGTGGGATTATCCTGGAGAGTGACATTATCTGATTTACATCATTAGAAATTCATGGCATGCTGTGTAGGAAAGATCTTTGGCAGACATGTGGTCACAAACGTTGGAAATTTAGAAGCCGGGGGTTGATGATCTCAGCTTGGAAGTCATTCACATACGAGTCAAAAGTGAAGTGGGGGAGGGGTATGAGTTACCTCAGACAGTGGGTCAATAAATATTCCGCTCTCCCATGCCAGATGCTGGGACTAAAAGGATCAACCAACAGATGTATTTGCCTGTATGTATCTATCATCATAGCAGAGGTAGATATTCTAGAAAAATATATAAATATTTAAGAGCAATGATTGGTTAAATTTGAGTAGGAAAATGACACAATCTGGTTTACATTTTTGAAAGATTGTGCTGGGTAAGTGTTGGGACAGAGGTAAGAAGAGCAGCAATAACAGTTGAAGCGCTATTGCCGTAGCTCCTCTGTCACGTGCACTGAGTCAGAGTAGGACAGGGCAATGGAGACAAAAAGGAGACCAACTTAATGTATACTTAAGGTGGACTCAAAATTTGGGGATTGATTCAAAATGGAGAAAGAGGGTCCGTGGCTGCTGGCATGAGCACTGGGTTAATGGTGGTGCTGTCCATTGGTAGAGAAAGGATACGAGCAAGTAGGGATGTGGGACTCATATTCAGTTTTGACAGGCTGTGGTTGTACAATAAATAGAGATGACCAGCAGACAGTTGAATGTGTCCAATTCTCAGAAAAGGATCGGGATGAAGCTATAGAAGTATGATTTATCAACTTTAAAAATGGTGTTTGTATTCAGGAGGATGAAAGAGATTACACTGGAAGAAGAGAGGGGAAAAGGGCTTAGGACTAGTCCTCAAAGAATTGGGGTCCAAAAGAGCATCTAGAAAAGGAGAGGGAGGAATGATGGACAGCTTAGACTGATCTATCTTCCCATCAGCCACCTCAAGGGGCTGGTTCACTCTCTCTGCTCACAGCTCAATCTTGCTTTGCAAGGCAGATTTGAAAACGAATCCACATGTTTCCAATATGCTTCTTCACTTAATAGCACTATTTTCTCTCCAGGAGTTTTTAATCTAAGCACTTAAAATTACCTGTTTTTTCCAGATTGGGAAACTAGACTCAAAAGTAAAGAGTTAACCAGAAAGCAGGGCATTTCTCTTGGAAGCATATGGTATCTTGAACATAGATTCACAAAGAATGAACTGTATCCCTCCATATTTGTCAGAGACCAGGAATGTGAAGCCCACTTAAAGAAGAGGCAGGAGAACCAAGAAAGATGGGTGGAACATATCAGGGAACACTGATTCGGGACAGAGGCTGCAATAATAATGAATTTGGGGGAAAAGCTGTTTAGAAATTGATCCTTCTTCCACTATGCAATGACATTAGAGAAGTCATACTCAAGAGAGATCATATAAATGTAATGAATGTAGAGAAGCTCAAACAGAGCTCAACCCTTTTAACTGAGAGAAAATTCACTCAGGAGACAAACTTCACATGTGTTGAGTGTGGGAGAGTTTTCACTGAGAAATATTGCCTTTCATAGGTTTCAGAATTCATACAGGATAAAAACTTTATAAATGTACAAACACAAATTATCTATTACTCAGTATGAGAGAATTTATACTTAAGGAAAACTTTATATTTGCAGTAAATTCAGGAAATAATTTTCAAGGATGGACTGCTTTACATCTAAGAATTTATAAAGAAGGGAAACACTACAATGCAGTCATTCAGGAAAAGTTTCATGCTTTTCTCATTCCTTTCTCAACACCACAGAATGCACACTGGAGAGAAACCTATGGACGTACTCATTGTGGGAAAGGCTTTTTTTTTTTTTTATTTAAGATTTTATTTATTTATTTGATAGAGAGAGAGATCACAAGTAGGCAGAGAGGCAGGCAGAGAGGGGGAAGCAGGCTCCCTGCTGAGCAGAGGGCCCGATGCGGGGCTCGATGAGGGGCTCGATCCCAGGACCCTGAGATCATGACCTGAGCCGAAGGCAGAGGCTTTAACCCACTGAGCCACCCAGGCGTCCCTGTGGGAAAGGCTTTAAACATAGTACTTATGTTGCTACATCAGAGAACTCATACTGGGAAAAAAACCTGTATATGTAATCGGTGTGGACGAGCCTTCAGGAGGTGTTCTCACTTTTTTCAACACAAGAGGACTCATACTAGAGAACACTATGAATAGAGTCAATGTTGGCAGCCTTTCAACTATGGCCATCACCTTATTTGACCCTGGGAAATTCATATAGATCTGAGAAACTCATTGACTGTAATCAATATGGAAAAGCTGTTAGTTGGAGTTCCATTTTTTTTTTTAATCTTTTTTTTTTTAAAGATTTTATTTATTTATTTGAGAGAGAGACAGTGAGAGAGAGCATGAGAGGGGAGAAGGTCAGAGGGAGATGCAGACTCCCCGTGGAGCTGGGAGCCCGATGCGGGACTCGATCCCGGGACTCCGGGATCATGACCTGAGCCAAAGGCAGTTGCTTAACCAACTGAGCCACCCAGGCGCCCTGGAGTTCCATTTTATTTGACATCAGACATAAATCACAAAGGAGGCAGAATCCACAAAGTGTTTTTGACCCATAAACACGTATCTGCATGTGGTAAGACTTTGCACGTGTGGTCTCCTGCAGTCATGGATAAGCAATTATAAGCAATTATGTTCTACATATGCCCTTGATTTGCCATAAAAATACCACTTAATGGGACTCAGGGTCTAGGCATCATGGTCAATGTATCATAGAAATGACTGCCATAGATAATAAAATGTAAAGGTTATAACAATACCATATCTTTTTACATCATATATGAATTAGAGAACCACCAAATTTGAAGTATCATACAGAGATCATTCATCTTTTAGCATCATGGGGATCAGTATATGCATAATTTTCTAGTATTCATAGGAGAGAACTAAAGAATATGCCATGCATTTTTCCCTGCATAATCTATATGCCATCACTTCAAACAAATCAGGGAGCTTTATACTAACTCACCAATATTTCACATACGGCATTCATTCTACTATTAACTTTAAGAAAGGTATCATAACAAGTTGTGTGCATCTTCACACTTCTAGGGTTATAGCCAGGATCCAGGCAGGATTAAAAACACATACCACAGCCTGGTGAAATGTCCATACTCCAAGGCTAATGCAAACCTCATAAACTTCAACTAAAATCTCTTAAAAAGTTGGGATCAGGAGGCAGCCTCACCCGTAGTTGTTCAAAAGGCTATCTGGTGTGTTCTGGGAGAAGATATGAGGGAGAATGTTCTACACACGAATGCTGAAGACCTTCCGCTCCCTTCCCCTTTTTGAGAATCCTTTGAAATTCTGACTTTCCTCCTAGACCCAAGGGAGAGCTCCTGCTCCTCTCGTAGTCCACAGAATACCACCTTTCCTTTCCAGCACAACCATCAAATCCTGTCCCAGGATCGTCATCTCCTTGCTGTCCCCTGGATGGTGAGACTTCATTCAGTTCCAGACCTCTGCTGGTAGCAAGCCCAGAAACTTCCAAAACCACCTGCTCTCAAATTTAGAATGTGGCCTTATAACTCAACTTGACGAGAGGCCTCTGGGGCAGATGAGCTTCACCTAACAAGAGTTCTTTTGTGCCTGTGGCTGAGTCATCCTTCCCATTGTGGAGAGCCCATCTCCTGCTACGGATGCCAAAATGTCAGCCACTCCCTTTACCAGCTTTTCTTACAGACACGACATAGACACAAGTGTCAATCCTGGCCAGTGGGGTCCGAGGAAGTCCACAAGGGGTTTCTGGAAAGATTTTATCCCTTCTCTGTGCTAAGTAGAGAATTGGCTCCCAAAGATCCCCATATTCTAATGCCTGGAATCTGTTAATGTGTTAGTTTTCAGGGCAAAAGGGGCTTCACAAATGTAATTAAGTCAGAGATCCTGAGATGGGGAGATCATCCTGGATTACATGTGCTGGGTCCAATGTCAACACAATTGTCCTTGTTTCAGAGAGGCAGGAGCAGCAGAATCCGAGAAAGCAATGTGATGATTGAAGCAGAGGTCAGAGTCAGAGGGAGATCTGAACATGGCACACTGTTGGTCATAGAGGAAGAGGCCATGGGCCAAGGAATGCACGAAGTCTCTAAAGGGCAAGGAAACAGACTCTCCCCTAGAGCCTCTGAGAGGAATGCAGTTCTTCCAATGTCTTGATTTTAGCCCATTAAGACCCATTTGGGCTTTTGTTTTTTTGAGAGAGAGCAAAGCAAGAGAGAACACAAGTGGGGGGAGGGGCAGAGGGAGAGGGAGAAGGGGACTCCCCCCTGAGCGGGGAGCCAGATGTGGGGTCCGATTCCAGGACCCTGCAGATCATGACCTGAGCCGAAGGTAGATGCTTAACCAACTGAGTCACTCAGGCACCGGTATTTTGGACCTGTTTTTTGTTTTTGTTTTTAAGGGTTTTATTTATTTGACAGAGAGATCACAAGTAGGCAGAGAGGCAGGCAGAGAGAGAGGGGGAAGCAGGCTCCCTGCTGAGCAGAGAGCCCGATGCGGGGCTCGATCCCAGGATCCTGAGATCATGACCTGAGCCAAAGGCAGAGGCTTAACCCACTGAGCCGCCCAGGCGCCCCTATTTTGGACTTCTGACCTCCAGACTGTGAAATAAAAATTTGTGTTGTTTTAAGCCACAAAATTTGTGGTAATTTGTTAAAGTACCACAGGAAACAAATATACTTCTTGATGCCAATACCTTCAGCCAAATGTTGTACGGCTCCATGTAACGCTTAAAACTGTGATAACCACTTGGAGACCGTGGGGACACAAGCTTTAGGAATAACCAAGACAATACACTAAGGAGGGACAGTACCTGACTAAGGGTGATGGTCGAGTCCAGGAACTATCACTGGAAGCCCTTTGCCTCTGGATTTTATACAGTGTCAGATAAGGAATGGTGGCATATTCTGTTACTTGGGAGAGAAAACCCACAAATTTCTTTCTTTGTAATCCCTTCTCACTCCCAACCAGCTTCTGCTTTCAAGTCTCTTCCTTAGTCATGCTGAACCACGATTTAGGGAGAGAAGTGGCCATCATAGGTAACCAAGCTCTGCAGCCTCAGGCTGACCTGTGCTCACCTGATTTAGAGCCAATCCTCGGGAGGTGGACACCCCACAAAGAGCACAAATCCCAGCGGGAAGAGCCAAGTCACCTCAGCTGCAGTCTCACGGGCACAGCCAAGGGGCTGCAGAGGAGGCAGGCAGACATTTCAGAGATCCCAAAGATAGGATGTGAAAACAGAGTGGCTCCAAGGAGATATGGTGGCTTGATCGAATTACACATGCAGACATGGGTACACTCTCCCTCATGTCCCTCTTCATAGTAGGTGACATAAGAATGCTTGAAACAAACCATATGCCTTTATCTAAAAAATGTGCCAACTTGCTGAACCACAAAATGAGTCTCCCACCACCACCATAAAAAATGTTCTGTGATTACAACTGTATGCTATGGATGGCTTTGAAGTCTAAATTTATTGGTTAAAAAACAAGGGACGTTTTTGAAGTAGTAGTTTCTGGGACCATTTCTCCTTAAGATGAGTTTGAATCCATCTTGATTTTTCTTTTCTTTTTTTTTTAAAGATTTATTTATTTGAGAGAGAGAGTGGGTGGGGAGGGAAAGGGAGAATTAAGCAGACTCCACTCTGAACATGGAGCCCAACTCAGGGCTCGATGCAGGGCTCGATCCCATGACCCTAATAAGATCATGACCTGAGCAGAAACCAAGAGTTGGGACGCTTAACTGACTGCACCACTCAAATACACCAATCTTGATTGTTCTTGTGAAGAATAGTCAGTTCCTTCCCTCACATTTTGAGGAAGAAGGAAATACAGAGTAAAGTCCAAGGTCCAGGATCCCAATGGGCCCTGCTATAATCCTGTTTCCTCTTGAACTGGGCCTAGTGATCATTGGGGATTTATAATTGGACTTCCCATCCTGGAACATGATAAGCATTTTTTTTTTAAAGATTTTATTTATTTATTTGACAGAGAGAGAGAGACCATAAGTAGGCAGAGAGGCAGGCAGAGAAAGAGGGGGAAGCAGGCTCCTTGCTGAGGAGAAAGCCCGATGTGGGGCCTCGATCCCAGGACCCTGAAATCATGACCTGAGCCAAAGGCAGAGGCTTAACCTACACTGAGCCACCCAAGCGCCCCGATAAGCATTTTTTTAATGTGAGTTTACTTGTAACTCTTTCCAGAAACTTATTTCCACGTAGGTCCCCTGCGTTTCCCAACAAATTAATCCCAAATATTTTATGTACATTTATTTATATAGTATTACTATTTATATAGTAATAATTTATAGGTAAAATGCTGATTTATTCCTGCTTCTCCAGCTTGAAGTTCTAAAGGTCTGAGGAATTCTGAGAACTGTCCTAGAGGCCTGTGTTTCTTTCTTTCTTTTTTTTAAGATTTTATTTATTTATTTGACAGAGAGAAAGAGATCACAAGTAGGCAAGAGAGGCTGGCAGAGGAAGAGGGGGAAGCAGGCTCCCCGCTGAGCAGAGAGCCCGATGCGGGGCTCGATCCCAGGACCCTGAAATCATGACCTGAGCCAAAGGCAGAGGCTTTAACCCACTGAGCCACCCAGGAGCTCCTGTTTCTTCTTTTTTTAAGTGACTTTTAAACATGTTTTACCCTTCGCATGAAACAATCTGAGATGCTCTGTGTGATGAAAGAAGACTAGAGAATGGTGAGTGGAGATCAAATCAGGTCCACGACTGAGTCTCATGGCAGGCTTAGGACTCAACTGAATGCCACCAGCTGCCATAGTGATTTGGCCGATACACAGTTTTATATCTCCTAGCCTTAGTCATATGTTGTTTAAATTAAATCAGTGGAATACTAAGGAAGCATATGGAAGGATGTTAATACATTTCAATAATTCAGGACCGCAATAAACATGTCTTTGACTATATGGAGTATATGAAGAAAGGAAAAGTACAAATTAAATTTTGCAATGGAATGAAACAAGTATTATTGTTAACCCAGCCATTTTTACGTGATCCAAATGCCCTTTCTGCAGTTCTAAACTCCCAAACCTTTTCTAATAAAGTTTCTTCCTCTACTATGTATCTGCCAAATTTATCATAAATAACCAGGCTATGTACACATTGTCTTTCTTCGACCTAGTGTGACTCTTCATGTTTTTTGCTACAGATGTATGTATGTATGGCCAGATGTTGCCTCAGATCTGCTCAGGATGTTACATACTGTGTGGTAAATGCACCTTACTACCCTGCTAAAATCCTTGTGGATTCCAAAATAGTTCTGGCCCTGACGGTTTGAATGAAGGATTGGGGGCCTGTGTGCAACAAGATGCATAACATTTTTGATATATTACATGCATAATAGTTAACATTTGTTCAGAAATGCTCTAACATAATCAAATTACAGTAAATTAAGTAGCATGCTTAACTTGCTAAATGAGAAAAAGAACATGCAATTTATTGCTAAAAGTTGTTTTAAGTGGCTTTCATGAATCATCTTCAATAATATACTTATGGAAAATCACTTTTTAACCAAAAATCATATTTTTATCCCATACCATATAAACAGAGATAAATAACTGAAAGAACTTCCAAGGAGGCTTGCTTCCTAAAGTTATTAAAGTTCTCCATCAAACTTGATGGTGAACCACTACAAGCATCCCCAGTCGCATCCAAAGTAAAGCAATAATAACACGACTAATTAATGTTGCTCTGTTGCACTACCTAGGGGTATACGACATCAATTTTTTTAAGTCAAAATATGGAAAAGGAAGAAGCCAAATTACTTATGGAATAGGGATGGTGTTTTATCTACGGTAGCCACAAAAAATCCAAGGAACTACTGTTACAATGAAAAACATCTGTATGGTCTCTGAGTAAATACTAATCAAAACCAAGACTGTCTAATTGCAACAAATAAGATGAACAATGTGCAGCCTGAAGGTGGATGCTCTCCACAGTGACCATAAAAATTAACAACTGCAGGAACGAGTTTGGCAGGCAGTGGGAAGGATGACCCAAAGGGATGTAAAGGGCTGCTAAAACCTGCTAGGAAACTCCAAGAGGACAGTACCTCAGGTCCTGGGCCCAAGAATGTTAAGAGAGCCCCGAGAACGTCAGAGCCTGGGCCCTGAGGAAGACAAGACCACAGTAGGCCCTGGGACCTAAGGAAGATGAATGAACACCAGATACTGGACTCTGAGGAAGATAAGAGACTATTTAGTCCTTGGCTCCCAAGGAAGATGAGAACGCACTGGGCCCAAAGAAGAGCACACATCAGATCCTGGGCAGCGGCAGACTCCTCTCCTAGACACAGACACCTCGGCTCACAGAAGAGGCTGTACAGAGGATCCTGCCCGTCTCACTCCTCCTCCCTGACAAAGATTCTTTGCTTACCCAAACTTTAGTCAGGCTCCCCTGAACCCTCTCCCTACCAAGCAAGGCCCATCCATGTACTTCCTCCTAGAATCCAGTTTTAGCAAGAATCCTGCTAAGTCAGTTGAACAAGACTTCTCTATCTTCAAATCTGATCAAACTTCTCATCCCCACTGTTGCCCCCAGGTGGTATCTGACCACCCTCACCTGCCTTCAGCTAGAATCTTATTAGATTGGCTCGGCCAGGAGCCCCCAGACTCTGCCATTTTCTATCAACCATCAACCCCCACCGTCCCCCCCACACATTCCAACTTGCTTCATAGCTATGAAGTCCCACTTGATCTAGTTGTATTCAGAACTGAGGCCAGGTCTATACTGGCGTGTCTCTTCCCCTGTGCCATTTTTGTAAATAAAATCTATTTCCACTGTTTTAACTTCTGTCTAGTTCTGGTTTTGACAACCTACCCCCACACCTGTGTTTAGGGCGCAATTAACCCTGTCCTTCAACACACGACTTGAACGGACATTTATGCGTGTTCCTCCTTCTCACCTCTCCCCCTCCATGAAGGGCACAGAACCCCGCCATTTGCACGTTCCGGGCAGATCCTGCCCGCCTTTCCTCTCAGAACTCAGGGCTGATCTTAGCCCCGCCTCCGGCACACTTCCTGCCCTCCCCTTCCCGCCCCTTCTTCCTCCCCTTAGACAGGGATCCGCATTCAGCACCGCCCTCACTCACTGCCTTGTATGGTCTCACAGCCTCTTCCCGGAACTTGGGTGGACGTAGCTCCCTTGCTCGCCCGTCCCGCCTCCTCCCCCGAGCTTGGCTGGACGTTAGCTCCGCCCCCCACACGCTTCCCGCCCGCCCTGTTCCCACCCCTGCTTCCTCCACATTGGGTAGGAGCAGCAGGTAGCGCCAACCCTCTACGCTTCCGTCCCTGCCCGCTCTTCCTCCTCCGCGCAGGGACGTAGTAACCCGCCAAACACCCCCTCAACCCAACTCTAATCAACTTCCGGCCCACCCCCTCGGCGCTCCTTCCCTTCCCAACTTCCGGTTCATCCCGTGAGTGGTCGCCCTCGTGGCGGAGCACGACTCGGTCCTGGCCTGCGCTGTTATCTGGAAAATTGTTGAGGCCCCGCGGCCTGGCGTACCCGACTCGAGCCCTCCTCCAGTCCAGCTGGCCCGCCGAGGGTCGCCGGCGAGGGCCCTCGTCTGGGCGGCCCGGGCTTCGCCTGCCATCCGAGATGGCCGGCCAAGATGGCCGCCGCCTGGGCGAGGTTGGGCGGGCACGCCGCAGGGGTGGCTGGGAGTTGTAGTCCAGGCCGACGCTCTGACGCATTTCGCCGCGGGCCGACGGTCGCCATTGTGCGCCGCGCGCTGGGTGAGTGTGGCGCGAAACCTGCTCCCGTCGGGGCTGTGCGGAACCGTCCCAGAGCCACTCCTCGGGGTGTGCAGCCTCAGTCCATTACTTGCCAAGCTCAGCAGCTGGAGGCCGGCCTTGCCTGCCGTCTTCCCGCCGCCGGCCCGGAAGGGGCGGTGTGATCGGGGACTCGGGGCCCAGAGGAAAGACAACTCTCTCCAGGCGTGGGGCTTAAGGCGAGCCGACCCGCTCCGGGCGGTGTGCGGACTGGGAAGGGGAGTAACTCCCTCTGGGTGGAAAGGCTTGAGGAGGGTCGCCTCTAGACTAGGGGAAACGGGCCCTCTAGGTGTCGGGGAGTAGGTGGAGACGACACTTGCAGTGCGTTTTTCTAGGTTGGGGTTGTCATCTCACGTTGATAGTGCCGCTACTGGGCAAAGGAGGGGCCCCCCCTCTGCGTAGCCCTCACACCCCTCCTACCTCCCAAATTGGACCTTCTCAGGACTGCCCACTCCCACGAGATACGTCGAGAAGGAAGGTATGGCCTCCGGGCTTCCGACGGCCTGGTTCCGTGTGAGTAGAGGCTTCTTTGAGTTTCTGAGTCTAACCCCTGGATCTGGGTGTGGGGGTGGCCGGATGGTAGTGGGAAGCCACCTTCCCTGGAGATAACTTCAGGCCCCAGAGCATCTTGGGGAGGATTGAGAGACTGGCGGGGAATGAGAGATGCTGCTGAACAGATGAACCGCGGGTTGTTTAGCTTTTCCAAGGGAATGGTTAGAGTACAGTTTGGGATCTGGGGGATTCTGATTTATCCTTTATATTGGGGATAGGCACTGATAGGGTTAAACAGGGATTAGACTCATATTTATATATCACTAGGTACTTTGGCATCAGAGCTAGAGGGGATGTGAGCTCAGTTCCTAAGAGAAAGCAGGATGGATCCTTGACACGTGAAGGAAGTAGAGGCAGCACAGGCAGTGGGTGGGGGCTGAAGGCTTGGGTGTGATGATTCAGCTCACAAAATTCCCTACTAGGAGGTATAGACGCTGATGCCAGTATCGGATCCCCAAGTTAATGAAAAATGGAGAGGTCCAGAGGAAGAAGAGCTCTCTCTGACCTCACATGTCCTCCTTGCTGTGACCTGAATAGGGTCAAGCTTGGGTTTGCTCAGTTTCAGACAATTGCGGGAACACATAAGCCGCCTGGAATGCTTACAGGTCATCCTGTAGACTATGCCCTCATGTGCTGGGTCAGCCTTCCCCCTCATGTCAGGGTAGGTGACGACACACTGTGGCTGAACAGAAACCTGTGGGTTTTAGGAACCAGTGACCTTTGAAGATGTGACCCTGGGTTTTACTTCAGAGGAATGGGGACTGCTGGATCTCGAACAGAAGTCCCTGTACAGGGAGGTGATGCTGGAGAACTACAGGAACCTGGTCTCAGTGGGTAAGGATGGTCTCCATGTCAATAAAGATCTGCGCTTTGCAGCACTAATGCGGTGCCTCTGAAGTGTGTGTCTGCTTGGGCTCAGGTTGCAGGGATGCGAGTGCAGTTGTCAAGGCCCTGGAGCCTGAGGGAGAAGGCTTTAATTTGTACCTGTAGGGAAAGGGCAACTTCACATATGACTTCTGAAGCCACCTAGTCCATCCTTCAAAGGCCTCGAATAGGGAGGTAGGTCGGTCAGGGATGTAGCTGACAGTGGTGGATACTCATTTATGTAACAAGAATTCCGTAGTATGTGGGGTCAGTGATCCAACAGTTCAGAAGTATCACTGAGGACTGATCCCTTCCATTTCTTTGTGGTTAGTGTGAACTTTTCCACTCTTAGGTTAGTGGCTGCATGGCTGAGGCACCCAGCATCATGTTCATATTCAAGGCAGAAAGAAGGGGAGGGGGCAGCCCTGGCTAGTTCTCTTTTCCCACCTCCCATATTTAGCAAGGAAAAAAAAGCCTTAAGGTCCCCAGTTGACATATTTTTCTTTGTATCTTGCCAGCCGGAACTGGGTCCCATTGCTACTTTTAGTGGCAGGGGAGTCCAGGAAGGCAAGTAGCTGACAAAGGGAATGGATTGGGTTATCATCACCGCAGTAGACCAGAAGTCATGCCCTTGCAGGGAAGAATTCAGGGACAGCATGTGCCATAGCAGAAACGCATTTTCTCCCGAACACAGACCCCCAAGCCCTGTCTTTTTTCCCTTGGGCAGAACATCAGCTTTCCAAGCCAGATGTGGTATCTCAGTTAGAGGAGGAGGAAGCACTCTGGTCGGTGGAGAGAGGAATTCAAGACACCTTTTCAGGTGAGAACCGGGCTCACGGGAGTCCTGGTAGGGAATGGGCCGACTGGTTCGTCAGGGACTGGCACCTTAGAAAAGAAGATGGACAGGGGAAAACCCCAGTTGGGGTGGTATGATGAGTAGCTGCAGACATGCTGAATTAGACTGTTTTCCTCTGGTCTCAAGAGTCAGGGGTGGACCACTTGGTCGAACGTGAACTTGTTGCCAGTGGCAGGTTGGCCCTGGGGGCTTCATCTATTCTACTGTTCTTTCATGTAATCACCAGTAACTGGTGTGTCTTTCCAGACTTTTTCTTTATAGATGTTTGCAGGTATGTATATGAATATATGTTTACGATTTGGGGGTGTTATACTGGATACAAACAGGCCTGTTTCATTCATTTTAACAGATACTGTGTAGTCCACATTTGATTTTTCCTCTTGATAATCTTTCAGGTTGTTGCAGAAATCGTTGCATACATTTTTTTGCACGTTCAAGTTTTTGTTTTTTGTTTTTTGTTTTTTTTGGTAGGTAGGATTTGTTGAGATAGATCTTCACAATCAACCAAGGTAGAAGCTAAAAATCTGGTAGCAACAGATTGCTCTCTAAAATCCTTTAAAATACATGTAGCTGCTCAATTACATGAGAGCTTTTCCTGTTCGTTGCCAGAGATTTATAATGATCTTTTTAAGGTTTGCAGATCTGATAGTATGTTGAGTGTAGTTCGCATTTCCCTCATGAAGTATTTTTATAAGTTTACAGACCATTTATATTTTTTCTTTTGTGAATTCACATAGTTTACCCCTTTTTTTTGTTGTTGGTTTTTGTTTTTTGGGTGCGATATTTTGCTGGGAACTCTGTATTAATTATGGGCATTAGTAATACAAACGTCACAGACAAACATTATCATCTACCTTTAAATTTAAATTTAGTCTCCATAAATAAGTTTTATGATTCAGGTATTTTTCCTTTCAAATCTGTTTTTACTTCTACTCCTATCACAGATAGGAAGATTTTATACTTTGTGTTTCAGTATTGGTTTTTGTTTAATGGCTGCACTTACATGGCGTTTCTTTGTGTATATGGCATGGAGCGTAAGTTCTTTTCGGCACGTTTTCTGACTAGATTCTTCCACTTATCAGAAACACCATCTTTATCATAGACTAACTTCACATGGTCCTCTTCGGGTGCAGGCCTCTGTCTTGGTCCTTTCTGCTTCCTTGATCTCAGTCTGAGTAAACACCATATTGCTGTATATGTGGTAGTTTTATAACAAAGTTGGATAAATGGGACTTCCTCCCATTTTTTAAAAAATTTTAGCTGTTCTCAACCACGTGGTTTACCAGACGAACACCTAGCATCAGCTTGTCAGGGATTTATTGAGAAAATCCTGTTAGAATGATTGGATTTAGAATTCCTTGATGCAGAATTGGTCTGTCTAGTCAAGATCTGACACAAGTACACAAAGAGATCTGCTCCCCTCACTGTGCTATGTCAGGCCTTCCGATGCTGTTGGGCTTTCTCTGTGGTTGCTGTTAATCTGCTCATGTTAGTCGTCCTTTGCAGTCTCACATAGTTGATCTAGATGAGCCTGGCATGCTGCTAACTTCTCTTACTAGTTGTCTTACTAGTTTCTTTTTTTTTTTTTTAAAGATTCTATTTATTTGTCAGAGAGAGAGAGAACACAAGCAGGCAGAGTGGCAGGCAGAGGCAGAGGGGGAAGCAGGCTCCCCGCCGAGCAAGGAGCCCCATGGGGGACTCGATCCCAGGACCCTGGGATCATGACCTGAGCCGAAGGCAGCCGCTTAACCAACTGAGCCACCCAGGCGTCCCGTCTTGTTAGTTTCTCATTAATTTTCTCAGTACAGTCATTTTATCAGCAAGTATAAAGGAGGAGGCAACTATCTTAGTATTTTTTTTTTACTTTTGCCCAGTTACATAATGACATTCATCACAGCTGGTACTTCCAAAACACCGAAGCTGAGAGGGTGAAGAGGGAATGACCTAAATAGGAAAGTGTCTCAGCTTTGATAGCATGGTGCTGGCCCTGCTTTGATTCAAATCAGTTTTATCTGGATAAATAGTCATCTAGTCCTTTCTCATAAATGGCAGTCAGTAATAGCCCCAGTTTTCCCTCATAGCTTTCCAAGGTGATCATAGTGATTTTTTCCTTTGAACAGTTAACACAGTGACCTAATAAAAATAGAAGTGCCTTTGTTGTAACATGATGCTGGCATCCACTGACACATCAGTATTCATAAATTAGGTTGGGGAGGTGGGTGGATTTCTTTTTTGTGTTTTTTATCTTCGTCAACTTTTATATCGGAGTGTGCTGGCTTTGTAAAGAAAATTTGGGATGCTCTCCAAAGGGAAGGGAGAGCAACTTGTTCTGTATGTTCTAATGCAAGTGACATTGGAACTACCTGCTTCTAGCTGTATTCAGCTATGAAATCTGCACCTGGTCCCCATCTTTGGTGAAGATTTTCTGTTTGCCACAACATAGACTGGCATCTCTTGTGACTCTCTGCCCCCCCCGTTTCTGGACTGTTTGATGGCTCAGTATTAGTGTTCTTTCTTTTCCATATTCAGAGTCACTCCTTTCATTCCCTACATTGAAAACCTCCCTTCCAACCATTAGCACAGGTCACTAACTATACCTCACTTGGAAGGTCCCCAGCAACACAAGCACTTTGTATCCACCCACCGTGGTGTCATTCTGCTTGCTGCCCTTGATCGGCCTTCCGAAGTCCCTTCTTGTGTGGTGTCTCTGGTTGTGTCAGGTCTGTGTCTCATCGTCCCTGGAGCTCAAGTCCTGTGTTGGCAAACCTTCCAGCCTTGCACTTCTGGATGATCTAGTAGTTCTCTGAACCTAGCTGCCATGAGGGATTTGGGGCACATCTTGGGACAACTTGCTTAACAGGTGACAGGAGATTCTGAGGTGATATCCCAGGGCAAGAAACCATGTGCAGGGAGGCTTATCAGGACACTTTATTACAGACTATGCCTGAAGTAATAGGAGTCAGACTCATCTCTGCTCTGTCACAAAGAGTCCTTTACATGTTGTTTTCCCTCCGCTGCCTCCCCTTGTTACACTGCACAAATACTTGTGGAAGTCCTCTTGGGTCCCATGTACACTAAACACTTCAGTAGGGAACCTACCTAACATAATCCTTGCCACTGTGGACTTCGTAGTCTAATAGATTATGGCCTCTACAGACAAGTTCCCCAGATATAACTCTGTGAACAGATAAGTAGTCGTAAGTACTGAGAAGAAAAAGAATGTGATGTAATGTGGGGGATAATGGGGAATTACTACTCTAGAGGAGGTGGCTGGGGGGGTGGGCACTGTAGGAGAGAATTTTTTTTAAGATTTTATTTATTTATTTGACAGAGATCACAAGCAGGCAGAGAGGCAGGCAGAGAGAGAGGGAAGCAGGCTCCCTGGTGAGCAGAGAGCCCGATGCGGGGCTCGATCCCAGGACTCTGAGATCATGACCTGAACCGAAGGCAGAGGGTTAACCCACTGAGCCCCCCAGGCGTGAAATTTTAAGCCAATTTCCAAAGAAAAAGAATTGTGCAGACATATGAGTGTGGTAAAGAGAGCTTCCAGCAGAGACAGCATGTGGGGCGACCATGAGGATGGAACAAGCTCGGCACGTTCTGGAAACAGTCGCTGAATGGGCCGGGAGGGGGCAACAGGTATACCGACAAGCGAGCGAGGTTCGGCAGCGCACTCAGGGCCTTCATTGTGAGTAGTTTTGATTTTTATCAGGCAGGTGTGTGATGTGGCTTTTCAAGCACACTGTAGGTGCTTCTGAAGAACTATAGCAGGGCACAGATGAAAGCAGGCCGGGGAGCCGTGGCTGGTAGCATCTAGGGAAGCCGTGATGACACCTGGCCTGAGAGGGGAGCAGAGGGGTTGGGGAGAAGCCAGCGTGGCCTTCTCCCAATTCATAAGTGGATTCTCTGGGGCCAGGTGAGTAACGACCAAAGGAAAGGAAGCTGCCAAGAATCCTTCAGAGATGAAGGCTCAGGGATTTCCTGACTATTTGTGATGTATGCGTTTACCACATACATTCTTTTTATAGGTATCACCATCTAACTTTAAAAGGAGAAAAATGACTACTGCGTATTTGGTTTTAGTCAATGACATGAGGAAATCTGGTAAAGGCATAAACTTTTGAAGGGTAGAAATAAAGGGTCTGTTTTGTTTTTCTTATGTGAATAGTACAAAGAACTCCTTTACAGCTTTCACCTAGATCGAAGTTTGTGGAACCGTCCTATGTCTTCATTCTGTTAATGAAATGTGAATGAGAAGGGACTTGGAGACATCCAAGTAGAAGTTTGTGAAGCCAGTAGAATGCCCCTCTCTGGACTTCAGAATCAGTCCCGGCGGGGCATAAAAACTTGGGAATCATAGGTGTTTGGAATGGCATGATTTACTGTAAGATGAGACCATCATCTCCAAAAGTGGTCTCTGCCCTCACTGGTGTAGTGGTGCCTCTTCCCAATGCAGGGAACTGGGTTTAAGTGGAAAGCTCAGCCTTTCTGAGGCAACTCGTTTTGTGTGGCTCTGCAGCTCTCCGTGACAGCAACAATGGCAGCACAGACATTGGCTGAAGTAGAAGGGACACTGAGTAATAAGCGCTTAAGACATGGCACTGATTTGGGAAGATGTTGTGAATATAAGGAATGTGGACAACTATTTGATGGCACTCAGATCTCAGGCCATCACTCTGTCCTTTCAAGAAAGTATTGCCACATGTGTGGCTTGGGTGGAAAACGATATAATCTAGATTTAATCTATAGGAAAGCAACGGAGTAAAGACACTATATCGAAGGTCATGATTACGGGAGAGCCTGCAGGACATTTAACTCTTTTGACCTGTCAAGGAATGAAGCAAGAGAGATGAGCCCTACAAATATGAATGTAGCAACACTCAAATTATTGCGAGCTTTAGCAGAAAAAAATAAATTCTACAAGGAGATTATTTTTGGGGAGGATGAGAAGGATTCCTTTTCTATCTTTTAACCCTTTGTGTAGCCTGAGAGGACTTAGATGGGCTATAAAGCAAGTATGTAGTGGGTGTAGGAAATCAGTTGTTTACACAGTTGTTCATTTAAGAACAAGAGTAAATAAATGTGTTTAGTGTGAGAAAGCCTGTTTTCAGCTCAGCCTTTAAGGAAAGGCTCGCATGGGAGACGAACATGCAAAGACCCTGAATGGAGGAAGTTCTTGAGTTTTCTGACATGAGAACTCAAACAGGGAAGAAAGCCCAGGAATATGATCATAGCTGGAGAGGCTTCTGGCCTGATTCACTTTGGTCTGACTTGAGAAAGCTCATACTGGAAAAAATAAAAACACAAAAAACCCAGTTGTATCAAATGTGGAAAAGTTCTCACCAAATAATTACCTCTGAGAACTCCAAAGCCAAGGGAATGTGACTGCTGTGGTAAGATTTCATGCATAGCTCTCTCACTTGGCATCACAGCAATCATACTGGAAAACACCTGAGAATCCAATAATCAGTGTTAGGAAGGCTTCAGGAGGCACAGAACACACTGGCAAGAAGTCCTTCAGTAGGAGTCCTCATTGTATTCAGCATCAGAGGACTCATATGAAAGCAGACCCTCAATGTAATCTGTGCAGGCAAATCATCAGCCTTAGTTCCCACCTTGTTTGACAGAACAGGAACAACGAAACAAACAACTTACACTGGAGAGAACCACAGTAAAGAATAAAAATGAAATGTCTCATCCTATTTTTATACCAGATAAGCATACAGAAGGCAAACTCTAAATAAAACTTTGGTCACACAAGTATACAAATATAGCAAAACAGATCTTGTTTTTCCCAACTTGTTCTGTTATCTGACCTGAACGCCTAGAACAAATATTAAAGAACATGAGAGGAGTCTTTATTTTAGTTGCCCATGTATGTTCCCAGTTGCTAAGACAATGACTCAATCTCTAGCTCAGGAAACTGATGGGTGAATGAAGAGTTGAAGAAACTAAATAACAGGATGTCTCCAAAGCGGAGATTTTGAAGACAATGCCAGGCTTTGAGACAAGAGGGTGGGTAAGGGATGATACAGGGAGATCTTGATACATAGTGCTATTAAGAACTCTGAAAGGCTCACATCCTGGAGAGTGGGCCAAGAGTTTAGAATCTTGAGTGACTATCAAAACATGTTTGGCAAGAATCCAGCCTAGCAGAGTGTGGTCACTTACTGTGCAACCTTTATTCAAGAATACATTCTCTGTCACCTTCCATATATTTGCTCTTTTGGACCCATGTAATCTTGATCCTTTTATCTGGAAACTGCTTTGCCTGGTGTCCAGATGTAATCCCCGGGGTAATTTCAAGGCCTGAAAATGCCTTTTAATTGACAAGAAGGAAAATAGGGGCACCTGGCTGGCTCGGTAGGAGGAGCATGTGACTCGATCTCAGGGGTCTTGAGTTCAAAGCCCCACGATGGATATAGAGATTTTTTTTTTTTTTAAAAGGAAAACAAATGAACTAAGAAGCATTTGACTCCAAAAGTCCAAAGGAAAGAGGAAATACAGTTAGGAAGGAAAGATAGGAAGAAAGGAAAGATAAATACAGTTCAAATAAATGAATCAGAAATGGAGAAGAAAAAAAAGAACCCAAGAGCTAATTTTCTGGGAGAACAAAATGCAAAAACCAACTGATTAGAGGACAAATAAAAAGCAAGTTAAAAACCTACACAAGGAAATAGTACACACACATTCAGCAACATGTGTAGTTTTCATCATAATACTTTGTACAACTGTAACAAAGAGTGAGCCAGGTCTGTGTACTGATGTGAAAATCTCCAAGATATATGTATTTCTTAAATATGTATTGTTTAAGATGTATAAAGATACATAGGTGCACGTAATATCAGTCTTTAAAAAAAATACACTAAAACAAATATGTCAGTTGGTTATCACTGAATATGGAAGCTGATAGTCTGTATGGCTTCCTGAGAAGGCAGCTGGGTGGGAGGGTAACTTTCCGTTTTAAGAAATGTTGCCCATAACCATGCTGATAAATTGAAAACCGCTATCTCCTTCCTGCTATTACTAGTCCCTGACACAATATAGGTGCCTGGTAATTGTTGAGTGTAGGAATGAACAAACAATAAAATGGGAAGATATCACAGGGAAAATACTAAAGTTAACTTTTTTAGAACAAAGTGGCCAGCTGCCTATTACTGACTTGGGCAGTGAATATTTCCCAACTTCTTGTTAAAAGACAATTTCCATGGAACACGAGCAGTTCAGTGACAGAGCAGGCTGGAATGTTGACAGATTCTGCAAAGTATACATAGCACTGTTCTCACTAAAGCACAGAATAAAAAATATTAAAAAGGAAATATTTGTAACTCAACAATTAACCACTTAAAAAAAAACTAATCTTCTGAAATAGTTTTTAAGAGTCTGTCAGTGTGACAAATTACAAAATAATACAGAGACTAATAGCCTTGGCTTATACCAGGAGTAGCCAACTTAACAGAAACGATGTTTGAAATGGGATCTAAGAATAAGTTATTTAAGAAATGATTAGGAATTGTCGAGGAATTAAGTATTAAGGAATTTCTATTTGAAAGAATTGTAAGTGGGATATAGAATAAGTAGAAGCAATGACTTTTTTTTTTTAATCATTAGCTGCAGAGGTAGCATGCAGTGACTTCTTTTTGAGGACTCACAAATGCTAGAAGTGTATGCAGTCCGTTGCTGAAATCCTACCATCATTCCAGCCCGCAGCCTCTAGAGAGGTGCTGACGGAGCCATCCTACCAGTGGAAGCAGCAAGGGACGTCTCTGACCTGGCTGCTCTGGGAAGAAGCGGGAGTGTCAACTAGGCGGCTCTTACCTGGCGGCCTGCACTCCCATCCTGCTCAGGCTCTCCGGTAGAAGGCGCTCTGTAGCAACAGCAGTCCTCCCGTAATAATTTACAGGTGGGATACAATTAAAATGCTAGTGAGATTTCCTGTATCTTGACAGAAATCTGGGGAAATCCAGACAGCTAAAACACTCAAGGCACTCTTTGAAGCTGTGTTGAGTCAATAAATACTGCGTGAGCGCCTGCCAAAATGCCACATACGGTTACAGGGCTGGGTCACCGTGCTGAGCAGGGTGGTGAGGCCCCGTGTCTCATCGGGCCTGCATTCCAGAGCAGCCACTAGCATGTGGCTGACTGCATTTAAACAGACTAGAATGAACCGAACTCAGTTCAGTTCCTTAGTCACATTGGCCATCTTTCAGATGGTCCCTGGTCACCTGCCGCTAAAGACTACTGTGTTGGACAGTGTATCTAGAACATTTCTTAAACAAAGAGAGCTCCACTGGGCAGTGCTGTAGAGAAGGTAGAGAGTGATAATGAAGCAGATAATTTGAAATGGCAGTCAGTGCCCTGAAGAAAAATGAAACCGTGGAATATGCTAGAGGGAAGTGACATGGGTGGGCAATACTACTTTAGAACTGGGCAGGAAGACAGTTCTGAGGAGGTGATACTTGAGTTAAGAGCTGAAAGGGGTACCAGGTGAAGATGTCAGACTACGAGGCAGGGGTGAGGGGAGTACCGATACCTATAGACAAGGCATACTTTGGCACGTTGTGAGAAGCACCCTTTGGTGTAAAGGGCATAAAAGAACAGGATTTGGATCCCAGCTGCTGTGTTCCCAGTTGTGGCCTGGGCAGGGCTCCTAGGCTCTCCCAGCATGGATTTCCCTTGTGTGAAGGATGGATGTTATTGCTTATGGGATTATGGTGTGGAATGCCCAGGTCTTGGGGACCTTCATGTAACAGTAATTACTGTTACTCAAAGACTTTGAGGTAAAGATGATCATCAGCACCTTTGGCAGGTCCTCCTCTGGGCCTGGCTTTGGTGTTTCGTATGCACAAGAGCCAGTTGACATCCTTGGCAGTCCAGTGGGGTAAACAAACTTAGAAGGTGATGCCATGGGGTGCCCCGCAGAGCTGAAGAGTGAGTGATGAGAGGAAGAGAAAGGGTGAAGAGCAGGGGGCATTCTGGATAAGGAGGAAAAGGAACAGGGGACTGTACACAGGGTTGAGGGGAGCTGAGATACGCACTCTTGCTGACCCTGACCCCCAACAAGAGTGTGAAAAGCCACTCCTATTAGTTACTGTTATATTTGTGGACTGGTAGCCTTAGGACACCAGAGTAGTCATGAGCTCTTGAGCACTGAGGGAGAGATGGCTAACCCTGGAAGGGAAGCAGCAGGACAACAAGAGAGAAGAAAACTAAGAGGAGAAAGAAAACAGCAGCTCCCATCAGCCTTTCCTACATACCATGCCTAATCACTTGTGTACCTAATCAATTAAAAAGGATTAAGTACCTCGCCCAAAGGCTTGGTGAATTTGTAGAACAACCCACTAAATAGATAGTTGCAAGTGAGGGGACTAAATTACTCAAATCCCCACCCCAGGTCATTCAGTTGGTAGATGAAAACCAGTACTTGGAGCTGCAGTTGATAGAGATTATTTTGTGTAGCCCCACGCAGACGAGTGGGTCAGTCCCACTATGCCCCAGTGAGTTGAGGATCCAATTCTAGCTCTGCCCGCTGGTAAACTTAAGAGGTTTCACTTTGTGAAGTGGGGCGAGTACTTCCTGGCACAGACAGTGGTTGAGGGACGGTCCAAAGGATAAGAGATTCAGAGGACTGCAGTGCCTAGAATAATACTTACCCTCCAGCTTCCAGGCTTGTGACCCATCTCATTTACTGCATAGCACCCAGTAGGTGCTTTATGATTACCCTGCAGAATGTGTTGTCCTGAAGGGCTGCTACAGCAGGGAGAGCCAGGCTGCAGATCCACTGAACTCTCAGCACCACGGGGATCAGCACAGTTCCCGACATCCAAACCTACAGAGGCTGTAAAACTTAAAACGATAAGAGTTCAACATTTTTGAATGAGCATTCAGTTCAAGATTTTGAGAAATTGCCCTGGTGCCCCCAAGGATAAGAGGAGGAACAAAATACGTGATCAGGATTAGAGGAGAAATAAGGGGGATGGAGTGAAATAAAAAGAAGCTACAGTGAATTTTCTTAAGAGATAAAGTCCTAAATAACCTCTGTGATTAACCAAGGAGTAAAAAACAAGTTTTAGAAGTTAGAAAGCTGGGAAGCATTGTGGAGAATGAAGTTTTGTTTTTGTTTTCTTAAGTCTCATGCATGATTATTGCTCAGAATGGTACCCATGGTCCAGCAAGGAGCCGCTAGGGAGCGCTACCTCCCCTCGCGCCCCAATAGCCCGTATCAGGGCACTTCGGTCCAGGGCTGCTGGGAATTCGGGAAATTGCCATCCCTGGCCTCCTGAGTTACCCTCAGGGAAATTTCAAGCTCTAAGAGCTCTAATTGAAAGGGAATACATGAACTCTGCTTTCAAATCAAGAATGGGGAGGGTAATGAACCCCCAGAAGTCCTAAGGAACAGGAAGGGAATTCAATGCTAAACACAAAAGTTTAGGGGAAGAGGTAGGAAAAGGGAGATGAACGCTGTAGTTAACTTTCATCAAGGAAAAAAGTCACTTTAAGCCTCCGGAAGGAGAGTGGCTGTGGCCAAGATCAAAGCGCGGCCCAGGACGCGTTTTGCAACCTCAAGCGCCCAAGGCCCGTCCGGGGCGGCGGGCGCGGCCCCACCCTTCGCGAGCGACTCCTGACCCCGGGCTGACTCACTTCTCGGAGCGCGCGCCGGCGACTTCCAGCACCAGTTAGGCTTGTGACACCGGGTAACCGAGGAAACCACAGCCGAGCCAAGGTTTGTAGTCAGTAAATTTGGAGTGTGGGGGAGCCCTATGGGAACGGGAAGGATTTCGAATCGGGGGCACGAAGATGGATTAGGAATCCGGGTGCATCGCTGCCTTGAGGGGAAGCGACCGCGCTCTCCCACGCCCCACACTTGCCCGAAGGGAAAAAAACTTGCGGATCAGCAAGGTGGGTGTGGAAGTTCCGGCTGCGCCCGCGCCGCCCCAGGGCGCGTCCGCCGTCGCGGGGGCCCGGGGGAGGGAACGAGAAGGAAGAGGCCGAAGTCCCGAGGCCCCCCAACTGGCCGAGAAGCCGCGGTCCGGGCAGGGCCTGGGCGGGACCCGGAGCCTCAACATGGCGGCACCGGAGGTCTGTGCCGCGGAGGCTCCTGGGAGTTGTAGTGCGCCGGTGTCGGGCGAGTGACGCACTTCTGGGCCCGGCCGGAAGTTGCGGCCTGCGCTCTTCCGGACTGGGGGATGGGGCGTGACTGTGGTGACCGTGTCGCCCCGTTTCCCCGGGGGGAGGAGGAGGGAGGCTTGCTGCAGTTTCCCGACAGCGAGTGGAAAGGTGTGCTTGTGGCTGCGGCCTCCGCCGGAGCCGCTTCCCCGGCAACGCCGCGCTTCTGGAAGCCCAGCCGCCGGGCGCCGCTTCAAAAGTTGCTCGACGGCAGATTTAATCTGCAGGTGCTCGGAAGGGGGAAAAAAGAAACCAAAAAAACTGGCGCCACTTAGGCAGGCAGCCGCTGTCCTTCATGTCTTTACGAGTTGGTTTTTTTTTTTTTAATAACACAGCTGCAGTGACTCCATACCAGTAATTTTCTGCTGTTTTTGCTTCCCGTGGCAGGAGCTTTTCTGCGTTGTAATAATCACACTAAAACCAGTGTTATTTTTAATGCTTACATGTGAATCCACAATTTTCTTGAGCCCTGTTTTCCAGTTTTGCTCCATCACGTACCGTCGCTCAGCAATGTGTTGTGGAAAAAAGACCACCCGAAAGAAGATAGGCAGAGGCCCTCTTCTGAGAGCTCACTGCAGCAAAGGAGGCAGGGACTGGGAAGAGTTACAGGAGAAAGGAAGGTTCCCACTGGAGGTTATTGACTTGCATGCTAAACAAAGACACAGGCAGTCGTTAAACAAGTTCTGATGGTCTGGGCTTGTTGACACAGGTTTCAGTGTCAGAGTTTTACCGTCTTATGGGGTCTGGCTCCGAATACTCATTCTCTTGGTGTCTTTACATCTGTGTTGCTCTTCAGAAAGCTCCCTGACCACGGATAGATTATTCTGGTGAAAGTCCCCCGGCAGTCCCCTGGGCATTTGTTGCTAAGGCTTTGAGCTCATGCTGAAGTTCCCTTCCAGGTAGAGTTGTGCTAATCATGTATTTTTAAAACACCAAGGGTGAGAGGGTGTATTTTTTCTTGACATCAGCCTTGCCATTTCTGTGTTTATAGAACAATATAAATCTAATGGAAGTAAACTGTAATCCGTGGTTACATTTTTTCTATTTACTTTTTTTTTTAAGCTGTTAAGTCATTTAGTCAATTAGCATTTCTTCTTGGGAGTTGCAGAGAGCGTTCTTATTTCCTGTTGGCTTGTGTTTCCTCCTTAGCATTTTGGGGCCATGCTGGAGTTGTGTTCAGCAGATGCTTTGTGAACTCTGTGCCAAGACACAGAGCCCCTGACTTTCCCAGTCATCTTGTCCCCCATGGAGGCAGGATCAGATTCTATTCCCTGTGCATGGCTGCATGCCGTATAGGTATGCTGCATGCCTCTTCCTTCTCCCCTCTCTGTATTGAAATATAATTTATATACTATAAGGTTCACTTTTTGAGAGTGTACAGTTTGGTGATTTTTGTTATAGTCACAAGGTTGTGTAGCCATCACTGCAATCTAATTTCAGAACATTTTCATCACCCTTCAAAAAATTTCATTTTTATTAGCCAATACCCCCCAGTTGCCTCAATTCCCTATTTCCTGGGAACCACTAATCTATTTTGTGTTTGTATTGGTTTCTTTTGGACATTTCGTGTAAAGGTAGCCTTTGGTGTTTGACTTATTGCACTCAGCATAATGTTCTCAAGGTTTAGCCATACTGTAGACGTGTCAGTACTTTATTCCTTTTTATTACCAAATAATATTTCATTGTGGGCATACCACATTTGGTTTATCCATTCTTCATGTGATGGACATTTTGAGTTGTTTTTCTTTTTGGCTGTAACGAATAATGCTGCTATGAACATTCCTCTACCAGTGTTGGTGTTGACATCTATTTTCATTTCTCTGGGATGTATATCTAGGAGAATTCCTGGGTCATAATATTTAAGTCTATGTTTAACTTTTTGAGGAGCTGGCAGACTGTTTTGCAAAATGGTGTAGTGTTCTGTATTCCCACCAACAGCGATTTCTCCACATCATCACCAGCAGTTGTTACATTCCATCTTTGATAACAGCTGTCCTAGTGAGTGTGAGGTAGTATCTCACAGTGGTTTTGATTTACATTTCTCTGGTGGCAAATGATGTTGACCATGTTCATGTGCTTGTTGGCCATCTGTCTGGCTGTGCTTTTTTGACTTACAGAGTATCCTACAGCTCCAGTGGACCCTCAGTTGGATCCTCTTCCTGCTGGGAATCCCCTGATGAAGATCGAAGTCGTCGAAGTCCTCACACTGAACCAAGAGGTAGCTCGTCCCCGAAACGCCCAGATCCGGGCCCTCTACGCGGAAGACGAGGGCCTGAGCCCAGATGTGCTCGGGGAGCCCACTCAACAGCTAGGCAAGCATCCAGGTGACCCTGAGGCCGCACGCCAGAGGTTCCGGGGCTTTTGCTTTGAGGAGGTGGCAGGGCCCCGAGAAGCCCTGGCCCGGCTGCGGGAGCTGTGCCGCCAGTGGCTGCACCCCGAGGCGCACTCCAAGGAGCAGATGCTGGAGCTGCTGGTGCTGGAGCAGTTCCTGGGCTCGCTGCCCAGGAAGCTCCGGATGTGGGTGGAGTCGCAGCACCCAGAGGACTGCCAGGAGGCAGTGTCCCTGGTGGAGGATGTAACCTGGATATCCGAGGAGGAAAGTAAGTGCAATGGAGGGGTAGAGAGAGACACTCCATCCTCTGGGGGCATCTTGGAGGATGGGGGGAGGAGGAACTCACGCTTCCTGGGAGAGGCTGGGGAAAGGTCATGCTCTCTCCATTTAGGCCAAGGGCATCTGCCTCCCGGACGTGTTTCTGAGTCAGAGCTTTTAGATGCTTCTTTGCTGAAGCACCTACCATTGTCTCTAGGTCAGGGAATCTGAGAGTGGCCTTGTCCCTGGACTTGTCTGTGGAAATGGAAAGTCTCAGGCTGCACCTCACAGCTGCTGAAACCTTTGGGTAGGGTCTGGGACTACACTCTTTAACCAGCCCTCCTGAGGCTTCTGAGAGAAGCTTACAGTTAACTCCTTCGTTTTCATCCTTTTGGGATCCTTTCTGCACTATAAGCTAATAGAAAACGTGATTTTAGTCACGTAGGCGTATTCCCAGAATGCATTTTTTTTTAAGATTTTATTTTTTTAGGTAATTTCTACACCCAATGTGAGGTTTGAATTTACAGCCCCCAGATCAAGAGTGACATGCTCTACCAACTGAGCCAGCCAGACGCCCCTCCCAGAGTGCCTTCTGATGTCATGCACTCGGTGGGGGTTGTGGATCCAGAGGTGACCAAGACAGACAGGACTCAGACTCATGAGCTCAATGAGCCTTAGGTCCAGCAGGACTGATGGGAATTTGACAAATATGCACGTGACAAATATGGGGTTGAGAAGACTCAAGGGTGCTGGCGGGGCTCCAGGAGGCAAGTTGCTGTAGCCAACACCTAGTGTGGAGTGGGACTCGGAAGTGGGCAGGAAGGGGGGCCTGGGTGGCTCAGTTGTTTAAGTGGCTGACTCTTGATTTCAGGTCAGGTCATGAGACTGAGCCCCAGGGCAGGCTCCGTGCTCAGCAGGGAGTCTGTTTCTCTCCCTCTGAGCTCCCCTTTACCCCTCCCCCAATTCTCTCTCTCTTGCAAATAAATAAATCTTAAAAAAAAAAAAGAAGAAGAAGTGGGCAGGAAGGATGTGCAAGCAGAAGAGCATCACCTATGAAGGCCCAAAATGGGAGCAGTAACAGTATAGTCGAAAATTAGAGAGAAATTGGGTAGGTCTTTAGTAGAAGGGAGCCGGGGCAGGGCTGGCAGGGCCCCTGAAGAGATTTTATGTTGTCCTAAAGCAATGAGAAGTGTCATTCTAAAGCAGCGAGAACCAATCCCTGAACTCGCCCTAGACACGTGGCATGGTCTGATTGCATTTGAAAGATTTACCAGGTTGCAGCTTGCTCTGGATGGTGGACAGAGAACAAGGCCAGAAGGAGAAGCAGATTGGCCACTCAGAGCGATCACCGTGCCCTCCACGAGGTGTGGTGGCTAGGGCAGGAGTGACAGTGGTGGGGAGCTGAGAGGGGAGCATATGTGCAGGGTGCATTTGGGGGTGAGATGGCATGAAACTTCATTTCTTTCAGGCAGAATTCCATGGAACGCGGACACTGATTCCTTGCTTACCTGAATATACAACCTCACACACTGAAAGTGATTTTTCAGATGCCATTGATTAAATTGAGGATCTTGAGACAGGGCGATTATCCCGGATTACTTGGGTGGACCCAAATGCAATCACAAGGGTACCTACAAAGAGGCAGTCGTGAACATTAAGGGTGGAGAAGACATGTGACCCCTGAAGCGGGGTGACACGAGAAAGGGCCAGAAGCCAAGTATTTTAGGTGGCCTCCAGAAACTGGAAAAGGTGAGGAATATATTTTCCCCCAGAGCCTCCAAAAGGAAGGTAGTCCTGCCAACACCTTGATTTTAGCCCAGTGAGGCTGGTGTCAGCCTTCTGATCTCCGTAATCATAAGAAAGCAAATTTGTATCATTTTTAGCCACTGTTGTGGCCATTTGTTACGCAGCAATAGGAAACTGATAGAGATGCCAAGGAGACAGTTGTAGAGCTCATGAGATGAAAGCCAGTCTGTCTTACATTTCACACCTTGGCGGTGGATGAAATCAATTTATGTCATAGAGGACGGTGCAGAGGGCTTGCAGATAATTCTAAGAATCCTGCATTTGTGATCAGCAAGTTAGTTGGGACTCTCAACTGTGATTGCCAAGGGAAGAGAATTTACTGAAAAAGTCCCAGGGCGATCTACTAGCTTCAGACATGGCTGGATCCAAGGCCTCCTGTAGTGTCCTCAGGACTCAATTTCTCTCCTCTCTCATACTTCTTCTCCTGGCCTCTGTCAGTTCACTCACAGGCAAGCTCTCTCCATGTGGGCCCTCCCCACACAAAACTTCTCTTTCCTAAGTGTTCCAACAAAAGCCTCTCTGGCTCTGATTGTCTAGCTGTGGGCCCTGTATTCATCCATGATCCAATCGTTGTGGCCAGAAGGAAGCGGCAGCCTGGTGGGCCAACCTGGGTCGCTTATGTGTTCCCCTTGATCGTGGGGGTGAAGTCCTCATTATAGAAGCCCATGGACCAGTTAGAGACAGATGAAGAGTCAAGAATGAGGAGCTGTGGCTGAAAGGGGGCCATAAGGCCAGGTAGAGCTGTTTTCCAAGTTGGAGGAAACTTGATAAAATTCTCAAGATGGGTATGTGTGAAGAGAATAGGTCCAGCCCTGGGAGTCAGAGGAAGTCCCAACCTCCATGGAAAAGAGGGAGAGAGGGGAGGGTGGAGTACTCGGGAGGCCAGAAATGGGGTCTTCGCTTCTGAGGACAGGTGTGAGGCCAGCTGCTGAGGCTAAAGGAGAGAAGACGCAGCTGCCTCGGAGGAGGGACTGGGTCCAGAACAGTTCCTGGAGAGGGAGGGAGATCAGGGGTCTGAGCAGTGGGGACACCAGTGCCCTCTAGTCACATGGCGTGATGCATCCTGAGCTACCCAGGTGTGGGGATTTGGGCATGGGCTGTGAAGAGGAGCCAGAGTGGGGACCTGAGCTGGTGAGAAGGGCGGGCACGGATGCCCTCACAGCAGCAGCAGCAGGATACGAGGTGTGTGCTGGCCCCATGGGTCCCAGAGAGAGCAATGGCCGTCATTGGCCTTTCCTGGAAGTAGCACCACACCTGGCTGATCACCGGTGCTGATGTCCCCTCCCAGCATTACCCGCCCAGGACCCCACCTGCTCTCTCCAGACCACAGCTCCTCAGGAAGAGGAGGAGGAGAACACGACCACCTGGCCAGCGAAGGAACCGCCCGAGGTGAGTGGGGAGTGCCACCCTTTCCTTCTCCGGTCAGACATCCCCTGTGAGATGACCTCCCCTTCTACCTCCCATCTCCCACCGGCCAGGCCTTTCAGAGTTTCTGATCGTGAAGGGCTTTTCTGCCTTGCTGCCACCACGGAGACCAAGAAAGGGCACAGTGACTAGAAGTCAAAAAATTTGGAGGCAAAAGGGAGGAACCAAATGTTTATAGACACTTGGGAGCCCCAGGCAGGGGCTTGCAGACCACATCTGGATCTGGGTGAGAACAAGAGAGCCCTTGTCCTTCAGAAATGCATATTTAGGTGTTTATGACAGAAAAAAATGTCTGGGATTTGCTTCAAAAATATTCCAGAGCCAGGGCATAGGTGAAACAGCACTGTCCTTTTCTTGCCAACTACTGAGGCTCAGAGAGTGTGACTGGATGATGGTGTGTGTGGCATTGGTCAGGACTCTTTCTGATGCAAGTGGCTCCCAACTGGCTCAAGCATAAGGTGAATATATTGGCTCTCACATAACAAGTGGTCTGAGGTAGGCTTCAGGCAAGGCTGTATTCAGGGGCTTCCAGGTGGTGAGAGAGAGGTATGTCTGTCTAGTCCTGGTCTAATGGTTCTGCTTTCTCCCATTCCTTCTCCAGCAGGCTCTGCCCCTCGTGGGCAGAAGACCTCCCACATACAGGCCCAGTGGCATGGGGAGGCCTCTCCCTGCAGGAGTTCTTGCCAGCTCCCCAGAAGGACTGATCTCAGTGCAGCCTCTGGTTACCCCACCCTCAAGCAGCCCCAGTCCACAAAGACAGTTCCACCACATGTGAAGGGACTAGTCCCAGAAGGGGGTGTGTCTAGTGGGGGGGCTTGTCTCAGGGGCAGTCTTGTGTGGGGAGTTGCAGGGAGAGGGTGAGCTACACACAGGGTTGGGTAGAGTGGAGGCAGTTTGCGAAGCAAGGGCTCTGCCTCCAGCAGGGGCCCCAGACTCTGATTTTGTGAGAAGGGACTTACTGGGCCTCTTATGGCCCACGTCAGCATTTCTAAGCAAACCCCAAAACAGGGGCATCCTCAACTCAGCAGACTCTGTTGGGAGTCCCCAGTCGTCCTTAATTCTGTCCCTGTCAATGACCCTCCTGCTGAGCAGACACAGAATGTGGCATTGCAGGAACCAGTGACCTTCCTGGATGTGGCCGTGGACTTCAGCAAAGAAGAGTGGGGGCTGCTGGACCCGACACAGAGGACCGAGTACCATGACGTGATGTTGGAAACCTTTGGACACCTGGTCTCTGTGGGTAAGGCTCCCCATGCTGGCCACTCCAACCTTCCGGGACTGGGAGCACCAGAGGCCCTGGGTTGGGGCTCTTGCTTTCTCTGGGCCTAGTGTGGGAACTGGGCATGCCCTCGAGAGTTCCTTGCACTGTCCATGCCTTCAGCTGGCCCTGTGGACCTGGAGGGGGGTGGGCATTGTGTGGACAGCAGCAGCCTCAGATCCAGTGAAGGACTGACTTGCTGCCTACCTTGAAGGCATAAGAGGAGTCAGAGAGCCAGGAGAGTGTTCCCAGTTCTAGCCCCGTCCCCAGTCACCAACCTCATGTTCCTCTCTTTGCTCCTTCACTGCTTTTCGTAGTTCCCCCAGCTTGTATGACTGTACTTGGGGAAAAAAAAAAACAAAACAGCTTTTGAATACTTAGTTATGTCGTACTCCTAGCCCATTTAGCACTTTCTCTCTAACGTATCCACACCTTTTGGGTTCTTTTAGGGTGGGAGACTACACTGGAAAGTAAAGAGTTAACTCCAAAGTCTGACATTCCTGAGAAAGAACCAGCCCATGACCTGAAACTGGAAGAATTCTCAAGGGATGACACCTGGTCCCCTACGTCAAGAGATGTCTCACAGGGTGAGGCCCAGGAAGTCTTGGACACAGCGCTGAAGCAGGTGGGGCCAACTCAGGAAAAAACCGTCCCTCAGAAGAGCCCCCCATCCCGGGCGAACCCTGGCCTTGGCACAAGCCATGTTTCACTCCAGAAAACTCTCCCTAGAAAACGCTTGCGTAAGCGTGGCTCAGGGGTTAAGAAGGTGACACATAGTCCAGGTGTAAAAATTCATCAGAAGGGCCACAAAGGGGAAAAAGCCAGAGAAAATAGGGGTTGTGGGAGAGCCTTCAGCCGGAGCGCTCAGCAGATCACATTCACAAGAATCCACAAAGGGAGCCAAGTCTGCCGATGCAGCGAATGTGGCAAAACTTTCCGGAACCCAAGATATTTCTCTGTACATAAAAAAATCCACACCGGAGAGAAGCCGTATGTGTGTCAGGACTGTGGGAAGGCATTTGTTCAGAGCTCCTCCCTCACACAGCACCAGAGACTCCACACTGGAGAGAGGCCGTTTGAGTGTCAGGAGTGCGGGCGGACCTTCAATGACCGCTCGGCCATCTCCCAGCACCTGCGGACTCACACCGGAGCCAAGCCCTACCAGTGTCAGGACTGCGGAAAAGCCTTCCGCCAGAGCTCCCATCTCATCAGGCACCAGAGAACACACACTGGGGAGCGCCCCTACACGTGCAACAAATGCGGAAAGGCTTTCACCCAGAGCTCGCACCTCATTGGGCATCAGAAGACACACAGTAGGGTGAAATGCAAGAAGAAATAGCCTACCTCACAGTCCTCCAGCTGAGCCGGTTGAAAAGACATTGCCTTTTCAGCCTGATCCTGCAACATAACACCAACAGGCCTGGTTGGCATTCAGGAGTGAATGTGAAAGCAGCAGTGAGTGATGATGTCCTCAGAACCAAAGGACAACCAGGGAGACCACCCTGCACATGAGTAAATAAAAAAACTGGTGGGAAGTTGTTGCTAATGAATATAGGTTGGAAAAACATTTTCTTTTTCGCTCACTTGATTTGCTGTTATAATTTGTTTGCTCATTTGGTCATTAAAAATGATAATAGTGCTTATAATGTAAGTTTAAAAAGCCGGGTACCAAAAAGTCTGTGCACTGATATTATATTTGTGGTAAAGTATTTATGCATATGGACAAGAACTAAAAGAGAACAAGGATAAATAAACTATATATTTCTGTGATAGAATCTGTGTGTTTTTCCCACCTATTAAGTATCGTTTCATTAATGATTTGATTTAAAGTAAGCAGCATTAAAACAAAACAGATTGTCAGACCAGTTCTAGAAAACTCTGTGCAAGGCTGCAGTCCCTCCGGCCCAAGATTCCAAATGAGATAAGATGAGTGGGTCATTCTGATCCTTAGAACATCATCAAAATGCAGGGAATGTTAAGTTCAGGGAACGGAAATCTTGAACAGCCACCGGAGACCTAGAGGGAAGGGAACCCTAGGCCAGTGTGGGAACTTCCTGGGAATGTTCGTTCGCTTCACATTTCCACTTTTCCCACATGACTCCTTCAGGGGAAGGAATTACCTGGCTAGATGCTCACCACCAAGTTAAGCAACAGGAAACTGGCAGCATTAGGGCATGTGTTTGATGCCCACATTTCACGTTTTACCTGGAAGGACAGATTAAAATCATTTCTCCAGGTCATACAGCCTGTAACCTGCAGCCCATCCCACCCCTTGCTCCACCACTCCACCTCTGCTCTCTTGGGTTGTGCATAATATTTCAAAACATGTTTAAAATTCTGGGTCAGATACTGAACTTACGCTCATCAGATATTGGCTGAATGCTGTTGAGCACGGCTCTTGAGAGCCTTTGGGCTCATGCTGACAAGGATGAGGCCCAGTCATGCCTTCTGGCATGAGAGTATCTCACTCCTTTCTCTACAGGAATAAATGACCCTGGGGACAGACTAGAAAGAGAGCCAGGAGGCCAGGTGCCTGGAGAATGGTGATGGCATACCATTGTCCTATTGCCCTTCATGCATCAGGCACAGGGCTCAGGGCTGCTATATCACATTTAAACATATTCATATGTTAAGTTCTTGGAGAGATTAAATATCTGGGGGCTGAAGAACTTCCCAGGGCCTGCTGCCCTCCCACTACACAGTTGCAGACCTTGCCAGGGGAGAGAGAGCAGTTTTCATTGGAGAACATCAGCAGTTCCTTTTCCAAGTCCTGATGATGGAGGGATGTCTGTTTGTTTACCTTGGGAGTGGCCTCACTGTGATGCCCGGTGTCCTCTGGTGAAGGCCATAACCATATCCTCCAACAAGCTCAGTTCATCCTGAAACGCCATATACTGATTTGTTGCCAGAAGATGGTCTCTGAAGGAGGTGAGCTGACTGCTTTCACGTCTGTGGTGGTTTCAGATATGGCTACAAATGCTTTGCCTTTCCTCCGTTCCTGGAATCTGGTTAGACTTGTGACTGCTTCCATCCATAGGGTCGGCAGAAGTCATGCTGTGTAACTTCCATGAGATGAGGCCATTAAGGATGCTGGGATTTTCTGTTTCCACAGGGAAATGAGAGGCGGTGGTGTCAGCTGGAACTGTGACAAGGCTACATGATGTTGGGTGGTGAATGAGGAGAGAAATCATCCCTCAGGGCGTGAACAGATGAGGGTGGGCTTGAGGTTTGGGGTCACTTACTGAAAGTGACCAAGTTTGAAATCCAGTTGACTGCTTTAGAAGGCCAGAGAAATTCCTCTCTGAAGTGAATGTAAGAGTTCCCACTTTATCCTTAAAGTAGGACAAGTTGATGCAGGATTTGCATATATGAAGGTGGCGGTTTCCCATCTTTTCCCACCCACACATAATTCATATCAGCACCCACCATTACATTCACGAGTTTGCCATCAGGGCTCAGAGTGTCTGAATCTCCTGGGGGATCACAGGAGGCAGAGTGACAGCCCCACAGATGTCCACTGCTACTCCCCAGAACCTGTGACAATGGTGTTTCACATGGCCAGAGGGACTTTGCAGATGTGATCAATTATGTTCGGATTTTGAAACAGGGAGATCATCCTGAATTATCCCCATGGGCCCAGTGTCATCACAAGGGTCATTATAAGAGGGAGACAGGAGTGTCCAAGTAAGAGAGGAAGATATGATGACAAAAGCAGGGGTTGGAGTGATGCAGGGCCATAAGCCAAGGAATGTGAGTGGCTTCTAGAAGCTGGTAAAGGCAAGGAAATAGACTCACTTCCTAGAGCCTTCAGAATGAACACAGTCCTGGAGACACCTTGATTTCAGCCCAGTGATAGACTTCTGACCTCCAGGATGGTAAAATAACAAATCTGTATTGTTCGCACCACCAATTTTGTGGTATTTTGCTTCTGCAATGATAGCAAACTAAAAGCACAGGGTATATGTGATTTCGAAGTTTCTACCTATGGGTGCTGATCTGCACCTTAAGGGACGGTATATCTCAGTGGGAAGCACTGGGTCTGCGGGAGGGAATTAGCGTAGACACTGCCTGGGTTGGCAATCTGAAAGGAACTAGTGGTTTGGTTCTAGTGGAATGACTCAGTTCTCACAGAAAAGTGGAGATTGGTTAGGTAGGAAAAGTCTAACAGTCGCAATGAGTGGGATGCTCAGACTTCTTTATGAGCTTGGGACAAGGACAGTCGTCTGCTAGAAAAGGATGCAAATGTAACGTCTGGGGAGGGGCAGCTGCACTTGCAGAAGTGGATGAGGTAGAAATATGAGTCATTTGAAGGTTGGAGAAAATGGTCCAGTTCACAAGACGAAACCTGGCTTTCCTCAGAGCCTCGGATCACAGAACATAGAAACACCCACCCGGGGCGCCTGGGTGGCTCATGGGTTAAGGCCTCTGCCTTCGGCTCAGGTCGACCACAGTCCCCAGGATGGAGCCCCTTATCAGGCTCCCTGCTCAGTGGGGAGTCTGCTTCTCCTCCTGCCTCCCCCTCCCCAGCCCCTCTTGTGCTCTCTCTCTCTAGCTCACTCTCTCTCTCAAATAAATAATCTTTTTAAAAAAAAGTGTTGAAGAGAACAAAGACATTTCGGTGTAAGCAAGGTACTGTAAAAGAAGAAATAACAATTTAAAACCTATATGCAACTAAAAAATGGCACTTGAATAAAAGAAAAATAGAGATACAAGGAGAATTTGATTCGAGCAAAGAAAAGAAAAAGCAATTGTGGAGAAGGAATTTAATATACTGCCTTCAGAATCAGACATATCTAGTATATGAAATAAACATAATAAAAAATTGAATAAAATTAATAAGTTCAATTTAATAGGTGTATATAGGATTTTTTTACCCTATGGTCTCAAGAATATGTGTGCTTAATCACAAAGAAACCTTAACAAAGATTAAAGTATAGGGGCACCTGGGTGGCTCAGTGGGTTAGGCCTCTGCCTTCGGTGCGGGTTGTGATCTCAGGGTCCTGGGATTGAGTCCCACATCGGGCTCTCTGCTCAGCAGGGAGCCTGCTTCCCCCTCTCCCTCTGCCTGTCTCTCTGCCTACTTGCGATCTCTTTCTCTGTCAAATAAATAAAATCTTTTTTTAAAAAAGTATAAATTTTGGGGCACCTGGGTGGCTTGGTGGGTTGGGGCCTCTGCCTTCGGCTCAGGTCGTGATCTCAGGGTCCTCGGATCGAGCGCCGAATCGGGCTTTCTGCTCAGTGGGAAGCCTGCTTCCCCTCTCCCTCTGCCTGCCTCTCTGCCTACTTGTGATCTCTCTCTCTCTGTCAAATAAATAAAATTTAAATATATATATATGTATATATATACACATATATATATAAAAGTATAAATTTTTATAGGTGACTTATCTGATCATAAATTAATACAAGTGTAAATACATAATAAAAAGGATAAGTAAATAATAAAAAGATTATAAAAAATATCTTAATCTCCTAAGCATTAAGAAATAACTTCCAAACTAATCCCTAAACCAAAGAGAAAATAAAATAAGATTATTAACTACCTTAAAAAAGAAAACATGGAGGGGTGCCTGGGTGGCTCAGTGGGTTAAGCCTCTGCCTTTGGCTCAGGTCATGATCTCAGGGTCCTGGGATCCAGCCCTGCATCAGGCTCTCTGCTTCCCCCTCTCCCTCTGCCTGCCTCTCTGCCTACTTGTGATTTCTCTGTCTCTCTGTCAAATAAATAAATAAAATCTTAAAAAAAAAAAAAAAAGAAAGAAAGAAAGAAAGAAAAAACATGGGAGTGCCTGGGTGGCTTAGTCAGTTGGGCATCTGACTTGATTTCGGCTCAGGTCATGGGATTAAGCCCTGAGTCAGGCTCCATGTTCAGCATGGAGTATTCTTGAGATTCTTTCTCTTCCTCTCCCTTTGCCCCTCTCCCTGGCGCTCGCACATGCATGTGCATACTCTCTCTTTCTCTCTCTCTTTTTTTTTTTTTTTAAGATTTTATTTATTTATCTGAGAGAGAGACAGACAGAGAGCATGAGAGGAGAGAAGGTCAGAGGGAGAAGCAGACTCCCAGTGGAGCCGGGAGCCCGACACGGGACTCGATCCCGGAACTCCAGGATTATGACCTGAGCTGAAGGCAGTCACTTAACCAACTGAGCCACCCAGGCGCCCCTCTCTTTCTCTTAAATAGATAAATAAATCTTTTTAAAAAATAATAAAAATGAGAACACAACAAAATAAATGGTACACAGCTAAGCTGTGTAACAGGAAAAATTATGGCCTTGATTGTATTATTAAAATAGAATTATCAAAAAGAAAGAATTAATATTTTGCTTTAAGGAATTGGAAGGAATTGGGAAAACAGTATAATAAAGTTTTTTCAATTCAATAAACCAAATTATTCAAGTTCATTGAGATTAAAGCCAAAGTTAATGAAGAACAAAGGGAAAGGAAAGGAAAGGTTAAGATGATAGACAAACCCCTCACAAGACTGATTGAGAAAACAAAAGTAGTATAAATGAGAAAAAAGGTAACCCCAGGTAGAGAAAAGATTAAAGGAATTATAAGACCTTACACAGAAGTATATGGACATTTTCCTAATATAAATAACCAAAAGTGACCCAAGAAGCAGCAGAAATAATTGTCATGGAAGTAACATGGACACAAAGCCCAGGAGACTATATAGCTGACTTTAAATCTAACATTAAGGAATAAACTATTCCAAATTGTTAAATAATTCCACAACAAAACAAAATGGACAGCTTCACAAAATATTAAATGAACATAATATCCACACCTGATAAAGATGATATAAAAAAGAAATTTATCACCCAGACTCATCTATGAATATAAATACATAAGTTGAAAATAAAGTATTTTAAAAAGAGAGAAAAGATGGGGCACCTGGGTGGCTCAGTTGGTTAAATGACTGCCTTTGGCTCGGGTCATGATCTTGGAGTCCTGGGATCGAGTCCCACATCGGTTTCCCTGCTCAGTGGGGAGTCTGCTTCTCCCTCTGACCTTTCCCCTCTCGTGCTCTCTCTCAAATAATTAAATAAAAATAAAGTCTTGAGAGAGAGAGAGAGAGAGAGAGAAGAAAGTATTTAGTCAAATCCAGCAGTGTATCTAAAGAACAACACTATGACCAATTTATTTCAGGAATACAAGAATGCTTCAGTTTCAGAAAATTTATCAATAAAGTTTATTCAACAGTCTAAGGAACTCATCCCCAAGAAAAACTATGAATAATCAACATGGGATGCCTTTCAGCTGGCCTTCCCTACCTGTTAGACATTCTATAATTCATACTGGAGAGGGACCCCATGAATGTCATGAATGTGGTAGAACTTTTGGTAGGACATCTCAACTAATTAGGCATCAGAAAACTCACACTGAAGAGAAACTGTTCTGTTGTAATTAGACTATAATCTTTCAGCCACATCCTTGATTTTAATATTTATCAAAGCATCATAGAGGGAAGCCTTATGAGTGTAGTCCATATAGGAAATCTTTCTTTCAGAGCTCTGGTTTTATTTCACAGCAGAGAACTCACATTGAAGAGAAGCTTTATAGATGTAATCAGTGTGGGAAATACTTCAGTCGGAGTTCTCACTTTGTTACTCTTCAGATAATTCATACTGGAGAGAAACTGAGTACCCTCAGTGCAGAAAATCTCTCAGCTGGAGTTCTTATTAGGCATAGAGAACTCACACTGGAGAGCAATCTCGTGAGTGTCACAACTGTGAAAACTCTTTGAACTAGAATTCTCACTTTATTGAACATCAAAGAACTCATATTGGAGAGAATCCCTATAAATGTAGTCTATGTGCCCCAGTTATAGCTTTACCCCATGTTAAAGGGCCAGGGAGTAGGTGGACAGAGTGGGATAAATCTAGTGTTGTAATACTGGAGCAAAATTAAAAAGTAGCAATTTGATGTTATACAGGATTTTTTTTTTAAGATTTTATTTATTTGAGAGGGAGAGAGAGCAAGCAAGAGCACAAGAGCAGGGGGAGGGAGGGAGCAGGTTTGTTTGTTTTTTAATACGCAGGATTTTTTTTTTTTTTTTTAGTTTAATACGATTGGCATTATCTTCATTATTTTATCCACCTGAGACAGGGCCATGGTACAAAACTAAGGTTCTGTTGTCCTTCCATCTCAAGTCTTTCTGAGTAGAAAGATTGGGGAAGAAAGCCCAAGTTAAAATAAGTTGTTCTTGGGGATGAAGTGGTCAGGCCCTAAGAGAACACATCCAGCTCTGGAGGGAAAATGGTGATGTAACCAAGTGCAAGTCAGTAAATGGAAAGGCAAGATGTTAGGGTAAGGAAAGCGACTTTATTCAGGAATCCAGCAGACCGAGAGGATAACGGACTATGTCCTAAAGAACCATCCTAGTATGAAGTTTGAGCTGCTTTTGTAGCCCAGGCACCTGGGTGGTCCTAACAGAACAGGTTCAGCCACTCAATGCCGACAAAATACAAAAACGGAGAGACAAGTGGTGGTGAAACAAGAAAGAAATCGATTTCAGTGAGGCCAACACCAGTGGACTAATGTCTCAAAGACTATCTCCAAAAGTGCAGAAAATACTTTCATATTTATAAAAGGAAAATGTGGGGCAAAGGTGGGTGGGTATGTGAAGGTAAACACTGAGGGTCAAATCAATCACTGTATCAGAGTCAATCACAGGTGGGGTCTTGCTGGCTTAGGGTCAAGAGACAAGCTGGAAAGAAGAACCCAACTAGAAACTTTGAGGTCAAAATGGAGAGAGCTGAAGTCCTCTTTCTTTTTTTTGTTAGATTTTATTTATTTATTTGAGAGAGCAATACAGAGATAGCAAGAGAGAGAGGGCAGAAGTGGGGAGGAGAGGGAAAACCATTTTCCCTGCTGAGCAGGGAGCCCAATGCGGAACTTGATCCCAGCGCCCTGGGATCATGACCTGAGCCGAAGGCAGACGCTCAACCATCTGAGCCACCAGGGGCCACAGTCCTCTTTCATTTTTATGTTAGGAAGAGGGGGAATTGGGAGGGGTTGGAGTCAAGAGGTGACTGATATCTGTGAACATTCAGGTGCCAGCAAGGGTCCAAAGAAGGTTGTGAAATTGTCACCAGCTAGACCCCAAGATCTGACCTTTACTGCTTACCTGCTTGTACATACCGACCTTCGTCCCACATTTTCCCTTTAGCTCTTCTTTCCAGCTTATCTCTTTTTTTTTTTTTTCCTAGCTTATCTCTTAACTCAGGCAAAAGACCCAAGGGGCATAGCATCACATGATGGAAACCAAAACCACTCCTCAAGCAATAACAAACTGCTCTAAAAAATAAAGACTCTCAATTTGACAGGAGGAGGAGGAGGAGGAGGAGCAGCAGCAGCAGCAGCAGCATGATGGAGTTAAGACTCAGTGTGGCAAGGCAAAAAGGCCTGAGTTCAAATCCTGTCAGCAACATTTCCTAATTGGTTGATTTTCAACTTGCTCTCTCTAGATTCGACCTCTTTGCATTTAGAATGAAGAAAATAAAAACTACTTCACCAAGTATTGTGGGTATCTAAATATTTAGTATATGCATTTAGTATTTAAAAGAATGCTCTAAAAATAAAAAAAATAAAAATAAAATAAAAGAATGCTCTGCCAGCACTAATTTACCAGCTCTCTTAGATTTCTGCAGAGGTGCTTAACCCTGATTACACACTGGAATCACTTGGAGTGCTTGAAAAATACTCATGCTGGGACCCATGCCTAGAAATCTCATATTGTTTACAAATTATTACATATTTTAAAAATTATTTGTAAATTATATTTACAAATTTAACACAAACTTTGTGGGCTAAAACAACACAGATTAAAAAAAAACAATACAAATTTGTTATCATACATTTCTGGAGGTCAGAAGTCTAAAATGGGTCTCATTGTGCTAAAATGAAGTAGTCAGCAGGATTGCATTCCTTCCGGAGGCTCTAGGAGAGAATTTCTTTTTGCCTTTCCAGCTTCTAGAGCCTGCCTGCATCCCTTGACTTGTGGCCCTCATCAGTAATTGTATCAGTCTAATCTCAGCTTCCTTTGTCACATCTGTTTCTCTGACTCTCATTCTCCCGCCTTTCATTTTTAAGGACCCCATGATTGCATTGAGCCCACCAGAATAACCCAAGACAATCTCTCCATCTCAAGATACTTAGCTTGATCATATCTGCCAAGTCCCTTTTGCCATCCATATAAGGTAACATATTTACAAATTTCAGGGTCCATATATATAGATATAGATAGATAGGTATCTTAGTAGGGAGGGAGTGGAGGACATCATTCTGCCTATCACAGAAAGTTCCAAAGATAACACATTCCATCTGGAGGCATGTCTGGGGCAGCAGGGTCAGGGAAGGCATCCTGCCTAGAAGGTCTCTGCTGCCACTTCCGTTGATTCCAGCCCCTTTCCATGCCTACCTCTCCAGCTTTTCCTTGCCTGAAATCTTTCCAAAAGGGTCCTTTTCTGCCTCAAATCAGCCACCATCAGTTTATATACTTTGCTACCAAGGACAACCAAACTGACTAAACTGGAAGATGTGAAGAGGCATTTACTGTCCCATGTGGCATTGATTAGTAAGTCCAGAAAGCACCAGAGGATCCTCCCCTATGCTAAGTCAATAGGATCCTGGTAAGACTAGCTAAAATCAAATCCTCAGCAACAAGAAGCACTCTGCCAGATTCATTCTGCACCTGCACTCTTGGGCACATCTTAGGTATTAACTTACATGAGACACGGACTCTCGAACTCTGTTTAAGTCTAACAGAAGCCTGTAATTCCACCCCAGGCACAGTGCTGGAGGGAGTTGGGAGAGCTGGGGAAAGAAGATATGGCCATAACTGTCTTTTGGGGCTTAACAGTGAAAACTCTCCCAAGACTTTGCAGGTGTCACATGAAAAAAAGCTGGACTTAAGAGACTTTATTGGAAAAAACTACTGTAATAGAGAGGAAGCTCTGACCACAAGATCTGCCTCTCAATGGTCAGGCAGAAAAGGTTTTGCTTTTATAGAGTTGCTAGAAAAAAAGAACAAGCATTGGACAGTTGATCAAGGAACCTCTTCTCTTCTCCCTCTCCTCCTTCTCCCTCTCCTTCTCCTCTTTCTTTGTCAGCTGATTTTCCTGAGGGATGTTATGGGGCTATTATTCTGCATTCTGATGCTGGCCCAAGCTGATGGTACCTCAGAGTTTAGGGTCCTGTGGGGAGGAGAGATTAACTAAAGTTTGGTCCTATCAAGGTCAAAAATATAAACTTTTTACCTTTTTTTAAAGTAAACTGTACATCCAACATGGGGCTTTAACTCACAACCCCAAGGTCAAGAGTTGCACACTCTATAGATTGATCCAGACAGGCACCCGAAGGTCACAAATATTTTGTTTCAACTGATCAACAGGGACAAACAGTTCAGCTAATCTTGTATGAGACAAAGAATGGGAAATTGTCTGGCCTTATCCTAGATAAACAAGGGTGTTATCTGGGGTCTTATCTAATTCAAGTGGGGAATGGTGGATTTTTGCAGTAAGACTTTTCCAGGAACTTATATAAGGCTGGGGAGATTTCTTCCACTGCTGCTGTTTTGCAGGAATACAGAGTGGAGTAAAGTTTAACATTCTCACAGGAAACAAGATGTTAACAGAAATGTATCCTCAGGGGCATAACAGTTACAAAATAACCAGAATTGGGAGACTATACTTAGAGGTTAACATTTTCTCAAAGAGGGCATAACCTCTGAAGTCCAGCTGGCCAACAAGTCTTCTTACTCTGTAGAGTAGCCTTTCTGCAGCTTTAGTGGCAAAGGGGATATCCCTGCTCTCATCTCACTGGGGTTTTTCTACCTGCATTGAGAAGAGCCAATGGCAGGAATTCCATTCACATCAAGAGAAAGAAAAGCAGGTTTAAGAAGCTAAAAACTCACAAAACAGGAAGAAAAAGGATGAGTGAGCAATGCCCTATAAGGCAGTGGTGCCCCCTGGAGTTGTGTGAGGGGCTGTCCAATGGGGTAATTAATGTCAGGCAGAGTGTTCTGTTCTCGTTGCTGGGAACACATCCAAACCTAGGAGGCCCGCCTGGGTCAAAGGAGAGCTAATCAGTAGCACTCCGTCCAGTCCCAGGGTGGGATGCTCTGGGCTGCTTCTGCCTATCATCTCCCCTCCTGTGTGTGAGGGGAGTGGTTCCTGACAGGGGCACCAACACTCAGCCTGAACACCCTGACTTTGAGGGCTCCAATTAAGTGCCCCTCCTGGCAGCAATGAGGAAATTGAGGTTCCAGGAGAAGAGCAGACATGGCTGAGACCAAACCAGGAGTGGAAGGAATCCAGGACTTCCAAGTCGGTCTGGTCTAAAACTGACATATAGTGGGGAAAAACCCAAGCTCTGGAGTGAGATGGTCTCAGTTCTAATATCAGCTTTCCACTTACCAGCTGTGCCACCTCGAGCTAGTTACTGAACCTCTCCTGTGCCTCAGTTTTTCTAGCTATTCCACAGGGAAGTTAAGATAGTGTCTATCTTATAGGATTGCTGAGAAAAGTACTGAGTTAATACATACATGTGCTTTACAGGGCTGACAGTAAGTCCTTAATCTATTACTATTCTTATTACTATTCTTATTAGCTCCTCTTTCGACCCTCCACCAATTAATAAGACCTAAATAATAAAAAAGTGAGAAGAGCCAGAATCACTCTGAAAAAGAAGGACAATGAAAGAGGGTGAGCTCTACTAAATAATAAAACATATTATAAAGCATCTATAATTTTAAAATTAAAATATAGGCACATGAATAGATCAACTCAACAGAAAAATCCAGAAATATTCAAATGCGTGTGGAAATTTAGTGTATGATAAAAGGGGCACCTCAAAACAGTGAGGAAAATGTAAACTACTTAGCTAGTATAACTATGGAGCCATACAGCAAAAGATAAAAGTCATTGCTCACACCATACACTAGGATGAAGTACTAACTATTCATCTAGTACTACATAAGTACTAGAAGATACATGGGTAAATTCCCCCATAACTTGAAAATATTTCTTGCTGTGTATCAAAATCCAGAAGTAATAAAGGAAATGAACTTTTACATGGAAAAAAAAAACCCACAACAGCATTAGCAACATAAAAAAAAAAAAGATTATAAACTGAAAAACTACAATTTGTAATTTAAACCATTTAAAATATTGCCAATCAAGAACTTCTAAAGCTAGAGTAAATGACTAACAACCCTACAGAAAAATGAGCAAAATACGACCAAGAAATAAAATTGCTCTTAAACATATTAAAAGATGCTCATAATTAGAGAAGTTCTTGCCCATAATTAGAGAAGTTCTTACTCATAAAGATATGCCAACTGGAACTACACTGAAATACTGTTTCTTACCTATCAGATTTGCAAAGAGTCAAAAGTTTGATGCCACATCCAGCTGATGAGACTGTATGTCCTTCCATACATTGTTTGTGGGATGCAAAAAGGCACAACCCCAAAGGAGAGAAATTGGGCAAAAGTACATATACATTTACCTTTGACCAACCAACTCCACTTCTACTCTATTCCAAATATACGCTCACAGAAATACAAAATGACCCAGACACAGGAGTATCCATTGCAGCATTATTTTTTTAAAAGATCTATTTATTGTATTTTAGAAAGAGAAAGAGTGGCGGGGGGTGGGGGGGAGGCGGGGCAGAGGGGGAGAGAATCTCAAGCAGACTCCTCGCTGAGCATAGAGTCCAATCATGACGTGAGCCAAAACTAAGAGTCTAGCTTAACCAACTGAGCGAAGTAGTCGCCCCATGCAGCACTATTTTTAATAGCAAAAAGCTGGACACAGCTTATATGTCATCAATAGAGGACTGATGGAAGGAACCGCCATCCTGCCACTCAATAATGCCGAGGGCAACTGTCAGACAGTGGTCTCCCCAGCCAATTGGTTAGGTGGGAACAAAGTACATCACAGGACTATGTGTGGTATAGGACCTTTACCTAAGGAAGGGGATGGACTACAGAAGCAAAGTGTTATTTGCATATATATTTATATTTTAATGGAAGGAATAGGGAGCAGGGAAGGGGAAAAAAAACAAAATGGATGTGCTTTCGCTTTCTTCCTTCCTTTTCTCTTTTTCTTTTTAAGATTTTATCTATCCATTTGAGAGAGAGAGAGCGAGTATGAGCATGACCAGGGAGGTGAGGGAGAAGCAGGCCCCCGGCGAGTAGGGAGCCTGACACGGGGCTCGATCCCAGGACCCCAGGACCATGACCTGAGGTAGAAGGCAGACGCTTAATCGACTGAGCCACCCAGGTGCTCCTATGCACTTTCTGATACCATGCAAAAGAACACACATGCACCACTTATGAAAGATTGTCAAATATACAAACGTGAATCTAATTAAGCCTCTAGATCCAACTACCAGTTTACCAGGAAAACAAGGTTATGAGAAATGACATCATAAGGATACCATCACCAAAATCCAGAATGTAGTAAATCCTATGGGAAAAATGTACCTGGTTTCAACAAATAGAAACAAAAGGAAAAAACACATGTCAGGGAAACCCATAAATTACAAGACTTAAGCACACATTAACCAAATGCAAAGTGTGAACCTTGTTCAGATCATAATTTAAATAAATAAAATGTAAAAAAAAATGGACCCAAGTGAAGTAAACACTGGACATTTGGTATTAAGGAATTACTGCTAATATTTTTAGGTGTGTTAATGGCTGTAGTTATGTATTTCAAAGTCACCTTTTTCCCCATTGTATCTTTTTCTTCCCAATAGATGTTGGTACCCTTATGTACTGATTTTTTTTTAAGATTTTATTTATTCATTTGAGATAGAGCATTAGCAGAGGGCAGAGGGAGAAGCAGACTCCCTGCTGAGCAGGGAACCAAATTCAGCAATCTCAACATGGAGCTTCACATGGGATTCAATCCCAGAGTTCTGAGATCATGACCTGAGCAGAAGGCAGACGCTTTAACCAGCTGAGCCACCCAGGTGCCCCTTTATGAAGTAGCCTTAGTGAGACATAATTCACATATACCCACTTAAACTGTACAATCCAATGGTTTCTAATATACTGTTTTACCATCACTACAATCAACTTTTTATAACATTTTCATCACCCCCAAAAGAAACTGATATCCCATGTAGCAGTCAATCACGTTTTCACTCAAACTTCCCCGGCGCTAGGCAACCACTAATTTACTTTCTCTATGGATTCTCCTATTCTACCAAAATCATTCTTGGGCTCTGGGGTAGCTCAGATGGTTAAGCATCTGCCTTAGGCTCAGGTCATCATCTCTAGGTCTTGGGATTGAGCCCCACATCAGGCTCCCAACTCAGTGGGGAGTCTGCTTCTCCCTCTTTCTCTGCCTCTCCCCCTGCTTGTGTTCTCTCTCTCAAATGAATAAACTCTTTTTTAAAAAGTTTAAAAAAATCATTCTCTTTTATAGATAGAATCTTAGGTATTTATGAGTGAAACAATATGGGATTTGCTTCAAAATAATCCAGTGGTGGCTGGGAGCAAGTGGGAATGATTAAGTTTAAAAAGCCGAATGATGACAGTAAATGAAGTTGGATAAAAGCATGGGTTTTCATCACACTATTTGCTTTTCTTTTTTTTTTTTTTAGATTTTATTTATTTATTTGACAGAGAGAGAGCGATCACAAGTAGGCAGAGGCAGGCGGGGGGGGGGGGGGGGGGGG
>CM052888.1:49254173-49270249 GCA_028534135.1 Potos flavus
CATAGGCAATATTAGTTGATTCGGTGACACAAGGAGGATCCCATTACCGACTCTGGTTCTTTCCATCTTTCTGCTCTGCCATTCTCAGCATGTCGACTTTGTTTGCCTCTTGGGCTGGCTTCCTGCAGGTGCTGGCATGGCAGTACTGTTCTACACATTATACACAGACAACACTGCCCAGAGACAATGAAAGGGGACACACTAGTGTCTTACGTCCATTTGTGAGAGAGGAACTTCCCCAGAAGCCCCCAGCAGACGTGTCATTTCTCCTTGGCCAGAATGCCCTTGCCTAATTCAGTAACACAGCAAGAGGCACGAGCCCACTCCGTCAAGAGTCTCCCTTTGGAAGCTAGATTCCAGACTTCCTGGAAGAATCTACAAATTGCAGGGTCGTGTGAAGAAGCCTGAAGTACTCAAGTAAGAAGATGATGGCTGTTGGGTCAGCCTCAGGAAGAGTCCAAGCAAGGAAGGCTGGTCACAGGAGCACCCCAGACACAAGGAAATAACGACTGAGGAGCTTACGAGGTTCGAGCAGAGCCAGAGTCGCTCCCGCCAGTAGACTGGCCTTTGACAGCGGGGGCGGGTCAGCAGAGGGCGGGTCTCAGACTCTGACCCCACAACGCAGTGAGACAGCACACCCGACAATGGACAGACCATATGTAATGGAACGGACCCACAACCTCTGCAGCAATAGGGTCCAAACAGTCAGGACTTGGTCACTAACTGCCAGCTTCCCTATTTTTTGCCCCTGTCCCACTCAGGGGCAACCGGAGAAAGCCAAAGATGCTCTCCTGAGCAATCCTAAACCTAGGAGGCCCGCTTAGAGTTAGCCGGTCTCGGCCTCCACACGCGACAAAGACCATCCCAGGCGCACCGAGGCCGCTCCCCTGCCTGCCTTTAGCCTCCGCGGAAAGCCCAGGACGGTGGCGGACTGCCTCGCCGTAGCGGGTTCCGGGTCCACAGCCGTTCCTTGCCCGCTTCAAGGCGTCTTCGTTCACTTCGACGGCGGGTCGAGGCGACGGAAAGGCGGACGAGGAAAGGTGCGGCCGAGCGCCGTTCGGACGCGAACCCAGGCGTCGACGCCGGTTGCAAACGTCCGCCATCCTAGCGTCGCGGCCTCGGTCGCCGGCTGAGGAGAAGGCGTCGCGTCCGTGAACCCGGGCTCCGGGCAGAGGCACGCCACGGAACACAGCCCTAGGGAAACAACTGTCGAAACCGTAACACGAGCCGCTGTAAAATGGAAGAGGTAGCCCTCGAGTCTCAGGCCGCCCCCGGGGACCAGACACAGTCGCCCCCGTCCCAGTCAGGGAGCAACGGCCGCCGCCGCGCTGCCTTCTGGGACTTGCAGTTGGTTGCGCCGAGCGCGCGCACTTCCGCCACCCACCGGAAGCGCCGCCATTGTCCCGCGAACTCAGGTGAGCCTGAAATCCGGGACCGGCGCGGGGGCTCAGCTGGGGCGGGGCGGGGCCAGGCTGGACCGCGGTGACTTGGGCGGGGCCGGCGGGAGGGAGCCGTGCGGGCCGAGGTCCCTTCTCCTGAGAGGCTGCGCAGGGGTCTGTCAGCTGCAGAAACCGGGAGGCAGCTGGTGCCGCCAGGGCCCCTCCTGCAGCAGAGCGCGGCTGGGTGTGATGTTGGCTGAGGTTCTTCTGCTCCGGGACAGAAGCTCTCCTGCTGCGAAGGAGGCCAGCTGCTGCGGGTTTCAGGCCGCCGTTTGGGAATCTGGGGCCTGCCCACCCAGACGCGTCCTTTTTGCTCCCTCGGTTCGTCAACGCCACCTACCCCGGAGGCGCTTTGTGCAGGAGGGGGTAGCCCAGAGCCTCCTGGCCGCAGCCCCGGCACGTGAGGCTTTCTTTACCCCAGAGGCCACCCCAGCCTCAGAACTCGGACACGTTTTCTTCCACTGGTATGTGATCTTCAACTCAGTTTGAAGACAAAGTGCATGTTTTCCAAGTGAACAAAGAATTAGAGGCAGTTCAGGTAGAGCACCAGCCAACTCTGGGTCTGCGGTGTCGGGGTGCCTGCATCGGTGGTGTTTGTTGATACCCCGTATTAGGGGCCGGAGGTGTAAGGAGCCGGGACGTGAAACTGTCCTGTGCGTGAGGGCTTAGAGTTGGATTTCAAAGAGCCTCAGAGCAGAAGCATCTGGCTGTAGAAATAAGTCAGTGCAAGAGAGAAAACAAAGGGAGTGGGAATAGCTGAGGGGGACTCGGAGTTTCCATTTCTAGTGACGAACCAGGGTGGAGGTCACGGAGAATTCCTGGTCACCCAGGTGTGTTGAGTGGAGCAATCTACAGGATGTAGGGCTGGAAATAGAGGAGGAAATGGCAGCGGCCGGGAGGTCTGGGCTAACGTGAAGCCTGGGGCAACACCTGAGACCCCGCCCCACAGGCAGGGAAAGAGCAAACTGGAAAAGGAAGGAGAAAGCATCCTCCGCCCTAGCCCTGCAGACCGAGAGACCCTGCCACACCAACCCCCTGTCAGGTCCAGCATGAGGAATAGAAAGGGAATTTTGTCTTCAATTGTAATCGATGTGACTAAATCTACCGTGTCCTGTGTGTCAGTATGACGTTAACCTCTATAAATGCAACTCATTTAACCCTCACAGCAGCATCACGACACAAGGCCTGCTATTCTCCCAGATGTCTACAGAGGAAGAAACGGAGGCCTAGAGAGGGTAAGGAGGACTGTTTAGGAACTACAGAAGCAAGTGGTGGAGCTGGGACTTTGAAAGCAGGCAATCTGGCTGCAGAGTAGCATTCCCAGCCCTTGCCCTCAGATGCCTCCAGACAAGGAAGGAGAGGATGGGAGGGTGGAAATGGTCACAGGCAGAAAGACACTGCCCAGAGAAGGGCGGTGGTACCAGAACAATATAGATAGATGTAGAATCTTGGTCAGCTTTCTTGGGTACATTTGTAGTGTGTGTGTTTAGGAGTGAGAGGACAGAGAGAGGATGGACAGGGTGAAGAGGGCAGATTGTTAGCTACTCTGAGAGCCCAGCTGGGAGGAACAGGAGCATGAAAGTAACTGGAAGGGGAGGGGGCGGGGCACTGGGATACAGGAGTTTACTTATCAGAAGGAAAATCTCTCCCCTGAGAGATTGAAGGGAGCCATTTGGAAGGGTGTGGGCTTAGAGAGGTCTGTGTGCCAGGAAGGTGGTGGAGTCTAGGGTCATTGGTTGGAGTGAATTAATGGAGTCTAGGGTCATTGGTTGGAGTGAATTAAGAGGCAGTTTTATCTGCACAGATCAGATAATAGTGAGAGGGGCGGGAAGGGTGAGTGAGAGCATGGACTGGTAGCTGTGGGGGCAATAGAGACAGTCTCATACCACCTAGGACTCGAAAACCATTAGGGGCAGCCAGAGAGAGTGGCCAGTAGCCTGAGGCAGATTGTGCAGAGCTCCTGAGTGAGAGAGGCTGAGAGGTGGGTCCTTGATGGAGGATGCTAAGAAAGAGAGCAGGGGGGAACCTGGGTGGCTCAGTCGTTAAGTGTCTGCCTTCGGCTTTGGTCATGATCCCAGGGTCCTGGGATCAAGTCCCACATTGGACAGTGGGAAGTTGCCACACAGTGACATCGGGCTCTCTGCTCAGCATGAAGCCTGCTTCTCCCTCTCCCCCTGCTTGTGTTCTCTCTCTCTGTCAAGTAAATAAATAAAATCTTAAAAAAAAAAAAAAGAAAGAAAGAAAGAAACAAAAAGGGCAGGGGCAGTGGGCTGGGCAGGGGTATGCCAGAGGCAGAGGCAGAGAAACAGGCAGCGTACTCAAGGCCGTGGGCTATAGAGCCCCTGGCTTCCTAGTTCACAGCCATGAGGCCTTGACTAGGTTTTATTCAAGCTCCTTCTGCCTCAGTTGCATCATCCACAAAATGGGAACAATACTGTTAGTTTTCCCTGGGCAAACCAAACAGTTCTGTCTAGCCTACAAGTGTGTAAATAAATAACGATATAAACAATTCAGCTTGACATTATATTTTAAATTATTTAAATTTATATGAATTTTATTTTATATTCTAATCTGTCTTCTTCATCAAATTCTAAAATGTGGTTTTTCTCATATTTCCTTGAGGTTACCAAGTTTTTGCTTTATATTTTTGCTATAGTATCTGTTGGGCAAATGGATAGTCAAGATTATTATATCTTCCTACAACCTAACTTTTATCCCTAAAAAATGTCGTTCTCTTAGTGATCTTGCACTAAAGTTTAGGCCACATCTTTTTTTTTTTTTTTTTACTATCATTTTATCACCATCTTTATTCTTAGAACTTGTTCTGTCATTTGATGATAGGATTTCTGCACTCATGCTCTTGATAATTCAGACTGTTGTTAGGCATTGCCAAGCTGCTTTGCATTTGTAACAAATTCCCTTCGCAGTAGCTCTTGTCCCAACTCAGTGTCTGAACCAAGTGCTCCGTGTGTGTACTTTTAATCCAGAAAGGAACTTCTAGAGCTCATAGAGGAATTTGAACTTTAACCTGAGGACAGTGGAAAGTTGCCACACAGTGACAGAAGCTGCAATCTTCCGTGGTCCCTGTGGCTTGCTGGGAGAAAGGGGGAAAGACAGGCCATAGGACCCAGTCGGATCTTCTCCAGTAACCCAAGCAAAAAACAATGGCTAGGCCAGACATCGGGGACCAAGGGTGTGGAAAGGCACATGATATTTGAAATGTGGGGACGCTGGTTCTTTGTAACTAACCGAATGTGACAGGTGAGCATGAGGGAGGGGTCGAGAAGGACTTCAAGTGTCCCAGCTCAACCTCCTGTATTCTCAGTACACATGTGAAGATCAGAGAGTCAAGGATTTACAGGTTAGGAAGTACATATGTGAGTGGTCTGCATTGCATCAGGTAGAGATGATGTGTAGGTTTGTGGCCCCGGAGCCTCTGCTTGTGCCATCACCTCTCCTCTGTCCCTGGTCCTCCTACCTCCCTCTTGATCAGGATCATTGTGTTGACGTCAGGCCCATCAGAAAATCCGGGATAATCTCTCCATCTCAGGATTCTGAACTGAATCACATTTCCAGAGTCCCTTTTGCCTGCAAGGTAACAAATTCACAAGTCCTGGGACTAGCTGGGGGCCATTAGTCAGCCGACCACAGACGTGGTCAAAACATTTGCAAAATCCTAATCAGTGTGCAGAGGAGGGGATCAGCTGAGACAGGTGCCCTGTGCCATGGGCAGAGGAAGAAAAGCTGGTGTGGACACAGTTTAGTGGCATCCTGGTGGGCGACAGCCTTTTGTGAGTGAGAGGTGAGTGTCTTCAAAGTTTGCTGTCATTTCTGTCCTAAGTAGCTTCTGAGTTTTCCATTTTATTCGGGAAAAGAAGATGGTGAAAGAAAAGAGGGCCGAGTTGGAAAATCTGTCCACAGATTTTCTGCAGCTCTGCTAATCTGTGAGATTGGCCCAGAGGTGAAGAGTCGTGGTGCCCCTGGGGCACAGCCTTGCCCTTGCAGAGAAGTTTCTCAACCTTGACAGTATTGATGTTGGAAGCGGAGTCATCCTCTGGTAGGGGAAATGTTGAGTCCTGCCTCTCACTTCTACTCGGCCCTCTGCAAGTTGTGACAACCACACGTCTTCAGACATTGCCAGATGTCCCTTGAGGGCAGACCTGCCCCCAGTTGCGAACCACTCCTGTACGGAAAGGGCCAACTTGCTCACACTTCCTGGAGACGTGTTTCTCTTAGTGGCCTTGTCGTTTAGTTGAGCCTGGTGCTCACTTTGTAGGGGTGTCCCCAAGTAAAGACATTTCGTCGGTAGGCATTCCCCAGGTCAGGGGACAGGCCTTTCTTTGGACTGTGCGGGGCGTGGGCCAGCCAGGCCTGCTGAGTCAACCTGTCGTGCACGCTCCCTGCCTTGGGCGTGTGCTGTGGACAGTGTGGCTGTTCCGGCGTCACTGCGGATGGACGGAACTTTCACCTTTTTGGTGTGGGGGTTGTTCTGTTCTCAAACCAAGAACAGAACAGGTTGTTCTGTTCTCAACCCGACTGAATGCTGGAAGTCGAGTAAATGTGTACTCACACCAGCCCTAAAAGTTGAAAGTTGAACATTTTGTCACAGACTTATGTTCTGCCTTTAACGTTTTTTAGGGGGATATAAATGGTTCCCCCCCTGAAAAAATTTCTTATTTGACAATTATTCTAATCATTCTGGGATTCCATTTCTTGCATGGTTATTGCTGCCTTATCTGTACTGGCCTGAGTGCCAAGGTCAGAGACCGCCCTGCATTTTGAAGCCATTGTCTTCTGCCACTATCTCCTATTTGTTTATTTATTTGCTTAAAATTTTATTTATTTTTAGAGAGCACATGCAGGGGGAGGGAGGTTAGGAGCAGAGAGAGAATCTTCAGCAGGCTCCACACCCAGCATGGAGCCCAACACACAGGCTTGACATGGGGCTCAGTCTCACGACCCCAAGAGCATGACCTGACCTGAAATCAAGAGTAAGACGCTTAACCGACTGAGCCACTCGGATAGCCCAGCAGTCTCTCCTTTTTATAGTGATTCTCGAGGGACTTGAGTGCTCATTTTGCCCGAAGGATATTAGGTGTGTGTGAAAAAGAGAGACTGGGACCCTCCATGAAGGTGATGGCCAGAAAAAAGTGTCTGCAGAATTAAGTTTGGGAAAGGAGTTCTCACACCCCAGCTGTGTTGGATGCCGTAGAGTTCTCAAAACAGATTGTCTTAGAAACGAGAGAGCGCAGTGGGAAGCTGCCTCTGGGGCTTTTGTGCTTTTAGCAGCTGCAAGTGTTGAGGTCCTGTAGGCACCGTGCTCCTACTGGCTGTGGCCAGGAGTGGCCCCCAGCACACTCTCCGGGGAGCCCAGGACCTAAGAGAAACCCCAGCGCCTGGAGAAGCTCGAAGAGGAGATGACACGGGTTGAGGAACTGACCCAAATGTTTGAAAGCAAAGGTGAGAACTGCCAAAAACCTGAGGCATGGAGAGAGCACACTTCCCCTGATATGTGACTTGATCCTTGATTCTCCAGGGAAATGGGTTTTATAGAGAAAGTAGAATAAGAAAAATGCCAGCATTCAGTCCTGGGAGAACAGCAGTTGTCTGCCTCCTGGAAGCAACGGATGAGAGGCCTGGGTTTCCCTGGCCTCCAGCCCAGATAGGCTGTTTCAAGGGGATGAGGATCCAGACTTCTTTGTGACCTGGAAGGCACCACAGAAATGAAAGATGCCAGAATCTGGCAGAATGAGCAATAGGTCTGTGTGAACAAACGTACAAATGCAGCATACATTTCTGGAATGTTGGGTCATCCCGAATGGCCAGTGACTGGATAGATGTGTGTATGTGTGTGTGTGTGTGTGTGTGTGCACAGGTGTAGATGTGCTTTTGATACAAGTGGGTGAGCAGAAGGCAAATATGGGGAAGGGTTTAAAACAGGCAAGGTCTGGCAGGATTTTTGCCTGGCTATCTCAGTGGGACAACCACATGCAACCAAGCTATTAGATAAGTAGAGTATGGGAAGCAATGACAAAGTCCAGTAAAATAACAGATGATGGGTGTGCCCCCCCCCAAAAAAAGTGGGGCAGGATTCTGCCCCTTCGGGCTTGGGGGAGTGGGCACCTGGGACAGATTTTCATCCCCCTTGTCCCCATTCCACCCACCCCCATTTTTGGAAACCAGCTGATATTTTACTGTGATACTTTAAAATTGTGCATCTTTTTTTTTTTTTGGAAGCCAGCTCATGTTTCACTGGTATTCAAAAATCGTAGTTTTCTTGGGAGACTACCTGATGTTTCATTGGGATATTTTAAAATTGTACTGTTGTCGGGACGCCTGGGTGGCTCAGTCAGTTGAGCATCTGCCTTCGGCTCGGGTCATGATCTCAGGGTCCTGGGATCGAGTCCCACATCGGGCTCCTTGCTCAGCAGGGAGCGTGCTTCTCCCTCTGCCTGCCACTCCCTTCACTTGTGGGCTCTCTCTCTCTCTCTCCGACAAATAAATAAAATCTTTAAATAAAATAAAATAAAATTGTACAGTTGTCTTGACACTCTGCTTCTACCTCCCCCAGTTTAGTCTTTTGAAATGACAGGAAAAACTGGCCAGTCCTTTATTTGGGTGTTGAGGGATGGCTGTGTATCTTGGGCTCACCTTTTAGACATACCTGCATGTGCCGGGGCATTTTCCTTGAGCCTGGGATAGCCCAGGTCCATGCCTAGGCTCAGAACTGGGCAGGCTGGCCCATTCCACATCTGGAAAGCTGGTTTGGCTGCCACAGCGGACCTCAGAGCCATGGGCTTTTTAAGACACTTGGTCAGAGCCCTGTCTCCCAGCTCCTCCAATGGCACTGGCAGCCCTCCCCTTTGTCTGGGCTCGGGAGTGGGCTCGGTCCCGTGGGCTTACTGCACTGTTCCCTGCTTCACCAGCCCTGCCTCCTGAGGACCTCTGCCCTCTTCGCGACAGCTTCTTCGGGTATGCGGAGGAGATGGAAGCACATTCTCACGCGGTCCCATCCCAGGTGAGTTAGGGACCTTTTTTTTCTCTCTTCGGCTCAGTGTCATCGGCTGTAAAAAGGGGTCCGGGAAGAGCGCCCACCTCCTCAGGCCAGCACAAGAGAGCACTGTAACACCGCCCTGCGCCTCCACCTGAAAGCCAAAGGCTCTCCGTAGATGAAGCGCCTACCCTGTGCGGATGAGCCAGCAGCTCCCAGGACCAGAGCGAGCATGAGTCCCACAACCTGGTCGCCTGGGGCAGGTCCTTGGCTCGGACTCTCTCTGTGATGGCTGCGCGGCAGGCTCTTGAGGATGGGCAGCACTGAGCCTCCCTACCCCATTCAGCCACCCCGGGCCCGCGACCCTCACTGAGACTACTCAGGAGGGCAGCCGAGAGCGTCCCCTTAAAGTGCCACAGTTGTCCTTTGATGGCTTACAGTGCAGCACATAGTGGTGGGGTGAGTGGCGGATCCCTGACCTCATTCAGCGTCCCAACACCACACACGTTGTCCTTGTGCTTACTGGGGGCTGGGGGTTACCTCCCCTCACGTCCTGTGAGACTCCCTGATGCGGGAGGCTATCTTCATGAGGGAGGGCAACTCATGCTAGAGGAGTTCAAGTAAGTCGTGATGCTGAGATGCTGACTCAGGCCTAGCCCCCCCCCCCCCCCCAGGACCAGGACACGTGGCCGTTTGCCTGTCACCCTTCTTTGAGAGCAGGCTTGACCCAGGGCTTTATGTAAAGGGCCAGGTAGGAGCTATTTTAGGCTCTGGGCCACACACAGTCTCTGTCTCATAACTTTTTTCACAAGTCCTTTAAAAATGTAAAAATCCATTCTTCCCTGTATTAGTCCGTTTCTGCTGCCATAACAAAATACCATTGGGTGGTATTAAGCATCAGACATTTATTTTCTCACAGTTCTGGAAACTGGAAATCCAAGATCAAGGTGCCAGCAGTGTTGCTTTCTAGTGGGGACTCTAGTTTGCTGATCCCTGATTTAGAACATGCTCTTTGGCTTCAGATCTGTGATTTTGTAGGGAAGCTAGGGGTGGGGATCTCTGAGTGAGGTTCCTGTTGTTTCCTACTACAAAAAATCGGAAGCACTGGTGTGACCAGTGATAGATGAGACCCTTGGAGAGAAGTGAAAACACCATGGGCCTGATCCCAAAGGTGGGAACCCCATGAGTGCTCACAGATGTCATCTTAAGCCCATGTCCTCTCCCTCCCAGTGCTGCCCCATCCCCCTGACCCAGCCTCCACACTGGGGAGGCAGAGCCCCCGGGTAACGTGGGCGATGTTTCAGCCACCCGTGAGCTTCAAGGACGTGGCTGTGACCTTCACGCCGGAGGAGTGGGGACAACTGGATCTGGCCCAGAGGAGACTATACCGCAACGTGACTCTGGAGACCTGCAGCCACCTGGTCTCTCTGGGTAAGACAAGCTCTGCCCATCACAGCAGTTTTCTGCATCTTCTTACGGGTGTGCCTGGGCTGGACCTGAGCATTCCAGAAATGGATTCCTTTGAGATGCAGATCCCGGATATTGCCACTCATTCTGTCTGTAATGAGCCAAGAGTTTTGCTGGGAGTTTCCTTGGGATGTGCAGGGCCCTCCTAATACATTCACATCTGACCCCAGGGACCGAGGGCTGGGCCAGAGGACACGGTTCTCCTCCTCTCTAAGCAGAGCGCAAAGTCCTGTGTTTTTTCCCCATTGACCAGGGCTTCTGCTTTCCAAACCGGATGTGATCAGCTGGCTGGAGCAAGGACAAGACCCATGGAGGGCAGAACAGGGACCTCCCCAAGGTGAGAGCAAGCTGGAGACCTGGTGAGTTAACATGGCGAGATTGCTCTCTGCGGGACCCTGGGTCTGAGGAGGGAAGGAGGAGCAGGGAGCTTTCTTGGCTGTTCTCTGCTGCTTCCTTGCCTCCAAGGCAGCCACATTCTGATCCACGTAGGGCTGTCCCTCTGTCCCCAATTCATGAAAAAGACATGTCATTGTTGTGCCAACATTTCTCATGTGTGGGTTCATTCGTGTTCCCAACTTCCCTTTGATCTTCACCTCTCAGCTGCTTCATCTAGCTCCAGGTCCTTGTGCCCCCTCTTTTCCTTGAGCCCCCCACCCTCACTTCCACCCAGGGTAGCAGCTCCTCAGATCTCTCCGTCATGCCTGGTCTTTCCCCCTAGTTGAGTGTCCATCCCTCCTCCATGTTGGACATTCTTACAGCTTCTAGATGATCCAGAGGTGTGGTGAGAACGTCTGCATCCTAGGAAATGGCAACGACCTATTCCTTCCAGAAGGATTCCTACTAAATCAGTTCCTGGTCTTGTTTTCCCACCTCTCGTCATCCCATAGGCCCACCTCCTTATATGTCCCAGTGTCTCAGCCTGATTGGAACTTTTTTTTTTTTCTTTAATAGCGGTATCGAGATACAATTCACATGCCGTATGATTCACTCATTTAAAGTATGCAAAGGATTTTTAGTGTATTCACAGCCTGTGCATCTATCACTATAATCAATTTTAGAACGTGTTCACCCCAACTAATTGGGCTGCTTCTGATATTTTTGTTGTTGTTCTGTTTTAATTAATAGATTTTATTTATTAGAGCAGTTTTATGTTTACCGAAAGTGGAGCAGAAAGTACAGAGTTCCCATATATCACCCTTCCCCACCACAGACACACAGTTTCCTCTGTTATTAATATCCTGTATTCTGTGGTACATTTGTTACAATGGGTCCAGCTGTATTCACACATTACCAGTGGAGATCAGTAGTTTACATTAGGTTCACTCTTGGTGGTGTACATTCTGCGGGTTTGGGTAAATGTATAATGCCGTATCTCTATCATTATAGTATCATGCAAGGTAGTTCCACTGCCCTAAATATCCTCTGTGCTCCACCTGTTTTTCCCTCCCTCCACCCTAGCTCCTGGAAACCACTGGTTATTTTACTCTTTATAGTTTTACCTTTTCCAGAATGTCCTGTAGTTGGAATCACGCAGTAAGTGGCCTTTCTTAACTGGCTGCTTTCAGTTAGCTGTAAACATCATGTGTGTCCTTCACACCACTTTCCACCTTCACACTACCTTCTGACATTCCCCTAGCCAGAGGTGTTGGGTTTATCTTGTGTTTTCCTGCTCTTTCTTACCCTGTAACTCTCACCTACACCCTCTGTTATTTTCCCCTCCAAAGTGTCCCCTGCTTTTACTTGTCCTTGGTCCTTCAAATGACGCCATTCCGAATTCAGTATGTGGACAGCATCTTTCTTCTCATCTATCATAGATATTACTTTCTAGCTGACCCACACAGTCTGTTTTCCTCATTTTGCAATCTTGATGGAGACACTGTGTAAAATGTCTGACCTCCTTTGCCCAGTTTCCAACGACCAGGCACAACTTGGACACATCTTAGCCACCCTGAGAATTCTTTCCTTCCTCCGGTCTCCAAATACCCTTTCACTCCCTTTCATTGAGCCACTGTTTCATTTGAAAAAGTTCTCATCATCAGGGATTCCAAGGCAACACCAAAAAGGAACACAGCAGAGTCTTGGGAAGGAGAACAGTGTTGGTCGTGGAGGGTGTTGGGCTTAGACAAGGACTTTGTCCAAGAGGGAAATGCCCCCCTGGATGTAAAAGGAGGGCCACAGAGTGTAGTTAATACTTTGCCAAATGGAGGATCCTTGCCTCTTTAGCAGACATGGAGAGTGAAGCATGGGCACTTGATCAGAGGCCTTGATAGTACTAGATGTGGGTGGCTACATGACTGAAATGGGAAGGGCGACAAGTAAAGGGGGAATCTTGGAGGACCCAGGCAAGGTCCCAAGCTGGGAACCTGTACCCCTCGTTAGAGACCCAGTATTTCAACAGAGGGAGGAATCCCTGTTAGGACAATAACAGGGGAGGCCGTATCAACGGCACCATGTGCTAACAGTGCACCACAGGCCAGGCACCTTGTGGGACTCACATATCGGTTCATTTGTGCATCAAAGTAAACCTTGTAAGCTAAGGATTTTTATTCCTGGCTTACCGTCGAGGAAAACGAGCTTTAGAAACTGCTAGTTAGTGAAGCCCAGTTGCAGCCCAGCCTAGCCGACTACTGCTTCAAGGACTACAGTGCTTTTCTGGGAAGTCGTGGCATTGATTACAAAGTGGTTAGGGAGCTTTTCTTCTGTGGTAGCCTGAAGTAATAGTAGAAATGGTGTGTTAAGAATATTAAGTCTGTGTTGGTGTTTGGGATCCTGTTTCAAGATGCAGAATCAGAAAATAGATAGACTAAGATTCTGGGTCAGTAATCTAAGTTGAGGTACCAGTTAGGCTCCTGTGGCTGCTGGATTATTAATTTTTTATTAATTTTCTGTGGCTGCTGTAACAGATTACCAGTTGGGTGGCTTAAAACAACATGAATTGATTCTCCCATGATTCTGGAGGCCAGAAACCCGAAATCAATACCAGTGGGCTGAAATCAAGGTGTAGAGGCATGCTCCCTTGGAAGGGTCCAGGAGGGAATCTATTCCGTATCTCACCAGCTTCTGGGGGCTGCAACATTCCTTGGTTTGTGCCCATATCACTTCAGTCTGTAAGGCCAGCATCTATAAATCTCTTTGTTCTGTGTTCATATCACCTCTGTGTGTATCAAATCTCTACTTCCCCCTTATAGGATACTTCTGGTCACATTTAGGGCCCACACAGATACTCTCCCTATCTCAAATTCCTTAATTTATGCAAAGACCCTTTTTCCAAATCAGGTACCATATTCATAGGCTTCACAGGCAATTAGATTGTAGGTATCTTTTGTGGTTATGGGGGCTATATACCTTTAGGCCCAATTCTTTTGTGGATCCTTCCTTTAATCTTTACCTTCCCCTGCTTATTCTTACTCCTCTTCTCCCTCTTTGGGGACCAGCCTTCCTGGGTTATACCTCTTCATTATTTTTGCTTGTTTTTTATACATTATCACTGATATCCTGTTTGCTGATCCATCCCTTTTTTTTACATCCTGCATGAAATTACAGTCCATGGATTAGAAACAAACCCAGAGACACCTCTCATACTTGGTGGTCTCCTTCATCCCATCCTCACCCTCTAATGCATCTCCAGTAATTCTAGTATTTTGGATTTCTTTCAGATTGGAAGAATACATTTGAAAAGAAAGAGTCAGCTTCCAAAGAAGATTTTGCTGTGGAAGACCCATCCCACCACATAGAAATGAAACACTGCCTACGGGAGGAGGGCCCCTGGTTGGTGTCACTAGGAGAAAGGCAGGATTGGAGGAACCAGCTAAGGGAGCACCAGGAGGACTCTTGGAGTCAAACGGTACTTACCTCAGAGACACTGTTTGCTCAAGGGGACCATTGTGAGCATGAGCTTGGGGGAAGTTACCTGAGTGTAAGCCTTCTACCTCCAACATTACCCACAAGAACACATTTCCATACCCTTGACTCACAGGTTAAAAAGTTGAAACAGAATTCAGTTTTTATGAATCATGAGAAAAGCCGGGCTGATCGGAAGCCTTATGAAAATCACCAAAGTGCTAGAGCCTTCTGTCAGAGCATTTATTTGAATAAACTTGGAAATGTTGAAATGAGAAATAAAAAGCCTTGTGAATATACTGTCACTAGTGACTCTTTCAGCTACGGTACCTCCCTTCGATTTCATAATAGACTTTTTTCAGCAGAGAACAACAATAACTGTCCAGACTATGGAAACATCATTAATCATAGCATGACTCTGAATGAACACAAGCCGATGCATCTTAGAGAATGTCAGTATGAGTGTGATGACTGCCTTGTACGAACCAAAATAAGTGATCCTAGAGAAGCACCATTTAGGTGTGAGGAGGAACATAATGCCTTCCACGCAGCCTCATCTTTTACTGACTGTGACATCGTTCAGACTAGAAAGAGGCCACATGCATGCAATCAGTGTGGAAAATCCTTCAGCTGTTGCTCTAAGCTTGTTGTACACCAGAGAACACACACTGGAGAAAAGCCTTATGAATGTACTCAGTGTGGCAAGTCTTTCAGCCAGAGCTATGACCTCGTCGTACATCAGAGAACCCACACTGGAGAAAAGCCCTACGAATGTAACCAGTGTGGGAAATCCTTCACCCAGAGTTCCAAACTTATTAGGCATCAGCGAACTCACACTGGAGAAAAACCATATAAATGTCACGAATGTGGAAAATCTTTCAGGTGGAACTCTAACCTTCTTGTACATCAAAGAATTCATACTGGAGAGAAGCCTTATGAGTGTACTCATTGTGGAAAGTCCTTCAGCCAGAGCTCGGACTTTGTTGCACATAAAAGGACTCACACTGGAGAGAAACCCTATGAATGTAACCAGTGTGAAAAGTCCTTCATTCGAAGCACTCAACTTATTAGGCATCTGCGAATTCACACTGGAGAGAAGCCATATAAATGCAATCAGTGTGATAAAGCTTTCAGTGGGAGCTCTCACCTCATTGAGCATCAGAGAACTCATACTGGAGAGAAACCTTTTGAATGTAATCAGTGTGGGAAAGCCTTTACTGGGAGTTCTCACCTTCTTTCCCATCAGAGAATTCATTCTGGAGAGAAACCATATGAGTGTAATAACTGTGGGAAGTCTTTTCGGCAGCGATCACAGCTTGTTGTACATCAGCGCACCCATACTGGAGAGAAACCTTACAAGTGCAGTCATTGTGGAAAAGCTTTCAGCCAGAGGTCTCCCCTCATTGTGCATCAAAGAACACACATGGGAGACAAGCCCTATCAGTGTAACATGTGTGTTAAAGCCTTCGGTCAGAGGTCACGCCTTATTGAACATCAGAGAACACATACTGGAGAAAAGCCCTATGAATGTATTGACTGTGGGAAAGCCTTTAATGATCGGTCAACACTTACGAAACATGAGAGAACACACACTGGCGAGAAACCTTATGCATGTAATCATTGTGAAAAGGCCTTTAGTCAGCGATGTCAGCTTACTAGGCATCGGAGAATTCATACTGGAGAAAAACCCTATGAATGTACTGAATGTGGGAAGGTTTTCAGTTATAATACATCCCTTATTCAACATGAAAAAACTCATGGGAGAGAAGCTGAATAATCAAGGTGGAGACGCTCACTGCCAAACCTTTATTAGACATCAAGTGACAAAGGTGTGACACTCAGTGTGGTCTAATGACCATGTGCATCAGATTTGCTTGGAGTGTTGATTGAAACTGCACGTTTCCAAGCTTACCTTGATCTACTAAAGTGGAATCTCTGGTGGTAAAACCCAGGAGCCTGCAGTTCCCAAAAGCAGCACAAGTCATTTGTATGTACATTAAAATGTATTTCCCTCTGCATTTAGATGAGAAGCTGTGAACATACCACTGGGTGGCTCGGTCATTAAGCGTCTGCCTTCGGCTCAGGTCATGATCCCAGACTCCTGGGATCAAGCCCCACGTCAGGCTCCCTACTCGGTGGGAAGCCTGCTTTCCCTCTTCCACTCCCCCTGCTTGTGTTCCTGCTCTCACTATCTCTCTCTCGCTATCAAATAAATAAATAAAATCTTAAAAAAAAAAACTTTGTCAGAGCTGTTAGGAGGAGTTAGGGAATTCAATATGTAGCTATACCCACCAAATAATCTTTTTAGTGTAAGCAATCACCCAAACTTAATCAGACAT
>CM052888.1:49270349-49371289 GCA_028534135.1 Potos flavus
TTTATAAATACTTTTTTTTTTTTAAAGATTTTATTTATTTATTTGACAGAGAGAGAGAGATCACAAGTAGGCAGAGAGGCAGGCAGAGGGAGAGGGAGAAGCAGGCTCCCTGCTGAGCAGAGAGCCCGATGCGGGGCTCGATCTCAGGACCCTGAGATCATGACCTGAGCCAAAGGCAGAGGCTTTAACCCACTGAGCCACCTAGGCGCCCCGGACTGGAAGATATTCTTAATGCAAAGCCCCAAACACTCAATCTAAGAAGAAATCTTCGCATGACGAAGTCGGTGTTGAGTGATGAAATATGAAGTCGGCCAATGTAAACCAGCAGTTAACATAACGAATTGGAGGAATGAAGTTGGACAGTCTTCTGAGATGGTTTTTATTGGAATGAAAAGTAGACTGACTATCTCAAGGGCTCCGTTGTGCTCTAATTTAACTTTGTTGCTCAGTTAGGTTGACTATAATCAGAGCTGGGTGTATAGCAATATGGAAAATATTTATCAGGTGAAGTGAAAACAGGACCCAAAGTAGTATATACACAAAATATTACAACTACATGAAAAAGATGTACACAGATGGTTGGTTAAGAAGGTCAGCTCAGCAGCACGTTCAAAACAAAAGCTGAAGTGTAAATCAAAAATGGTGAAGACAGTGGGAGAGGCCATAACCGCAAATTTGAACAAGGTGAAAGCAGGTGTGAGAGCATCACCGGGAGATGCAGAATGGAAAGGCTCAAGCCAGGATCATGTGAAGAAAGGGCTGCAGCAGTAGAGGCCAAGCAGAGCTGTACACCAAGAGGTGGGGGAGAAAAACGGGGTTCCCCCTATTTTTCTTGTCTTACGGTGAGTATCTGGCTGTGGGTAAGCAGAAAATAAAGTAGGAAGGAAGTTACGTACTAAAAATAGCCTGGCGGACTAGGGAATTCAGTGGATTATGTTCAAAACAAGGGCTGCCTTATTTGGGCATCATGAGGACCTTCACCCAAACAGCTGGTTCTTAAACTTTTCACCCTCTAGCAAAGCATGCCATTAAACTGGTCTCACCCACCTATTGGAACTTCCCATCTTCTTTGATAGCTTCTTCAATATGGATGGGAGCCAAGGCGTGAAAGATGAAGAAAGCCTTCAACATGAAAAAAGATATATGTAAGATAAAACAGAAGCCCCAAAGAGAACAGATATTTGGGGAACCAATATTTAAAAGTTTTATTCTAAGAGTGAGTCAAAATAATTGCAAGTGAAAAAATAAATCCAAGATGCTCTTTTTTTTTTAAGATTTTTTTTTTTAGAGAGAGAGCAAGAGGAAGAAGGGGCAGAAGGAGAGGGAGAGACAATCTCAAGCAGACTCCATGTTGAGCACAGAGCCCAATGACGGGCTTGATCTCATGACCCTGAGATCACGACTTGAGCCAAAACCACGAAGTCAGACACTTAACTGACTGAGCCACCCAGGCACCCCAAGATCCATGTATTCGACCCTGATGCTAATACTTCTTAGAAGAGGCAGAGGACTAATGAAATTGGAATAAAAAAGGGAGGATATATAATCAGATTGTTCTGATTGGCCCTTCATAACAGTATTTGCATAGATATGATAATAATCAGTAGGTACTGAGCTTTTGTTTTTGTTCTTTGCCTTTTTTTTTAAGATTTTATTTATTTATTTGACAGAGATCACAAGCAGGCAAAAGCAGGCAGAGAGGGAGGGAGAAGCAGGCTCCCTGCTGAGCAGAGAGCCCGATGCGGGGCTTGATCCCGGGACCCTGAGATCATGACCTGAGCTGAAGGCAGAGGCTTTAACCCACTGAGCCACCCAGGGGCCCCTATTCTTTGCCTTTTTTAAGGAAGAAAGCCAGAGCCGTGACATGAGGATTTCGTAATGGCAGGAGTATGAGGTTCCCAGCACTTTCACTAACAGTGATGGTATAGTCTCTAGCTGTTGTAAAGTAGAAGGAGAAAGAGACATGGTGGGGAGGGGTGGGCTATCATCTTAGGAAGTGGCCTCTTAAATATAATAGGATACATAGGTTATTTAGGAGACCAAAATTAGAGCATAAAATGGTAATATGACAGAAATTGGAAGCAAACAGAGGAGCAACAGTGTGAGCCAAATCTACATTCCTTAGCAGAGCAGGGTCAGTAAATTCTACAGACCATAAAAGATCAGAATTACAGAGATGGCTTCAGGAAGAACTAGAATAGAAACGGTTAAAAGTTGCTGATGGAATGTGTGACTGTTGCGTAGGGTGGGGCAGGAGATCACTGGTTTTCATTTTATACCTTCAGTAGTAACTCATTCCGTGGTGGTACACTACTTATTTGGGTAACAAATTATTTCCAATGTGTACCTATAGGTGAGCAAAACAACAGTACCTAATGACATCTGCAGTTGATTTATGGGATTATATACAATTTTCTTTCTTTTGATTCAGTGTTGCTATAATAGTAGATTGACAATTTAAAAAGCAAGAGCAAAAAAAAAAAAAAAGATGTCAGACTTTTCTATTTGGCCAATTAGACTTTATCCAGGAGGGCAGGAAGGCTCTTTGACTTTTTAGAAGTCCCTGGTATTAAAGGTAGGTGGCTTAGTCTTTTAAGACTTGATTTTCCAGAAGTCCTACTACCAGGAAGTCAGAAGGCCCGCAAGAGTGGGGACCTGGAGAGGTGCTGGTATCCTGGACAGAATGGGGCAAGACGGTTGTGTGAATTTGCATAACCAAGTACTGAATGTACTTCCCAAAGTCACTCTGGCAGTTACCTGGTATCTATCATAAAGCCCTTTAAGTGCTATAGCTCTTGTGATTCATAGGAGACCCTGAGGTTGAGGTGGAACATGCCTTGGCTAGGGCAGCCCGCACGGAACAGGTGGGGACTTCGCTTCCTGCTTGGGTAGTTGCTCCTGCTGTCTGCACCAGGGTTATTGCATAGGTCTCAACAGATGCCAGAGCCTGGGGGCAGAACCGGCCCAACAGATCCCGCAAAGTGCCTATGTTTTCTCTTTGTTGGTTTCATTTAAATTTGTGGCTTTTTTTTTTTTTTTAACCCTAAATGATACCACATCTATTACATGTGACCCAGAGGCTCCTTTTAACAAGAAACGAATCCATCCTCCCTCCCCCTTTTCAGAATACAGATATCAAAATAATCCTACACATAATTTTGAACAACTAGCAGTGGAACTGTTGGGGGCCCACAAGGCCACCCCCACATCCAGAGATTTCTAGACGAATTCATGAGACTCAGCATATCCTTGTACTCACAGCTAAGATTTATTAGAGTGATGTAGCAAGGATACACAGTTGGGCCGATAAGGGGAAAGACAGGTGAAGTCTGGGGGAATCTATGTGCAGCCTTCCAATGCTGTCCCTCCCCTGAGAGGGTCATATGAGGCTCACTGAGGATCAGGCAAGTAGGCACTTCTGTCTAGCACGTACGAAATTCCAGACTCCCAGAAGAAAGCAGGTGCTCAGTGCAAATGACATTGTTTGTATAGTCTAGGCGCAGTGAGACATCCTTACCCGTTGGGTTATAGACAACACTCTAAAAGCCAAGTTGCCAGATGCCAGGCAGGGGCCAACCTTGCAAACAGGACCTTGGAACAGCTGAAGCCTCAGACCTTCTGTGTTAAGCTGTGTTAAGTTAAAAAGGTTTGTGCAACGGACGCCTGGGTGGCTCAGTTGGTTAAGCAGCTGCCTTCAGCTCAGGTCATGATCCCAGGGTCCTGGGATCGAGTCCCGCATCGGGCTCCTTGCTCGGCAGGGAGCCTGCTTCTGCCTCTGCCTGCCACTCTGCCTGCTTGTGCTCTCGCTCTCTCAGATAGATAGATAGATAGATAGATAAAATAAAATAAAATAAAAAAGGTTTGTGCAAGCTTTCATACCTCTTCAAACATGAATATATTTAGCAGTATTCACGTACCTGTTCCATTAAACTATTTGGACTGCGGCGCTGGCTGCCCGAGTGGGTGAAGCACATGGTTCATATAATTCCTGCTTGAGACTGGTTTTCAGAATCACACCTGTGCACCTCAGACCTCTGGTTCCTTGCCATGATTCCCTTTTGTAGACATGAATCCCATTTGGACTGCTCCAGGCTTAGCTTAAATGCCAGAGTACCCTGATAAGAGAACAAAAAATGATACTGTTTTTTTTTTCTCTTATAAATACACTAAACATAAAATGTGAATTTGTGTGTTAAACATTCTTTTTTTTTTTTTTTAACGTAAACTCTGTGCCCAACGTGGGGTTTGAATGCATGACTCGAGATCAAGGGTCAAATGCTCTACGAACTGAGCCAGCTAGGCGCGCCAGTGCATTAAATATTCTCAGTAATGTTCAGGTCGAGTTTACTAGCTGGAACTTTTATTTACTATGCAGGCATGTTGCATCATGGTAGTTAATAAAGACAGCATGAGCAGAATGGTATTGACCTAAGATGACTCTGAGATCCACTAACTAATTGTACTTTTGTATTTCTGGGGGCTGTGGAAGCTTCTGGTTTTCTTTCCATATCATCAGCTGTTAGCATCTTAGCTCTTGAGGATATGATACTAAGGCTGTATGAATTTTGCCAGCTGGCTATCAACCAATGTGCTCTGTGTATAGAACGTTATCCAGGAATTATTTATACTGTTCATATTCGTGTAAGAAATGTGATGGAGGAGTTTCTAGATATTTAGGTCCTTGTTCCACCTTCTTTTTTTTTCTTTTAAGATTTTATTTATTTGTCAGAGAGAGAGAGAGCACAGCAGGGGGAGCTGCAGGCAGAGCAGGCCGAGTGAGAAGGAGGCTTCCCGCTGAGCGAGCAGCCCAATGCGGGACTCGATCCCAGGACCCTGGGATCATGACCTGAGCCGAAGGCAGGCGGTTAAGTGAGCCACCCAGGTGTCCCCTTTTTCCACTTTGAGGTTGTATATTCTGTTTTCATAATCTGTCCTCTTGGCCCAGGAGTCCTGCTTGCCCTGCACTATATCAGAGCTGTCTTCCTCACCACCCCAGCTCACCGTGCTCTTTTTTGGTCTTCTTCACGTTCTCAATGTGGAAATCTCAGGAAACTTCAACTGCCATGAAGATCATCATCATCTCAGCACTTGCATCTGTCACCTGCTCCCCTACAACTGAGGTGGGTGGTTGCAGATCTCACAGAGAGCAACTCAGTCATGCTATACAATGGTTGTTGCCGCAAGGGGTGGAGAGAGAGTCAAGACAAGGAGGCGGGTAACCAGCAACACCCACTATGGTTATGATGAGCTGGACGACACCCCCTTCCCCACCCACCCAACTGCCAACCCCGGGGGACAGGGAGTGTAAATATGAAATCAACTGTAAACAGACTTGAGCCACTGAAAATCAGGGCTTGTCTGTTACTTCAACAGAAACCAGTCCATCCTGACTGATACCATCTGACATAAAAAAATATGCAGTATAAAAAAATAATTCTACCCCACCCACCCCACCTCTCGCACACACAAAAATGTCAGCTCATGAGAGTAGAGCTTTTGTTTTCTTCGCTGCCAAACAGTTCCTGGTCATAACAGCCATTCTTTGTTCGGTGAAGAAATGTTGGAGAATAGTTTCATTTTATTTTATATTATTTTACTTTTACTTGAGCACTGGAGGGATGATGGAGGCAATAGAGAAGGGCAGATTTGGGGAGGAATTGGACAAAATTAAAGACTCATTAGTCAAAAAAAAACTCAGTCATATTCACTGAGTTTTCCTTAATGAACTGTGTGACCTGGGGGGCACTTATACCCGCCTCTCTGTTCTTCAGTCCCCTCCCCTTAGATGAAGGATGTTCTCCAGGTCCCATCTCCTACTGCACAGGCTGGGACCAATCTCCTGACTACCGGGGAAGAGGCTGACACATGAGATGTTATCTTACCCTCTCAGGGGATAGGGATCAAGCAGTCATCCTCTGAAGGGGTTTTCAGGGACACAGAGTGAGTCTGTGGTCAAGTCTAGGCTGGAACTAGGATCTCTGGAGAGGGAAATGAAGCATCAGTTCAAAGCGTAGAGCCATGCCCAACTGTGTCCTCAGACAGGGGACGGGGTGTGGTACATGTGGAAAGAAGCCTTCCCGTTGGAGAAGCTGGGATAGCTTGAGGGTGACTTCTGTGTCTCTTGCACACATAGAAACCCTTTCCACATTGCTGCACTCAGAGAGTGGCAAGGGATCACCCTTTGCCTACTGCACATTGAGGCCACACATCTAGCCATCCTAGGTAGAAAACAGCTTGTGCATCAGTCCAAATTTGAGGATTCTACATCTGGCTGCTTCACAACATGACCCTTTCCCTCGTAGGCCCAGGGATTCCAGTCACCCTGTATCCTGACCTTGGAAATGCTCTGCTCCAAAGGGGTTGCTCTCCCCAGCAGTCTTCCTGGTGTTTGGCTACAGCTGTGCTAAGCTCCCTAGGAAGATGCTCAAAGAAACCCAGCATCTTTCTCCCATGAAATGTGAGGACAAGGGAGCTGTTCCAAGCTGCCAGGCAGAGGGCCCAGAGAGTCCGCAGCAGAGAGGGTACCCAATAAACATTGAAGAACTAACATAGAATGATCATATAGTAAGGTAAGCAAATGGTCTGAAATTAGCTGGTAAAAGTAAAGCTAAGACAATCCAAAGAGCTTAGAAGAAAGGATTCAAACATGGCCTAGCAGTAGGTACACAGATCTAGCCTAGGGAAACACAAATTTAAAAGGCTAGTCACTGTTCCATGCCCACTGGCTTTGCAAGGATTCTTTTAAAATTGTAAAGCCCATATATCAGGGGTTGGTGAGGGAGATGCGCTGGTGGAGAAGTGTTGAGGGGGATAGTTTCTGGAAAGACACTGGGGAATGAAAAGCTTTATAGGGTTTCAGGCCACTTGATTCAATAACTTGTTCTGCAGGGGAATATTTCGTGTTAGTAAAAATTAAAATCTACAAAGATTTTAAATGACCATGAACTTTTAGAAATAGTCCAACTGAAAAAAAATGGTAGAAATACCAGGAAAATGGGTAAATCTACAGTCATTTGGGAAACTTTAATATATTTCTCTCAGAAAAAAAATGGCTGTTTAAGTAGATAAGTGATTCACTGTGAAATGATTAACAAGCTTGACATAACGGTCACAATAGTTATAATCACACACTCATAAGACACACACACACACACACACACACACACACACACACACTTGTGACTCAATAGGTTTTCAAACATTTAATACATTATTCCTGCCAAGAACTTGGTGGGCTTTCTGTGTCCTGATGAGGAGTTTCTTCACATCAGAAAACTTTCCTCCGTGGGTGCCTTGATCATTAGCCTCTCTCTCTGTTCCTTCTGAATTTCAAGCCATGAGAATGTATTACTTGTTAAAAAACATATTTTTTACATTTTTAAAAATGATGAGGGCCTGAACTAATGCCCTTGTGGTGGAGATAGAAAGGAAGGAGCAGGAGAGATTTTTAGAAGAGAAAAATCCACAAGCCAGAGATTCACTTTTCTAATACTGTGTACATCCCAAACATAGTGGTTTAAAACAATGATTTGGGGGTACCTGGGTGGCTGAGTCTTAACATGTCTGCCTTTGGCTCAGGTTATGATCCCAGGGTCCTGGGATCGAGTCCTGCATGGGGTTCCCTGCTCAGCAGGGAGCCTGCTTCCCTCTCTCCCTCTGCCGCTCCCCATGCTTGTGCTCTCTTGCTCTAAAAATAAATAAATAAAATAAACAAATAAATAAAACAATGATTTCCTTAGTTTCTCACCGTTCCGTAAGTTGATTGGGACCAATCAACTTCTTCTCACTTCCCGGCCTCTTGTGCAGTCTCAGGTAGATACAGTGGGAGCTGGAGTCACGTGAAGGCTCAGAATGAAGATGATGCACTGACAAACCGACAGTTGCTGCCCGCTGCCAGTCGTGAGCTCAGCTGGGATTCTTGACCTGAGCACTCATGTTAGACCCCTTCACATGGCTTAGGCTCCTCTCAGCCCGGGAGCTGGGTTCTAAGATGGGAAGTCTCAAGAACAAGCACTCCAGGAGACCTAGGCAGAATCCACAAACACTTCTTACGATTTGGCCTCAGAAGTCACACGTCATCATTTCTGCTACATTTTAGTGCCTGGTCAGTCAGAGTCAGCCCAGAGTGAGGCGGAGGGGAAATAAATTCCACCTCTGGGTGGGAAGAGAGACAAAGAATTTCGGGCTATCTTTAATCTACCATGGAGCCCCAGGGACTCAAGAAGGAGTAACAGAGAGAAAGGCATCTTTCTCAAAGAATCTTCATCTTATTTCGGATTATGATTCAGACAACTGAAGTAGGCTAAGGTGACGTGAAGGAGTAAGACTGGAGTGCAGGAAGAGTAGGTGTGCGCTTTCGGACAGGTTAGATTAAGGTGCCCGAGGGACGTCAAGCTGGAACTGCCCAGTTTAAAATGTTAGCCAAGGTAAGGAAAAAACATGGTATGTACCTGTATTTGATTAAGGTTCACAAGAAAGCTATGAAAGTGTGTTCTTTGAGCATCTCGAGTCTCGCATTTTCTGTGATCTCTGCCTGGGACACTTTCCACCTAAATATCCCTATGGTTCCTGCCCTGATCACCTTTAGGCCTCCTCCCACTTGTGGATTTTCCCTCCTCAGGGAATGGATTTTCAAGCACATGGGGGAATGGTGTGAGAATGCTCTAAAGGGGTTTTATTTATTTTTTTTTAAAGATTTTATTTATTTGACAGAGAGGAGAAAGATCACAAGTAGGCAGAGAGGCAGGCAGAGAAAGAGGGGGAAGCAGACTCCCTGCTGAGCAGAGAGCCCGATGCGGGGCTCGATCCCAGGACCCTGAGACCATGACCCGAGCCGAAGGCAGAGGCTTTAACCCACTGAGCCACCCAGGTGCCCCTAAAGGGGTTTTATTTTTATTCAAAGATTTTATTTATTTATTTGTCAGAGAAAGAGAGAGGGAAAGTACAAGCAGGGGGAGTGGCAGGCAGAGGGAGAAGCAGGCTCCCCACCGAGCAAGGAGCCTGATGCCGGACTTGATCCCAGGACCCTGGGATCATGACCTGAGCCAAAGGCAGGTGACAGAACCACCCAGGCACCCCAAGACCCCTTCATAATCTTAAAAACCATTGAGGACCTCAAACAGTTTTTGTTTATGGAGGTTCTATCAATATTTATTAAGAATTAAAACGAAAAGATAATATTTAATTTTTAAAAATTAATCCATTAAAAAAAAAAACAAATCCATTATATGTTAACATATGTTATAGGCTGAATTGTGTCCCCTGGAAATTCATATATTTAAGTCCTAACCCCATACCTCAGAATGTGACCTTATTTTGACATAGTGTCTCTATAGAGGTAATTAAGTCAGACTGAGGTCACTATGGTGAACCCTGCTTCAAAATGACTGGTTTCTTTATAAAAAGAGGAAAATTGGAGACAGACATGCACACAGGGATAAGTCAACATGAAGATGAAAGGCAGAGATCTACAGACCAAGGGATGCCAAAGATTGCAAGAAACCCACAGAAGCTGAGAAAAGAGAAATAGAGCAGTCTCTCTCTCAGGCCCTCTGAACAACCAATCATATAAAAACCTTAATCTTGCTTGGACTTCTAGTCTTCATAATTGAGACAATAAATTTCTGTTATTTATCTCACCCAGTTCGTGGTCCTATTTTTTTTTTTTTTTTAAGATTTTATTTATTTATTTGACAGAGAGAGAGACATCGAGAGAGGGAATATAAGCAGGGGGAGTGGGAGAGGGAGCAGCAGACCTCCTGCTGAGCAGGGAGCTGGATGCAAGGCTTGATGCAGGGCTCCATGCAGGGCTCGATCCCAGGACCCTGGGATCATGACCTGAGCCAAAGGCAGACACTTAACGACTGAGCCACCCAGGTGCCCTGGTGGTACTTTGTTATGGCAGCCCTAATAAATGAATACTATATTTTGTTTTGTTTAAAAAAAAAAAAAGACCCTACTTTATGGAAAATAACTACATTTTCCAAAACAAATGAATATTAGTGAAAAAAGTAGCATTGCATTATATTTTGCAAATCTCTTTAATGTCTGGCTTGAGGGAAAGTAGCTGGTTTCCAAAGCTGCTTGTGCCCTCGAGAATCTGGAACTCAGCACAGGAGAACTCAGCCCAAACTGCTACTGTACATTTGTGAGAGAATGGAAGTGGGAGGAAAAGGCTATGATTATGCACTTAGTTTTGAACTCACCAACTCAGAGGAAGGGTCTCAGGAAACTCCAGGTGTCTCTGGCCCACACTTCGAGAACTATTGCAATAGTAGAAAATTCAAAATTAAAACAACAGGGAAACATCATGCATTGAAGATTCAGCACCATTAGAACCAGGAGGAAAGTCGAGCCCAGCGACTCATCCCATATAAATCCATGGGGCTGCTGCTAAGAAGATAATACACCCAACCGCCCCCACCTTTCCCATCCTTTGGGGGTCCGCTGCTAAGGGGAAGGCAATAGTTCCTACTGGGACCTTCTCGGCCCACCGAGAAAGGAATACTGTCTGGAAACTGTGTGGGCACCCAGTAGTGGCCAAATTCAGTCTCCCGGAGCCTGCCCCATTCGTGGTTCCTACAGCAGCCACCGCCACCTGCTCAAGTGAGTGAAGATGCTTGACAAATGCGCATCCTGGTACTGCTGACCTTGTCGCGATGGGTGCTGGGCAGGGTGGCCGGGGGAGATGTCCAGCAGAGAGCAGACTGGTTGCTGTCCTGGGGCCGGGGCGGGGGGGGGGGGGGGGTAGGGAGAGAGAGGCGGAGAGGACAGGACAGAGACGGGAGAGAGTGTGGACTTTGCCAGCTGCTCCATCCCAGCTGGTGACCACTGTCGCTCACCCTTTTATCACGTTCCTGGTTTGTTGTCTGTCCCTCCCCACTACACCATCAGCCCCTTAGGGGCGGGCGGGCGAGCAGCTATCTCCTCTTCCTTTCTGTGTGCCTGGTTTCTAGAACACAATAAATAGTCAAATAAATATTTGCTATGGTTCGACTGCAACCTGGTGAACATCTGCTTTTTTCTCTCTTATTAATAAAAATTTTAATGGACTCTAAAAGACCCACAGAAATGACACATCTCAAAGGGAACGCCCCAAGAGAACACAGTCAGCTATCAGAAATCGCGCCTGCCCCCCCAAAATCCATATTAACAAAACGTTTAAAAGATCATGTAATTTTGATGCATAGAAACAGGTTTTAAGTACAACGGCAGTATGCACTCCGAAGAGTAAAGCATTGCCGGCTGGGACGCCCAGACCCCGGGTTTCAACGCAGGGCGGCCCCGTCCAGCGAGGACAGACCGGCCTCCTCAGGTGGGGCCTCACGAGCAAAGACTGAGGAACGCGGCCGGCCTGCGGGCCATCGAGGCGCCGCGGCCGCGCGCAGACGCGAACCCCCAACGGCTGGGCTGGGGGGACGATCCCCCCACGACCCGGGTCCCTCGCAGCCCTTGCGCTCCCCTCTGCGGGGCACGGAGACGCCCAGCCGCCCCGCAGCCCGCCGTGCGCCGCAGCCCGCCGCCGCCACCACCACCACCCGCCCAACACCGCCTCGCCGCGGTCTGTGGCAGGAGCGCCCCCAGTGGCCGGAGGCCCGACCGATGGACCGTCCCATTGGCCCGAAGCCAAAAGGCTCTCATTGGTGGAAGGCTCGACGAACAAAGGTTTTTATTGGTCAGGTCCTGCGGCGCGCCGCACTGTCTTCTGGGAGTTGTAGTCGCAGCGTCACCAGTGCGGCCGCCATTGTCCGGCGGGCGGCGAGTGGAGTGGTCCCTGAGGCTGGGGTTGCTCTCGGGTTTACGGCCGCTTCGGGCTTCTGTCCTCGACCTGTCGGTTCAGAATGAACCCCGAAGAGGAAGCGACAGCACTGGCGATGGCTACGGGGCTGCCAGCGGAATGGCTCCAGGTAACAATAATAATAACAACGATGGCAGCGGGCCGAGCGTCTCCGGCAGGTATCGACCCTTTAACCCTCGCAGCGCACGGTGAGCAGGGCCCGGGCCTCATCCCTCTTTACACGTGAGAAAACTGAGGCGCAGGTCGGGGCGCGCTGACTGGCCCTACTAGTAAGGGTGGAGCTGGGATTCGAACCCGGGCCTTTTGGTCCCCGAGTGCGCATGCTCCGCTGCTACTCCGGCTTCGCGGTCCTGGGACTGGGCTTAGGTTCGTTTCCTAGGACGGGGCTGGCCTGGCTCGCGCAGATAGCCTTCCGCGCGCCCGAAGGCCGACTGCTGTGTGATGGGTAATAGTAACTAGTGTCAGTGGAGCGCCGAGATGGCAGGTATCAACCGAATAGAGATGATTCAATTCATGGAACACCCACCGAGTGCCCTGTTCCGCGAGGCCCCTGGCCCGACCTCTGAGGGGAAGGCCAGGTCACCACGCACCGCATTAGTGGGGCGGGAGCGACGACCCGGGCCCCCCCTCCCACGCTCCCCGCAGGGGCTGTGCGGGAACTGCAGCCCTGGGCGGTCCGCGCTTGCAAGGCCGTCTGGGAAGGTGCCTGATTCAAAGCTCCAGCGTTTCTAGACAAAGTGGCCGCTGCCTGTGTTCTCCATAAAGTGCTGTCTCCACGTGGCAGAAACCAAAAATAATGCATAATTCCTGAAGCGCCACATCTTTGAAATTCTGCACTGCCTTTCGTTGTTGTTTACAAGGATTTGCATTATTCTAGATTTAGTATGCCAAGTGACACTGTTGATAATCTTAGCTTTGCATGTTGTCCGATGTGCGTTATTGCAGATTCCCATTAAGTGCAACCACGCTTTAGTTTGCTTTTGCTGTGGATGGGGTGGGGCAGGGAATGAGCAGTGTCAAAGTACAACAGCTAGATAGTAATTAAAGCAATAAAAAAGAGATTTTATTCAGAAACTTTCAGAATGGGGGAAAGAGACTTCAGTGTAGAAGTCGTGCTAAACTGACCTAACAGATCCTTATTATTTTTATTTTTAAGATTTTATTTTATTTTATTTTAAAGATTTTATTTATGACAGAGAGAGCGAGCGAGGGAACACAAGCAGGGGGATCTGGAGAGGGAGAAGCAGGCTCCCCGCTGAGCAGGGAGCTCCACATGGGGCTCAATCTCAGGACTCTGGGGTCGTGACCCGAGCCATGGGCAGATGCCCAACTACTGAGTCATCCAGGCACCCCAAGATTTTATTTATTTTAGAAAGAGTGGGGCAGGGGTGGGGGAGAGAATCTCCAGCAGACTCCGCACTGAGCACGGAGCCCAATGTGGGGCTTGATCTCCTGACCCTGAGATCATGATCTGAGCTGAAACCAAGAGTAAGATGCTTAACTGACTGAGCCACTCAGGCGCCCCATGATCTAAGAGAATTCTTGTTGAAGCAGGCCAGGTGATCAGATATTGCCTGGAGGATTGTGGGGGATGAGGACTTTGAAAAGATATGGAGAGTGATCAGGTATGGTGGGTGGGGATTCTGACTAAACCAACTCTATGAATCTGGGTGATGGAAAATGGACACAGAAGCCCAGAGGTCAGGGCCTAGTTGAGAAGAGGGTTCAGAGGAGAGAGTCTTTGTCAGCAGCAAGAGAACATGTATAAGTTATCTATCTGTTGCTGTGTAACAAATAACCCAAAAACTTAGTGGGCTAAAACAACAATAAATATTACTTCAGTTTCTGATGATAAAAGTCCTCGAATGATTTATCTGGTGGTTCTGGCCTGGGCGCACGAGGTTATGATTAAGATGTCAGTCTGGACTGTTGTCATCTGGGACTTGACGGGGGCTAGAGGATCCATCTCCAGGATGGCTCACTCACTTGTCAGCAGTTCCTTCTCATGTGGGCCTCTCTGTGGAGCTGCTTGGCTCTCCTCACAACTTGGCATCTGGCTTCCCGAAGATCGAATGATCCAGGAAGAAGGCCCAGTGCCTTTTGTGCTCTGGGGTCAGAATTTACACACTGTCATTTGCACAATATCCTATTGGTTACACAAGTCAAACAGGCACAGAATAGGAGGGGACTGCACAACTACACGAGGGCTGGGGATCATTTGCGGGCTGTGTTGGAGGCCGGCCACCACACAAAGCAAGGAAGTAGAGGGCTTTGAGGTCCAGTGTAAGCTTCCTGTGGCTGCTGTAAGAGCACCACATATTTGGTGGCTTAAAGCAATGCACATTTATTCTTACAGTTCTGGGGGTAAGAAGTCTGAAGTCATTTTCACTGGGTTGAAATCAAGATGTGGGCAGAGCCACCCTTCCCGTGGAGGATCTAGGGGAGAATAGGTTTCCTTGTCTTTTCTAGCTATTATAGCTGTAGACCTTGTATTCCTTGGCTAATGGCAATGGCCCTTTGTCAAGGCCGGCAGCATGGCATCTTGCTTTAGTGGTCACATTGTCTTTTGTCTTCTCTAGTTAAGTCTCCCTCCACCCTCCCCTTAGAAAGGCAAGAAATGGGCTCCTGCTAGAAATTGAGGAGGAGACATGAAGGACAGATGTTATGCTATTGGGAGGTCTTATGGCCTGGACAGATCAGTACTCAGTGGACCTGGTGCCTAGGCTGTCACCGAGAACCTGTGGAGAGTGGGGGAGGCAGGAGGCACAGGGAGCACGTATCGGGGTTTGAGAACCTTCTGAGTGGGAGGTGATGACATGCGGACATGAACAGAGACCTCTGTTCCCAACCAAAGGGTTCTTCATGCTTCCTGCACAAGTTTTATCAGCCATATGCCACCTATACTGTAATTTCTTTAATATTTTAAAATATACTTGTGTTTTTCTTAAAAGAAACTACCCCTTTATAATTGAGGTATTTATAAGTGATTTTGATTTGCATTTCCCTGGTGGCTAATGATGGTGAGCATCTTTTCATGTGCTTATTTGGTATTTGTATATTTTATATTTTCTTTGAGGAAATACCTATTTAGATCCTTTGCCCATTTTAATTGGGTGGTTGTTATTATTGAGTTGTAAGAGGTATATTTTCTGGATACAAGTCATTTATCAGATGTGTGATTTGCTATTGTTATCTCCCAGTATGCGGATGTCTTTTCACTTTTTTTTTTTCTTTTCCCACTTTCTTGATAGTGTCCTTTGGAGCACAAAAGTTTTTCATTTTGATGAAGTCCAACTTATTTATTTTTTCTTTCCTTGCTTGTGCTTTTGCTGTCATATCTGAGAATCCTTTGCCAATCCAAGATTCTGAAGATTTATCACTATGTTTTCTTCTAAGAGTTTAATAGTCTTAGCTCTTATGTTTTGTCTTTTATCCATTTTGAGTTAGCTTTTTATATGGTGTGAGGTAGGGGACCAACTTTATTCTTTTGCATGTTGTCCCGTAGAAAGTATTTTACAGCCACTTATTCCCCAAGACAGCCTCCAAGGTGTGATTCTTTGTAGACAGGGAAACAAGAAAGTAGAAATGGGTACCTGCATATACTTCTTCTTTTTTTTTTTTTTCCTGCATATACTTCTTAAGGAGGAAGTGGCAGTGTCAAAACTCGGATCCAGAAATACCTAGCTTTTTTTTTTTTTTAAGATTTTATTTATTTATTTGACAGAGAGAGATCACAAGTAGGCAGAGAGGCAGGCAAAGAGAGAGGGGGAAGCGGGCTCCCCGCCGAGCAGAGAGCCTGACGTGGGGCTCGATCCCAGGACCCTGAGATCATGACCCAAGCCGAAGGCAGAGGCTTTAACCCACTGAGCCACCCAGGCGCCCCTGGAAATATCTAGCTTTTGACAGCAGCCACACCCAGCCCACAGAAGGGTTTGATTTGTGGGACATGTTTTATTTTGTTTTTTGTTTTTTTGTTTTTAAAGATTTTTTTATTTATTTGTCAGAGAGAGAGACAGAGCACAAGCAGAAAGAGTGGCAGGCAGAGGCAGAGAGAGAGAAGCAGGGTCCCTGTGAGCAAAGAGCCGGACGCGGGACTCAATCCCAGGACCCTGGGATCATGACCTGAGCCAAAGGCAGCGGCTTAACCGACTAAGCCACTCAGGCATGTGGGACATGTTTTAGATACATTGCAACAACTTATAAAAATTTAAAGTGTTCATTTAAAAATTTGACCAAATTTTCAGCTACTCACTATAGATTGGCAGTTCTGACCATATGAGGCCTGCATTTTGCCATGATCAGTTGGTTCTGAGTCCCAGCTGCCCCTTCAAACAGGGTGCATATTACCTGTCACCTTCCGTCACCTCTCACAGATTAGTAGGCTCTTACAGTAGCCCACTTCTGTCACCGATGAGCTTGCCTGGTCCCTGAAGGTAGGTGAGTTACTGACTCCCAACTGCAAACCCCTCTTTTCAGGGAGGATAATGAGCCTTGCTTTAAATGAATCAGAGGATTATTTAGTGTATCAGTTAGATGTTACTGTGTAACTATCCCAAAACTTAGTGGCTTAAACCAGTAGCCTATTTTTTTTTTTTTTAAGATTTTTATTTCTTTATTTGACAGAGAGAGAGATCACAAGTAGGCAGAGAGGCAGGCAGAGAAGGGGAAGCAGGCTCCCCGCCGAGCAGAGAGCCTGATGCGGGGCTCGATCCCAGGACCTTGGGATCATGACCCAAGCCGAAGGCGGAGGCTTAACCCACTGAGCCACCCAGGCGCCCCATCCAGTAGCCATTTCTGCAAGTCAGCAGTCTCTGCACCTGTCTGAGGTCAGTTGTAGATCAGCTGTGGTTAGCTTTGTTCTTGCTTGGATACTCTCACATGCCCCCAGTGAGACCTGACTCGCATTCCTCAGAACATGCACTGTCTCAGGACACTGGCCTGCCTGTCTTCTGCATCCCCGTTCCTCCTCCTCTTCCTGGGAGCACTGATGGAGACAGTTGAGCTGCTAAAGAGTGTGTGTGATGTTTCAGGAGCCGGTGACCTTCCGGGATGTGGCGGTGGACTTCACCCAGGAAGAGTGGGGGCAGCTGGGCCCTGCCCAGAGGACTCTGTACCGTGACGTGATGCTGGAGACCTTTGGGCATCTGCTGTCTGTGGGTAAGGCCTGCTTCCCCAGCTGATGATCAGATTCCTGCAGTGACTTTTTTTTCGTGGGGTGTAGGTCATAGGGCCTCTGGTATGAGGACTTGACCTTGGGCTGGGGATCAGGGATCTTGCCTTCTCACTCCCGTGGAACAAATGAGCAGAGGGGTTTCTGCCCTCTTCTGTCCCAATGCAAAGTTTTCACCTTATTGTGAGATGTACCTGTGCCCTATCCGGAGTCTAGGTCTGGATCCTGAGCTGATTCTTTCTCTCTTTAGCAGATCCACACATGCTGTGTCTTTCCCTTTTTCCAGGACCCGAGCTTCCAAAACCCGAAGTCATCTCCCAGCTGGAGCAAGGAGCTGAGCTCTGGGCAGCAGAGAGAGGAATTGCCCAGGGCTACTGTCCAGGTGAGATCTGCCAAATGGCAACCCCTGATGGGCGCAGCCCGAGAGGTGGCTGCAGATGTGCTGCTTGGAAAGAGTGGTGTGTCAGGGTCCCCAAGACCACCCAAAGATCCAGTGAAAGAATATAGAGGAAAGTTCGCGAGAAGAAAAGGCTGATGGGGTGAAGTCCGGAAGCTAGCCAAGACTCCAGAGTTCTCTCCCAGTGGAGTCACATGGGACATGCTTAGTCCCCCCAGCCATGAGTTGTGACAACGCGTGAGAAATCTTAGCCGCAAGGGAAGCTTGTTAGACACTCAGTGCCAGGTGGTTTCATTGGGGCCTGGCCGTAGGCACCCTGGGCCTGGCACGGACCAAGATGCTAGACTCCCAGGAGAAAGGAGCTGGTCACCATAAACCATACTGTTGGCACAATTTGGGCCCAGTGAGCTACTCTTATCAGTTAGGGTGGTGGGAACTCTCCTGAAATCCAAATTCCCACACCCAGCCCCGGGCCAATCTCAAAAGCTGGCCTTTCTAAGGATGGCAGCCTCAGGCCTGCCCTGTTAGCTCTTTTCTGAACAGAAGGTCTGCACGCTGCTCCTGTACTCCCTCTTTTCCTCACCCATGCTCCCCATCTGCCTCTTCTCCAGTGGTCAGAATCCCACCTCTTCCTCCCTCTCCTGTTCTCTCTCACCAACCGTCTGAGCATGCCCTTTCCACAGGATCACTTCTTTTTCCTTTTCCTTTTTTTTTTTTCTTTAAGATGTTATTTTTAAGTAATCTCTGCACCCATTGTGGGGCTTGAATTCACAACCTTGGGATCAAGAGTTGCATTCTCTACTGACTGAGCCAGCCAGGCGCCCCGCCACAGGATCATTTCTAATGTGTGAACTTGCCCTGCATCTTCTCTGTTTTATTCTTTCATGTCCAGATTCTGTAAACCTGTTCTCCACACCCTTCTGTTCTCTTAGCAAAAAGGATCGTGTTCCTCTGTAAATCTCTGAAAACTGGGTTAGAGCAGCTCAAAAACAAAGTGTTTTTTTTTTTTTTTCTACAAAGCAGCCGCTGCTGCCTCTGGCTCAGCATTGCAGTGATGCCAGGGCTGATGGTTCTCATTCTTCTGGCTTTTCCTTGGTTTATGGCATGGATGCAGCAGCTCTGGCCATCACATCAATGCTTCAGACAGAGGAAGAGGGAAGTAGGAAGAATAGTGCCAGTCACGTTGTCCCCTTTTATCAGAACACCAGATTTCATCCGTTGGGGTCTCCTTGGTCGGGACTGGGTCACATCCACCTACCCTTCCGCAGCCACTAGGGAGGCTGGAAAGGAGGGCCTGACACCCTCTCTGTGTTTTTTCCATCAACTCCCTCAGAGCTCTTTGGTATTCTTGTAGGCCGGGAGTCTGGACCTGAAAGCCAAGTGCCACCCAAGGAGCATGGCCTTCCTGAGGTGGGGCCATCCCACGTCACCGAAAGGGAAGGCTTTCTGACGGATGCTCCCTGTCCCACCATATTAGGGGAAGACTGGGAATGTGAGGGCCCAGTAAAGTTGCCTGAGAAAGAACAGGATAATTTGAGGCAATTGGAATTTAGCCTCGAGGAAGCACCACTTCAAGATAAAAGTTATGAAAGTCTTGGACTTGGGGAAAATGGTGTCCTGAGCTCAAACCTAAATCCATCCCCCGAGATTTCTAGGAGAGAATATCTCTGTGCTTACGACTCACAGGTTATAAACTTGGAACATAACTCAAGCTTAGTCAGTCAGCAGACAGGCTCCTCAGGAAAAGAGCCGTGTGACAGCAGTGGCTGTAGCAAAACTTCTGGTCAGGCCGTTCCAGTTACGGAACTCACACGAAGCCAGGTACAGGATAAACCCTACAAATGTACAGACTGCGGGAAGTCGTTTAACCACAACGCGCATCTCACAGTGCATAAGAGGATTCACACGGGAGAAAGACCTTATATGTGCAAAGAATGTGGGAAAGCCTTCAGCCAGAACTCCTCCCTGGTTCAGCATGAGCGAATCCACACGGGAGACAAGCCCTATAAATGTGCCGAGTGCGGGAAGTCTTTCTGCCATAGCACACACCTTACAGTCCACCGGAGAATTCACACCGGAGAGAAACCCTATGAATGTCAGGACTGTGGGCGGGCCTTCAACCAGAATTCGTCCCTGGGCCGGCACAAGCGGACACACACTGGAGAGAAGCCATACACGTGTAGCGTGTGCGGGAAATCCTTCTCACGGACCACGTGCCTGTTCCTGCATCTGAGGACGCACACCGAGGAGAGGCCCTATGAGTGCAACCACTGCGGGAAGGGCTTCAGGCACAGCTCCTCTCTGGCCCAGCATCAGCGGAAGCACGCTGGGGAGAAGCCCTACGAGTGCCGCCAGAGGCTAATCTTCGAGCAGACTCCGGCTCTAACAAAGCACGAATGGACAGAAGCCCTCGGCTGTGAGCCACCTCTGAATCCAGAGGAGAGAGCTCGCCGAAGCGACAGGCCTTTTAAGTGTAATCATTGTGGGAAATGTTTTATTCAGAGTTCGCACCTCATCCGACACCAGATAACTCACACCAGAGAGGAGCCCCAGGGACGGAACCGGCGACGGCTTGAGCAGTCCTTTGGCCGGAGCTCAAACCTTGGCCGCCATCAGCACACACACTCAAGTGAGAACCCTGGGGGCGGGACAAAGGCAGCACAGCCTGCGAGCCGGGCGCTTGCCCTGTTCGACATCCATGAAATCATGCAAGAGAAAAACCCAGTTCACGTTATTGGGGTTGAAGAGCCTTCCATGGGTGCTTCCGTGTTATTCGACATTAGAGAATCCTCGTAGGAGAGAAACTCTGCAGATGACTTTTGAACCACAGGCACAAAAATGTGGTAAGTCCACATAGTGCATTCATGGAAAGGGGGACTGGGGGTAGAAATGTCTAAGGTGACCTCTGATATCTCAAGAAAATGGTGCTTTGCAAATACCTGAGATTGATGGTTCTCAAATCTATCAAGCCCACGGCCCCCTTTACCAACAGGTGTTTTGTGCTATTCCCTCTATTACTCCAAAACGAATTCACAAGTAATGTAACCTACACACATGTGTACTGTAAAAAATCGACATACAGCCCCTTTTTGTAAAGCATAATTAAAACAAAAGTAATTTATGGTAGAGTAACGTGTACTAAGTGGGTGCAGTATCTTTCCGTGTGACTGTGTGGGCCATTATGCCTGGACACCTGGGGCGTTGGCTGTTGTCTTCTGGTATATGGGATATAGTGTTGGCCATGGAAATATTGTGAAGGGCATTCCTGTATGGGATGTGATTTTCTTAAGTGGTGACTAACTCTTGCAAAAGTTTTGAAGGAAACAAAATGCCACTGCATTTCTGGAAAATTCTGTATAAAATTCTAAGCATGCAGGAGTTAATACGTGAGGTTGACTTAGGATCTCAGTTCAAACCGGTTGTTTCACACATACATACGTACATGGTCCACGGGGGCCTGTTCTGCCCTTCACAGTCATTAGAGCACACGTGGCCCCCACCTACATGTCAGCCACATTCATGGCCGGATCAAATGACAAAAAAGCCCCCATGAAATTCTACTACATTCCCTGGGGATATCACAGCTCCTACTGAAAGCCATTGCCTTGAAACTGTCAGTGTTACTTAAGCCAGAGGTTCTCAATTGGGGTAGATTTGTCCTCCAGGAGACATTTGGTGATGTCTAGAGACTTTTTAGGTTGTCCTAACTGGCAGAATGGAGGGGTGCCAATTGGCAGCTAGTGGGTACAGGATGCTGCTCAACATCCTGTAATGCCCAAGACAGGCCCCCAACAAAGAATTATCTAGCCACAGATATGCCAAGGTGGAGAAACCATACCCAGCACTACAACCAACTTTTTCCAGACTCTAAATTGATGAGACCTATACTAACAATCCTATGCCTTTGATTTTAACAAATGATATCATTAACTGATTTATACACAAATGTTTCCTAGTAATTTTTTTGACCGTTTTGCCACATTCCTAATTGGTGTGAGAAAAGGAAGAGAATCTACTTACTTTTCTGAGTAATCTAAATTTTAGCATTTTACCACGGACATTGTAAAACACAGATAAGCCGCACTTTTGACCATTCCTCCTGCCTGCCGTGTGGGGTGCAGATTTGAGAGTGTTCCACCTATCGGTGCCTTCTGGGGAGGGGACACCCAGTGGTAACTTCATGGTTCTAGACACCTCTAGAAGCCAGGCTTGCAGTTGTCTTTTTCCCTCCACCTTGGTCCCCAAAATAGCAGCTCCTGAAGGGTCACGTTTCCACAGTCTCAGTATTTGCTGGGTGGGCTGAGGTTACAGTGGCCTCAGTGGGTAAGCTGGGAACAAGCTTGTCACTTGCCTTCCTCTCCAGACGAGATCTTTACAAATTTTCTGTTTCTCATTTCAGGTCACGTTTTCTAAGCATAATATTCCTACCCATTTCCTTATAGATATGTTGAAACAGATAAACTCCTCAGGGGAGGTTACTATAAACTACAGAATACATGGTTTTATTAGCTTATAAAAGTAATGGAAATTCTTTACTGCAAACGTGGAAAATGCACAAAAGTAAAATTTAATTCCTCATACTTCTGTCCAGAGATGGTCACTACCATTAAGATTTTGTTAATTTTCCTGTTATTTTTTTCTTAAAAATATACATGTATACATATAGTGTACACTAGAGGTTATACACACAAATATATTTATAGTATTGTTGTGTTTAGAGAATTGGATTCCTTTCTAGTTCTCTTGTAACACATGCTTCTCCAACTATATTTTAAGCATTTTCCTCTGACAATTTCACATAGCTTTTAAATTACGTTTCAGGAGGATTGTTAGCAGTGTGACCACCCAGCATTTTATCAGCCTCGACTATTATCCAAAAGTGGGGGAGGGTTTTCTACACATTCCCAAGGGGAGTATAAATTGATAACAGCCTCTGTGAAGGACTTTATTAGTTGCTATCTAAGATTACAAACACACAACTCTTTGTCTCCGTAAACCTGTTGCTAGGAGTTAATCCAACAGATTTATTTGTATGTTGTAGACCGTTTGTACATGGTCTCTCTGTGGTATTGATTTCAGAAGTAAAAAATTGTTTACAACCTCAGTGTCAACCGTGGGGAATTGCATTAGTGATTTATGCTAGAATGGAGAACTACACAGCTTTAAAAATGGGGACTGTCTTTATGTAATAATATGGGAAAGAGCTCCAAGATACATTGTTAAATGAAAAGGTGTAAAACAGTGTGTAAAGTATCCATTTGTGTAAAAAAACATTTGCTTATACACACACACACACACACACACACCCCTAAGGGTACAAAGTAACCAGGCATACTAGTTGCTCTTGGGGAGGAGAACTGGGGGGAAAGGGATAAGGAATAATTTTCACTCTATCTTTTGATATTTTTGGAATTTTGAAACATGTAAACCTATTACCAGTTCATAAAATAAATTTAAATTAAAAATCTCAACTCTTGAAAATTAAAGTAAGTTTGATCATTGGCTTCATTTTCTGTTGCACCTACACACACACAGACACAAAATTCTTAGCCACACTAAGCTACACACTAAATGCACACATCTGAGGATTGAGTTAACGGAACCAGTTACGTGTAAATAGTTTTGACTCCATGAATTTCCCTGTAAGCTATAAACTAGCACATAAATTTTAGTAGCACATAAATTTTTAAGTTATTTTATTAAATTCCCTGTATCAGCCCAAATTATGAGAACCCACGAATGAACAAGCCAAGTAACCCATTTTCAGTATCTCCCTGTACATCTTCGGCAATATTCAAGTCGTTTGTGCAAAAGGTAACTGGGGAAAAGTCTGCATCCAGTCTGAAGAACAGTCTCCCATAAGTCTCTTGTAAGGAGATCCAAGGTGAACATCTTCCAGATGTTCTAAGTTGTCCAACATAGTAGTCACTGGCCACATGTAGCTATTTAAATGTAATTTTAAATTCACCCAAAATTAAAAATTGAGTTCCTCAATCACATTAACCACATTGCAACTGTTCACTAGTTACAAATAGAACATCTCCCTCATCTCTAGAAAGTTGTCTTGCACAATGCTGTTCGAAGGTAAGTGGCTGACAGGATATTTTTAAATCTCCCCTTGTGATCAACGGATCAGTGAGAAGGGTAGAGAAGGCCAGCCTGCACATCGGGAGTCAGCAGAGTGCCCTGCGTGGTTTTTCATCTGGGCTTGGATAAAAGATGAGAACAAAAAGGTATGTAGGACGTCTTTGGGAGAAATTAGGATACAGACTACGGAGTAGGTAATCGAGGGTTTCAGCGTCGTGCACTGGTTCTTAGAGGACATCTGCTGAAACTTTACAGGAAAACAGGGTTCAGGGGAGAAAATTCCCCAAACTATATAGACATGTATGGATGTACGTGTGTTTGCGAACAAAAAAAGTACGCTGTGTATCTAAAAGAACTTAAATAGCCGACGCGTGTAGGTGTCCGTCTGGTTCCGGACGCCAGCGGCGCAGAACAACCGCGTTCACACCATCCCTTCCCGGCGCCGTCGCCCTTTCGACTTCATTTCCCAGAAGGCCATTCATCCTGCGCCCGGCCAGTTCCGGGCACGCCGCGGGCAGGGCCCTCTGGGAAATAAAGTCCCGAACTCAGCGTTCGGGCCTTCGGCGGAAAGGGGGACCGGAAGCGGCTTTGGCGACTGTGCGCCCTTCGGCGGCTGGCGGCGCCCCCCGGCTCTGTGAGGAGTCGGCGGTGCTGGTGAGTCCGCGGTTCCGGCCTGAGGGCTTATGTGAGTGTGAGGGACGACGAGGCCCGTCTGTGCCCGCGGCGATAGTGACCGAGTGGGTGGGGCCGGGAGGGCAGCACGGACCCGGGGATAGGTCTCGGGGAGGTCGTGAGGGCGGGGAGAAAGGAGGGACGGTGAGCGCGTGCGCACGCGGAAGGCTGTGAAGGAGAGACCTGTGCGTGCCCGTGAGACCTGAGCTGCGTGTGGCCGAATGTGGCACTGCACGTGTGCGTGTCAGAGAGGAGGGGTGTTTTGCATGTGAGGTACCACCTGCGTGTGCGTACGAGACCTCAGGTGTGTGGGGACCCAGTGCGTCAGTGTTCATGTGTGCTGCTGGTGTAACCTCAGGTGTGTGCATGTGGCCGAGTGTGTCGCCGCGTGTGCGTTTCGGAGGGCAAGGGTGTCTTGCTGGCGAGACACCACTTGTGTGTGCAGACGAGACCTCAGGGGTGTGTGGGAGAGCCCAGTGTGTCAGTGCCTGTGTGTGCAGATGCGACCTCAGGTATGTGCATTTGACTGGATGTGTTACCGCTTGTGCGTGTCAAAAGGGAAGAGTGTATTGCATGTGTGACAACATTTGTGTGTGCAGATGAGGCCTCAGGGGTGTGTGGGTGGTCAGATGTGTCACCATGCATGTTTGTGGGGAAGGGATGTTTTGTGTGTGTGACACCCCCTTTGTGTCTGCAGGCGTGACCTCAGGTGTGTGCCTATGGCCTGTACCCGTTAGCCATCGCTCCCATTCCCCTTTTCTCCAGCCCCTGGCAGCCATTAATCTACTCTCTGTTAATTAATCTGTCTCTGTTCTGGACATGCGATATAAATGGGATCATATAGTATGTGGCTTTTTTGTGTCTGGCACCTTTCACTGAGCATAATGTTTTTAAAATCCATGTTGTGCCATGTATCAGTACTTCACTGATTTTTTTAAAAGATTTTATTTATTTGACAGAGATACGGCGAGAGAGGGAACACAAGCAGGGGGAGTGGGAGAGGGAGAAGCAGGCTTCTTGCTGAGCAGGGAGCCTGACGCGGGGCTCGATCCCAGGACCCCAGGATCATGACCTGAGCCAAAGGCAGATGATTAACTACTGAGCCACCCAGGCACCCCCATGCTTATTCTACCTTTGCTCATCCAGCAGTATTTCATTTTCCGGAATCCCAGCCCTGAGCCCCGAAGTGAAGGCGAGAGTCTCACCGCTGTATGGGAGCAGATGGGAGAAGGCAGTGGCTCCTCCCTGCAAGACTCCATCCCTGCAGGACTCTATCCCTGCAAGACTCACCCACAACCTGGGATCTCTGTCTGGGACTAAGACCACATGCTCCCTATTCTGTAGCTGCTGAGGTCAAGCAGCCAACAGACAGAGCAGAGTGGCAGGCAATGGAGCCTGAGGAGCCAGGTGAGGCACATGTCAGGGTGGTGTTCACAGGGCTGGACATTTTCAGAAACCAGATTTTTCCTCAGAATATGCCCCACTGCCTTCACTCTGCTGCCCTGCCATCCTCAGCCTAGTCCAGACTGCCACCTCTTCCCGGGTCTCCTGCCTCCCCTTTCTCCCTCTATTGCTCTCCACACCGCACCAGAGGGGTCTTTAAACCGTGAATGGTGAGGCCACCTCTCCCTTAAACCTTCCATCCCTGCCCTGGTTGTCACAGCAGGGTTGGCAGACTCTCCCTGTAAAGCACCAGGTAGCTAATGTTTTCAGCTTTGTAGGCCAAGAGCCCTGAAGATGTGGGTAGGTACTTATCTAACAAGAGAGAAAACACATACCCACATATTTTTTTCCCCGATGAAATCCAGAACTTTATCAAATGCTGAAATCTGAATTTCATGTAACATTAACCTTCTGATGATTTTCCCCTCCCAACCACTTAAAAATGGAAAAACTCTTCTTAGCTCACAGTCTGTACAGAAATGGGGCTGACTTTGCTAAACCCTGATGTGACCAAATCCACACTTCTTCCCATGCCTTCTGGGCCCTGCATGACCTGATTCCTGCCTGTTTCCAGGCCTCACCCTACAGCTCTCCCTAAGCCCAGCCCCCTGGACACTGCATACCATTTAAGCTTAGATATTACCTCAGAGGCCCTCCCTGGCCACTTGATTCAGAACAGGTGCCACACACATGTACATTATGGTTTTTGGTTTTGTTTTTTGTTTTTTAGCATTTGACCACATTTAAAGACTTCATACTTGTTCCCATTCAACATAGACTATAAATTTCATGATGTGGTACACAATCCATGGAGTATTTGTTAAATGAATGAGTGAACAGACACCTTTCTGCAAAAGATACTATTACCCAGTTTTACAGATAGAAAACCCAGGCCTTAGGTGAATTGAGCAACCCAGGGTCACCCAGCAAAGAGTGGTAAGGTGGATTTGATCCTAGGTCTGACAGACTCCACTTATCCCCCACGTTCACTGTTTCCAGCCGAGGAATGACACTGGGAGGAAGGGCTGGGCACTTGGTACATCAGGGGCCCACGTCAGCCCTTCACTCCTGGGAGTCTCATAGGACTTGAATTCAGGACAGCTGGGACTGTTGCTTTTCCCTCAGAGCATTTGCCTACCTGGTATCTCACTTTGTCCCCAAACAGTCCCTTTGGAGGCATCCTGACAGGTATCTGAAAGCATGGGGCAGAGACCTCAAAATGCTACACAGCATATAATATACTTTGCATGAAGTTCAAGAATAGGCACAACTTGTGTGCTGTCAGAAATCCCAGTAGCAGTCACACTGGGGCCGAGGTGGGCCTTGCTTGGAAAGGGTGCCTGGTGGGAGCTGTCCGTGGTGCTGAAAGTCCTAGTGCTGAGCTGTCTGAATGGTACCTAAGAGCCACATGGAAATATTAAAATGTAAATCAGTTAAACTTCAAGTTACACATCCAGTTTCTCAATCACACCACCTGTGTTTCTACCGTTCAGGAACCACTTGGAGCTGATGGCTGATGAATTGGACAGTACAGCTCCAGAACATTTCCATCCTCACAGAAAGTTCTAGAGCTTGATCTGGACAGTGGCTATACAGGTGTGTGGATTGGTCAAAACTCATTGAACTGAGCACTCATGCCTCTATTAAAAATATGTCTTTTAGAAAGCACAGACTCAAGTCTCACTGTGGGGGTTCAGATCCTCACCCATCACCTGCTTTATATCTTTGACTTAACCTCTCTCTGCCCCCCTCTCCCTACCTGTATATAACAGAGTGATGATAGTACCTCTTTTTCCTTGTGTTAGGGCACTTGGCCAGAATTGCACAGCAAGCCCTTGAGAAGTTTGCGCCCTGGGGATGGCATGGAGCTGCAACACAGGCAGCTGCGGCTGCCCTCAGGGACTCGGCCTCAGCTCATGGATGGTTCCCCGTTTTAGAGGCAGGGGTCTGAGGCCCAGCCTCCAAGGATCATATCAGAGGGCTGCTTTCTGTGGGGCCCTGACCTCAGTGACCCCTGCCCAGTGTAGGAGCCAGGACGGGATGGAGGATGTAAAGGTGGTGTGGCTTCTCGCAGCAAGGACACCATGCAGTGTTCCTATGTTATGTTTCATTTCGCAAAGACTTTCTAAGACATAATGCCATCTGTCCTCCCTGGAGCCTGTCCTTTTTGTACCCAGGAAGAAATAAGCCCAGAGCAGGGATATGGCCAGTTAGTGACACACAGTGGAGATGTGGGTCCAAGTATTTGTCATCCTCTGGGTCACTGTGGACCCATGGTTGCTGTGTAGACCCCTTTATGAGAGTCCAGGTAGGCTGTCACATCCCCAGACTAATTCTGGGGCGCGTGGGTCACCCCATCTGTCTATGTGTACACAGCCTTCTCCACAGGATTCATTATCTTGGCTGGTTATGGATGGGGACAAGAGTGGGGGTGCTTCCATAGAAAAGCTCAACTGAAGCAAGCATCTTACCCCTGATGCCTCAGTTTCCTTCCTGTAAAATGGGCCTTCTAGTGTTGATCCTAACTATCCCTCATAGCGACAGAATGAGCATCAAGCAAGCTGATATAAGGTGCCCACATCATGACTGGCGCGTAGTAAATGTTGAGGGCTTATGGTTCTGCCAAGCCCTGGAGATAAGCGGGAGGGAGGAGACCCAGGGTGAGCAGCGCAGGAGGAAACCCCGATGAGAGGGTCTGGACCAGGAGGGCCAGGGCCCCTGGGAAAGGGTCTAGGAGCTGGCAAGGGGAGGGATGTGAGGTGAGGGGACTTTGGGGCTTGGGTCTCTGGGGCCTGAGGGCAGACCTGGCCTCCCTCACATCCCCTCCCTTCCCCCAGCTCTTCCTTCTCAGGGGAGCATCAAGGAAGAGAAGCCCAAGGCCCAAGATACTCCATTACCAGCAGATGCCTTCCACGTGAGTTTCCAGAAATGCCAGCCATCTCAGCAGGCATCCTCCTTTCTCTTCTTGCTTCTGTGGTGCTTCTACCGCTCGCCACTGGAATGGAGCCACAGCTCCCAAGGAGCATGAGTCCTGGGGCAGGGCCCCTTCCTCTGGCCTGACACTCTTCCTCCTCTTCCTCTCCTTCCTCTCCCTTCACTCCAGAGTGGGGCTTAGTGACCCTGTCAGTCTAGGGCACCTTGGAGGAAATCCCATGCCTGGACCGATCTGGGACACAGGCTCGTTATGGTCACCCTGTTTACCAGCCAATATCCAGGAAAAGGACAGAGCAGGGCCTGGCATATGCAAACACCTGGAAGATATTAATGGGCAAATGAGTGAATGGGGGCACTGAGCAGCATTTAGAAAGATGGTTGGGGGCTTTGGGTGTTAATGGTAAATAGTTCCTCTGAAACTGATGGTGCCTGCTGACAGGCCCTTTCTTCATGGGGTCCCCAAGGAGACAGCCACACAAAGGCAGAGGGATTGTTGCCATAGCCTCGGGGAGCTGCCATGGGGCAAAAAGTCCAGATTGGGGACACTTACTGGTCCCAGAGCACATGTGGCTGGTGTTGGATGCCATCACATCCTCCAGGCCTCCCCTGCCCAGCCCTAAAGGGGATGCAGACCACGCAGGTGTGACAGATGGCTTTGTAGGGGCTGACAGGGGCCATCCAGCTCTCTGGAGCCACAAAGCTGAGTGCTTTGGGAAGTGATGGGGAATCACTGTGTCTTAATCTGCTCAGGCTCCTATAGCAAAATACCATGAAATGTGTGGCTTACTCAACAAATTTATTCCTCACAGTTTTGGAGACTGGAAGTGTAAGATGAGGGTGCCCGCAGGGCTGGGTTCCAGTGGGAGCTCTCTTCCTGGCTTGCCGACGAGCTGCCTTCTCTCTGTGTCCTCACACACTGGGGAGGGAGGGAGACGAGAGCACACATGCTTTGGTCTCTCCTTCTTATGAGGGCACTAGTCCCATTGTGGGGCCCCATCCTCATGACCCCATCTAAACCTAATCCCCCCCAAGAGCCCCACTTCTCATTACCTTCACGCCGAGGAGTAAAGCTTTAACAGGAGTTTGGAGAAGACACAATTATTCAGGTGGGACCACAGCACCCAGTGTCAAGGTGATAACAGTGCCACTCAGAGCGTGAGCCGCACCTCTCCCCCCATGACAAGAGGGCGTTTCCCAGAACATTCACATCCTGCTGTTCCCCATGGGGCTGGCCCTGCTTAGACAGGGTCCACGGCTGAGCCAACGCATGTGGGATGTTTCAGAAGCCAGTGAAATTTAAGGACGTGGCCGTAGACTTCACACAGGAGGAATGGGGGCTGCTGGGCCCCACACAGAGGATCCTATACTGTGACGTGATGCTGAGGAACTAGGACAGGAAGGGTGAGGCCTTCCTGTCACCTCTTCATCCATGTCCCGTGTGTGTGTTTCCATGTGTGCTCACACGTACATGTGCGTATTTGTCCCCTGCCTTGTCCCCAGTAACCCACACCCAGGTATGTCCTTGCTCTGACCTGCGTCCCTCACTTGGGTCCCATCTGTGAAGAGTGGATGCCCCACCCCATATCACCAGAGAGAGACCCCTACTGGGCCTGTTGGGGTCTGGCTGGCTTGTGGCAACAGCATCAGCATTTCCCTCCTACTTTCTAACTGTGGGGAGGACTTCCCGATTGCAAACGAGATGTGATCTCCAAGCTGGAGCAGTGGGAAGACCCCTGGACTATGGAGAGAGATGTCACAAGAGGTCGAGGTGAGTGAAGTAAGGGTCTATCAGATCAGGTGTTTTTTAAAATTAATCTTCCTCCCCCCAGCTTTTTTTGAGGTATAATTGACAGATAAAAAGTGTATATATTTAAAGTGTACAACATGGTTTGATATACATATACATTATAAAATGATCACCACTATCAAGCTAATTTATATATCCATCACCTCACGTAGTTGCGATGTTTTTTGTGGCGAGAACGCTTACAATCAAGTCCTTTAGGAAATTCGAGGTATAGGATACTCCGGTCACCATGCTTCAGATCAGTTTATCCCTCCTCCTGGGCCAAGGACGTGCAACGTACGTCGAACAGAAAAGAGCCCGTAGGCAGAAGCCTGAAAACAAGCCCGATGGTCATTTAGCGATCACTTCCCCAGCCCCGAGAGCCACTCATCCGCCTCCTGTCTCTATGATTGGCCTGTTCTGACCTTTCATATAAATGAAGTTTATATAAATGTATTTGTTTAAATTCACTTATTTTTCATATAGATACAGGTCATACTGTATGTGGTGTTTTTGTGTCTGGCTTCTAACCTCTGGGAATAGTGCTCTACGAACACTCATGTCCAGGTTTCTGTTTCAGTGTCTGTTTTCCGTTCTGTTGTCCGGGCCCTGTTGCGGTAAGGGTGTGGTTGTAAAACACCCCCAGTGGCAGCTGACAGGTGGGGTGGCTCTCGGTGGCCTTGGCCCCTGCCTTTCTGTGTTCCATTCTGCCACTTTCCTTCCCCACCGTGCAGAAGAGGCTTGATAGCAGGCCTCTGGCCACCATTCTTGGAAAGGCCTGGTGCAGGGTTGGCCTTTGGCTGCTGTCTGGGAACGTGGATCATGGGAGGATTCCCACCATGCCTTAAATGATACGAGTGGCTCACTGCACCCAAACCATTTGTCCGGACAGTGTGGTTTATAATGAATGCCTACGTTCCTTCTGGGAGTGTGGGATTTTGGTAGATGCTACACAGTGGGTGCACACGTGGCTGGTCCCCAGTGAAACCCTGGGCGCGGAGTCTCTAACAAACTGCAGACTACACTTCATGTGTCCAAATCCAGCACCGGAGGGGTTTGGTGCATGCGGTGTGGCTCCACTGGGAGAGGGCTCTGCCCCTGCACCTTTTCCCGCTGCGGATTTTGCCCGGTGTCCTTTTGCTCTCGTCAGTCACAGCCACACTGTGGTTCTTTGTCGAGTCCTGTAAGTCCCAGGGAGTCCCAGGGAGTCACCAAGCCTGCGGTGGTCTTCTGGACTGTGATCCCTTCACTCTTCTGTCCTCAGCTGCAGGAATGCCACTGAAAGCCACAAGTCCGACTGCTGAGGCTCTGTCCGTCCCCCTCAGACTGGCAGTGCACAGTCAGGTTAGGGCTTGAGCATGTTTCTTTGCTTATTTTTCAGACTCAGAGCCTGGGCCCCGAGCTGCATGGCGCCTCTAGAGAAAGGTGCTCCGCCTCAGGGGCTGAGGACAGTGGGACTCACAGGCCAGGATTTCTGGCACACCATCCAGAAAGAAGTCACAGAGCATGAAGGCCAGGTGGCGGAGAGACAATGCCAAGCAGTGACATTCAACCAGGGAAGAGGAGCCCAGAGTGGAGCCTTGCGGGGACTTTTTCCTGGCACCCATTCCTCACTGAGCATCAGGCCGATCCTCCGAGGGCTCAAGCTCCCACAAGCCACGTTGGTGAAAAGGGCCTCACTTGCCTTTCAGTCCTAGATCAGGGGCACCCCTGCCAAGAAGAGAGTGTGTGTCTGGAAGCCCTCAGCTCTTTTCCAGACCTCAGTCACCCACAGGGAGCTCACACTGCGGGGGACACGCTGGTGTGTGGTGCGTGGGGAGATGCCTTTGGCAAGAATACACGCCTTGCGGGCTCTCAACAGATTCCCAACAAACGGAAGCTCTACACGTGCAAGGAGTGTGGGAAGGCCTTCGGACAGAGCACACATCTCGTTCAACACCAGAGAACGCACACTGGCGAGAAGCCATACACGTGCTGGGAGTGTGGTCGGGCCTTCAGCAAGAACACGTCCCTCGTTAAGCACCAGCGGGTGCCCACCGGCGAGAAGCCCTACGCGTGCAGCCACTGCCGCAAGCGCTTCCGAGGGAACTCGTCCCTGGCCAGACACCAGCGGGTGCACACGGGCGAGGGGCCCTGCAGCTGTGGGGAGTGCGGGCGCGCCTTCCGCCAGAGCTCGCACCTCGTGCAGCACCAGCGAGTCCCCACGGGGGAGAAGCCGTTCGCCTGCCATGAGTGCAGCAGAGCCTTTGCCCACTCCTCAGCCCTCCTGGTCCACCACGGGACCCACACGGGGGACAGGCCTTACGGGTGCCGCACGTGCTGCAGGGCGTTCAGCCTCCGCTCCTCGCGGCCGAGCACGAGCGCTGCCACACAGGCGAGAGGCCGCGCGCGTGCCCGGAATGTGGGAAAGCCTTCAGCCGGAGCTCCTCCCTCAGCAAGCACCGGAGGACACACGTGCGTGAGAGGCTGCACCCCTGCGGGCACTGTGACCGCGCTTTCAGCCAGAGTTCCTCCGTGGCCGAACACCGGTGGGCGCACACGGGAGAGCGGCCCTACGCGTGTGCAGAATGCGGGAAGACCCTCGGCCAGGGCTCCCGCCTGAGCCAGCACCTCAAGATCCACAGCGGCGAGAAGCCGTTCGTATGCGGTGAGGGCAGGAAACCCCTCGGCGATTCCTCAGCCCTGGTCCTGCACCAGCGGGTGCACACGGGCGAGCGGCGCTACACGTGTGGAAAATGTGGGAAGACCTTCAGCCAGAGCAAGTTCCTCACCCGGCACGAGAGGATCCGCACTGGGGAGAAGCCCTTTGTGTGTGGCGACTGTGGAAGGGCCTTTGTGCAGAGCTCCTCCCTCACCCTCCACCTCAGGACCACACTGGGGAGAAGCCCTACAAGTGCAACGAGTGTGGCAAGGCTTACATCCAGATGTCACACCTCACCGAGCACTACCGGGTGCACACGGGGGAGCAGCCCTACGTGCGCAATGTGTGCAGCAAAGCCTTCAGCCGCGGCACACACCTCATGCAGCACCAGCGCGTCCACGCGGGCGCCAGGCCCTTCATAATGCAGCCTGTGCCGGAAGACCTTCCTCGAACCTGCGGCCCTCATTCTGCACCGGAGGCCTCACGCTGGCCAGAAGCCCTTTGAGTGTCACCAGTGTGAGAAAGTCTTCAGCCAGAGCAGATCTCTGGCCCGGCATTGGAAAATTCCTTCCCAGGGGACAGCATGTGAGAGCAGCGAGTATCAGAAAACCCTCGGCAGCTGTTTGGTTCTCCTCCATCAGTGACCTGGGGATGTGCCAAACATGGCAGAGGCCTGTCTGTCCTTGGTGTGGCGTTCCTCGTGGACGGAGGGCCCTGGGAGTGTCAGGAGCACCGGGCCAGTGCAGCGCAGCCCCCTTGCCCATCATACACTTCTCTCTGCAGGGTTACCCGGTGGGTGAGAAAGCCAGAGGGAGCCTTCACGGGGAGTGACAGCCCCCCGCCCCCCCATGTTCCATCATACAGGTTCCCAAAGATGTCCACCAGGTGGTGGGAGAGATCCACAGGTGTGGACAGTCTTCTCAGCAGGCCTGGAACAGAGTTCATTTCAGTTTTGCCAAGGCAAAAATGAAATTAAAAAAAAACAAACACGAAACTTAGATGCTTTTTCAGGGCACCTGGGTAGCTCAGTCATTTGAGCTTTTATCCATTTTAGAGAGAGTGCACGAGCTCTCTCTCTCAAATGGATAAATAAATCTTTAAAAAATAAAAAAAAGATGCTTTTTCAGTTGCCCGTGCCTTCTATTAACTCAGGCCATATGGTTTGGTTTTGTTCCTCCGCCAGAAAGTAAGGCTTGTAATGCTGAAATGTGGTATGTCACAAAGTCGTGGTATTTTATTTTATTTTATTTGACAGAGCAGAAGCAGGGGAAGCAGGAGAGGAAGAAGCAGGGAGCCCAACGTGGGACTCAGTCCCAGGACCCTGGGATCATGACCTGAGCCGAAGGCAGATGCTTAATGACTGAGCCACCCAGGCGCCCAAAGTTGCAGTCTTTAAAAAAGACATTGTGTGTCATTCCTCAGCTTCAACACGAGGACTTCATCAAAATCAGTTGAGCCAGTGACGTGCATGTAAGACCTTAGCACTGGTAAGCACTTACATTGTTCCGTTTCATCCTCTGAGCACCCCTGGAATGCAGATATTTTTATCCCCACTTTATAGACAAGGAGCTGAGGTTTTTTTGTTTTGTTTTTATTGTTGTCTGTTTTAAGACCTACTTATTTGAGGAGGGAAGGGGTAGAGGAGAGAGAATCCCAAGCAGACTCTGCGCTGAGCATGGAGCCTGACACAGGGTCCGATCTTACGATCCTGAGAGCATGACCTGAGCTGAAACCAAGAGTCAGGCGCCTAACCGACTGAGCCCCCAGGCGCCCCAAGGAGCTGAGGTTTTGAGAGGTTAAGCCACTTGCCTGAGGCCCCCAGCTAGAAGCCGCTCAGTCTAGGTGTTGGTTTCATGCCTGCTGGAGCCACGCCTTCGTTCCGCCACAGGTGTGAGCCTTTCACTTTCCGGCACAGCTTCACTCGGGTTCTCTGTGGCCGTCAGGATGGGTCTGGCCTTGAAGCGCCCGCACTCACCCGCCATAACCCATCTTTCCAGGTTCGTTTCCAGTCATCCCTGTGTTGTCCAAGCCCAGCTTGTTTTGGTCTCCTGTCCTCAGCATCAGCTCCAGGGAACCTCCTCACTGGCTGAATCGGGGTCTCTCAGGAGCCAATCCCAAGGGCCAATCCATTCTTTATAAGGTGTAGTTTGGACACCCCGGGTCTACCGAGTTCTACTTTTCGCTGCACAGTGACCCAGCACAGCTGGCGACCAGTGACACCTCCCCACCCGGCTACGACTGCAGGGCCCAAGAGAGAAGAGGCACCAGCCAACCGGAGGCAGGGTTCTCCTGGAAGGACAGACAGCCTGGGTTTGTAGGGACAAGACGCCCTCAGGGGCTGCACCTTCAGGAGAGCCCCAAGGACCAGGCTGAGAGGCAGGAAGGCCTGGGCAGCTGCTGAGTCTCGGAGGCACCCCATGGCACGGACGGGGTGGGCTTGCCACCTACTCAGCCTCTGTAAAAACAGGGACCGTGTCCTGGCAGCAAGGTGGAGGGACGAGGAGGGATGTGACAGCGCCACCCCTCAGCAGAGTCTGCTTCCTTCCCGCAGGGTGGTCGGGCCCAAGAACCAGCTAAATCCAGCTCCATGGACTTGAAGTCCAGCACAACCCAAAGGCGCCCTGGGTCTTTACTCCCTGCCTCATGCTTGTTGTCTGTGAAATGGGGATGGTGACCCCCTCCCTGCAAGGATTTAACATGCTAACTTGGAGAGAAACAGTATGCCCAGTGTGAGTGTCGTTCCAGCAGGAAGCAGCGTCCGCCCGAGGCAGGTCAATGAGGTCCCAGACTGGCTGTGCTTGGGCGATGAGAAAGAAGTGGCACCAACAGCTGGTACGAATGGCCCGGGGGGGAGAGGGCGGCCGGTGGAGGGGCACGGCCCCGCAGGTGGGAAACACCGAGCTCTTCCGGCATCTGATGGTCAGGGCAGAGACTGGCACAGCAGCACGCAGGAGCAGGGTGGGACCCACAGAATGTCCCTGGGCGATTCACTTTTCCCACCAGGCCGGACAGTCTTCAAGTTGTTTGCCCATTTCTGTTGATGGCTCACCCCCGTGTGTCTCATAGCGAACGTCTGTCTGCAGAGAGCCGTCACTCTGCAGAGGGCCGGGGAGCTGTGGGCCCTGGCTGCGGGAGGCAGAGGCTGGGCCTCCAGGCCCAGCCGGACCATCCTGGGGCAGGAGGCAAGGGGGAGTCCCTGGGGCCTCGAGGCTGTCACTTCACTCCTTGGGTGGTGTGCACCTGCACTTGAACACACCCTCACAGAACAGCGCACACTCGCACACTGACAGAAGACGCTCTCTGTGACCAAACTTCAGTCAGGCTCTTCTCAGCAGTTTTTGACGAGGCCTCTAACTTCAGCTCCTGTGGCCTTCATTATGGGGTCTAGCGAAGTCAGTTTAATAAGAATCTCCCACCCTCCAACTGTGTCTACTCGGGTTCCTCATCCTCCCTCTCCCCGCAGTGATGTCTGACTACCCTGGCCTGCCTTCAGCGAGAATCCTGTTAGACACCCCCTTACCCCTGAGGGGAATGGCAGAGGGAGAGGGAGAAGCAGGCTCCCCGCTGAGCAGGAGCCTAATGCGGGGCCAGATCCCAGGACCCTCGGATCATGACTTGAGCCAAAGGCAGACGCTTAATGACTGAGCCACCCAGGCACCCCAAGGTGGGAATTTCTTATCTCCAGTTCTCCACATTACAAAGTCAGGTTTATTATCTCCATGCTATGGAGAAAGTAGAGACCCAGGGAAGTAAAATCATCTGCCTGAGCAGGAGACAGTAAGAAACACAACTGGGAACTGAGATCCGCTGGGTCCCTCTCTGTAGACTATACTTCCCATTGCATCACCCTGCTCCTTAGCCAGTGGTTCCCAGCCTTGCCTACACATGAGAATTGCCTGGATAAAAATCTGGATGCCCAAGCCAAATCCCAAACCAGTGGAATCTGGATCTATGGTGGGCAGAATAATGCCTCCTCTCTCCACTCAAAGATGCCCACACCGTAATCCCCAGAACATGTGAATATGATACCTTACATGGCAAAAGAGAATTTGCAGATGGGGGAAGAGTATCCTGGGTCACTAGGTGGATCCAATGTCATCACAAGGGTCCTTTTAAGTGACGGAGAAAGGCAAAGAGGGTCAGAGTCAGAAAAGGAAATGAGACGACATTGACACAGACAGGAAACAAGGAATGTGGAAGAGGCAAGGAAATAGCTTTTCCTCTGAAGCCTCTAGAAGGAACCGGCCTTGCCACCAGGGCGATTTTAGCCCCTTGAGACCCATTTTGGACTTCTGACCTCCAGAAAGATCTTTGTTGTTATAAGCCACTGTGTTTGTGGTAACATGTTAGAGTAGCAATAGGAAACCAATACAGCCTCTCTAGACACAAACCAGACCAGTGGAGCAGAGCCGATTGTACCCGGGGGGAAACAGGAACGGTGGTTCGTAGAAATGATAAAAGAGAAATCAGGAAAAATGTGGGGTTCTTTTCCCTGGTAGGTGGATGGAAAGCCAAGTTCTGCTCGGAGGCAGGGAAGCACCAGTGATGTGAAGCTGGGCTGGGCAGAGAAGGCAGGGCTGAGAGCTGGAAAGCAGAAGCCGCCAGAGGCAAAGCCTTCGGTGGTGCAGAAAGAGATGGTCACAGCAGAGCTGGGAAACTGGATTCACTGACACCACCCAGAGAGTGCCTGGTGCACAAAAGGGGCCCAGTAAAGATGTGGTCTGTTGTAATGATTACTGGGGCTGAGCATCTCGGGGTTGTTCCTTTGACAACAAAAGGCAGAAAACCACAAAGGAGGCCAAGAAGACCCAAGGAGATGAGGGCAACCAGTGCTACCCACAGGCCAAAGCCCAGTTCAGTGCTTCACAGGTGAGATGGGTCTTGTGGGGAAAGAGCACAGGATTCCTTGCATTAGGACCCCAGAGGTGTGTCTACCAGTGGTCAGAAAACGAGAAGGGGTCATGTTCACAAAATATCAGTGCAGGCAAATCCACGGAGGCAGAAGGCTGATCGATGGCTGTCAGAGAATGGGGGCAGGGGGTATAGGGAGTGACTGCTAATGGCTATGGTGGTGGTTTTTGGAGTGAAGAAAGTCTTCTGGAATTAGACAGTGGTGGTCTTTGCACAACCTTGTGAATATATTAAAAAGTGAACTGCACACTTTAGAAGGGTGAACTTGAGGTATGTGAACTACAGCTTAAAGAAAGGAGTTAATTTTTAAAGGGAAAAGAATATGGAAAGAGGACCAGGTAAAAGGGCAAACTCTGGCAAGGGGGAGGGAAGCAATGAGAATCTAGGAGGTGTAAGATGAGGGAGAGGAGATGCCTCAGGCCTTCAGGACGATGGGAGGTAACGTGGGGCGTGGAGAGAGCACAGCCACCAGGGCTCTTCTGCAGGTCCGAGCTCCCCGGAAAGGTTTTGCCACACTACTTGCATTCACACCACTTTCCTCTGGTGTGGGTCCTCTGGTGTACTTTTTAGTACACTATATACCAGGAAAGGAAGACTTCTCTACACTCGTGGCACTCATAGGGTTTCAGTTCAGTATGGATCCTCTGGTGATCAATGAGGTTAGACCGGCACCGAAAGACTTTCTGACGGGTGCTACATGGATAGGGCTTTTCCCCAGTGTGAGTCCTCTTACGCACAGGGAGGGCCAAGTGCTGCCTGAAACTCTTCCAATGCAAGCTGCACCTGCAGGGGGTCCTGTCCACACAGGCCACCTGACACAGCTGGCCCTGGAACCTGCTCAAAGCTTCCTCCATGTGTAACTAACATGGGTGGTTTCTTTTCCACAGCAACGCTCTCTTGTTCATAGGGCTGGAAGGTATCCTAACACTCCTCACAACTTTTTTTTTTTTTTAAGATTTTATTTATTTGTTTGTCAGAGAGAGAGAGAGAGCACAAGCAGGGGGAGCAGCAGGCAGAAGGAGAAACCGGCTCCCCACTGAGCAAGGAGCCTGATGCGGGACTCGATCCCAGGACCCTGGGATCATGACCTGAGCCGAAGGCAGACGCTTAAGCGACTGAGCCACCTAGGCGTCCCCACTCCTCACAACTTTACTGCCTATATATAACCTCTCCCAACACTAGGAGTTTCCATGTTGGGGAATGACCTTTGCTTAAAATCTTCTTACCTGGAAAAGGCTACTAGGTAAGATCTCTGTTCTGGTTCCCTGAGTAGGCCTCAGGAGCATCAGTGTCTTTGAAGGCAGAGCCCCATGAGCTCTCTTTTCTGATGACATCCATTGTTACCCCCATGGTGAACTACAGCAGATCTTTGAATATGCTCTGTGGTCACCTTCCTTGATCTGAAAGAAACCAAGATCACAAATGTTAACTTCGTTGACTTCTAAGCAGAAAAAAACCCAAAAGGAGTGATGAAGTGGATAGAATTACTGGCTCAATTCTTCACCCCTCCTGTGTACATACCCTTGGCCATATTTGTGGTTCTTCTCACTAAAGGCAGCATGGATACCTCTTCCTTGACTTTGGGTGTGGCCATGTGACTTGCTTTGGCCAATAGAATCTGAGTGGAACTGCTAGTATGATAGTTCTGAGCCTAGGCCTCAAGCCTGCAGGCATCTCTGCCATCACCATGAGACAAACTTGCCCTATGAGCCCTACAAGACAAATGCAGCAGAGATGGGCCCAACCTATACCCTGGAGCCAAGCCCAGATCAGATTAGCCAATCCTTAGACTCATGAGAGAAATCAGTGCTTACTGCTGTCGGTCACTGAACTGTTGTGACTATTCATTAACAGAGCAATAGCCAACTGATATAACTGCCAAATTAAAATGAATACTCCCTGAAAAATATGGGATTTGAATTCAGGGGAGAAGACGAGAAAGAGAGAGAGGAAGAGAGGAGAGTCTATTCAGGAAAACCCAGAGGCCTAGAGCACTGGTCCAATAATCAGAGAATAAGCATAAAAGGTATCTCCCAAAGTTTGGGGTGTGGAGTGGAAGGGCCACTATGGGGATGGAAAGTAAGAGAGAATCCAGTTAAGCAGCTTCAAGCAAGGGAATATTGTCAGTGTGCCATTCATTCATTCATTCATTCTTCAGCAACTCTTCTTGAGGCTCCGACCTGTGCTAAGCACCAAGGATGCCCTGGCCTCAGGTCATAGAAAGGGCAGGACTCCTCTCTGCCCTAACAGCACAGACTCCCAATCTGGACAGAGAGGAAGGCCCTGAGGAAAGCTTCCATCGACTCTCCAGGTCACCCCACACCTACTGTCAATCCAGGCTCATTACTCCCTGGCCCCTGGGTCTCCTCTGGCTGTTGCCCTCTCTCCCCTGCCCTCAGAAGCCTCCCAGAAAGTATCCCCACACTCATACCAATGCTCCTTTGTCCCATTACGGGCTGAACTGTGTCCCACCCAAATTCACATGTTAACACCCTAAACCTAACCCCCGGTATATCCCAGAATATGACTGTATTTGGAGATAGGACCTTTAAAGAGATAACTAACATTAAACGAAGTCATAAGGGTGGGCCCTAATCCAGTGACTGGGAGGGAGAGACACCAGGGGTAGGCTAATGAGGACAGGCCATGTGAGGACAGAACAAGAACGTGGCCATCTACAAACCAAGGAGAGAAGCTTCAGGAGAAACCAGCCCTGCCAACACTTTGATCCTGGACTTGCAGCTTCCAGAACTGTGAGAAAATAAGTGTCTACTGTTTAAGCCACCCAGTCTGTGGCATTTAGTTATGGCAGCTGTAGCAAACTAATACACTCTCAGGCTCCGGGGCCAGCCTTGCTCTCCCCTTGGGTGCTGCACTTCAACCCGTCAAGCCTGTCTGCTCCATCTTCAAAACACACCTGTATCTGACCACTTAGCAACACCTCTACCATCCTGATCTGACCTACCCTGCTCCCCGGGATTCCAGCAGCATTCACCTCCTAGGTCTCCCTGCCTCTACCCCAACAGTCTTCCCCTATAACAGCCACAGGAATCCTACAAAGAGCTAAGTCACAGCACAGTCCTCTGGCCAAAGGCTTCCCATGGCTCCCACCTCTCTCGGGTTAGACATCAAAGTCCACACGTGGCCCGTAAGCCTTGCACCATCTGCCCCCACGGGCCTCCCGATTCCGTCCCTATCCTTTGCTGTCTCCTTCCCTCGATCCGCTCCAGCTGGTCCTCCTTGCCTGTACCCACCTCGGATCTCGGGATTTGCATTCCATCTACTGAAACATTCTGTCTCTTCCCTCTATTCAGGACTCAGATGAGATGCCAACTCCTCAGAAACAGTTTTTGTATCTTTGATAACTGCCTTCCCAACAATAACAACTGCGTAGAGGCAGGCGGTGCCTGTCGTCTTCACTGCAGCGTCCCATCTGGGATGGCACTGGCCCTTACTGCTCAGTATGTATCTGTGGAAGGCACAAGGTGCTCATTCTGGCTGCAGGCAAAGGTCTGACGAGCCGAAGGGGACATGATCGCAGGCTGGGCTCAGTAAGCACGGGCCAGGCCAACCTCAAAGCCTCATCCGCACACAGTCTAGGCCACCACCCTCCCCGTCCTCAGCCTGTGGTCTCCTGCTCAAGCTCTCTCACAGCCATGTGCACACACAGAGGACATGTTCTCACATGCAATCACACATCCAGGCATCCACACTATCACACAATCACATCCATGATCACAGTCACAGTCCCCGCAGCAACACAGAGTAATAATCCTACACAGAGGGGCGCCTGGGTGCCTCAGTTGTTAAGTGTCTGCCTTCGGTTCAGGTCATGATCCCAGGATCTTGGGATCGAGCCCCGCATCGGGCTCCCTGCTCGGCGGGAAGCCTGCTTCTCCTTCTCCCACTCCCCCTGCTTGTGTTCCCTCTCTCGCTGTGTCTCTGTCAAATAAATAAATAAAATCTTTGAAAAAAAAAATCCTATACGGTCTGGGACCGTCCTGCTGTATCGGGCCCTCCTGGGTACAACCACCAGACACCCTCACACAATGTGACAGCCACACGGTGCTGCAGGATTATCACATATGGTGACTAACATGTCACACACACAGTTACACACACAAGAACTACCCACACACGTGGTCACAGAGAATGACACATTCAACCTACCCTGTGGGGCACCTACAGTCACACAGGACAAACAGGTGGGATCACCTGTATGTTGTCACAAAAAGCAATACACGCTACACACGATGGCCCCGCTCACACCGACACCGTCACCCCTCACCCCCACGCACCATGCACGCTCCGCCTCCCGTACAGCCCCTGGCCCAACTCTCCACTCACCGCCACCACAACCCCGCGATGGGCCAGCCTTCTGCCCACGGCCTGCCCAGACTGCAACTACCGGCGTGCCTCCAGGGTGCGCAGGAGGGGACGTGGGGCCTTCTGGGGATCGTAATCCGGGAGGACGGGAGGGCGGCGTGCGGGCTGTGGAGCTTGAGACGCCAGGCCTCCAGAGAGCTGTGGTCCCGGCGAGCGGGCGCGCCTGCAGGACAGCGAGGCGCATTCTGGGAATTGTGGTCCCGGCGGGCGGGCGCGCCGGCCGGACAGCGAGGCGCATTCTGGGAGTCGTGGTCCCGACGAGCGGGCGCCTCCGAGTGAGCGCCCGGAAGTGGCCGGCGCCGCGCGGGTGAGGTGGGTCTGGGCGCGCTCCGCTGGGGTCGCGGCGGGGGAGGAACGCTCCAGGCCCCGAAGCAGCCAGCGCCTGCGGCGGCCTGTGCAAGGCGTGCGGGACAGACCCGCCGGCGGGGACCGAGGCGCTGACCACGAGCGCCGCGCCCCAGCCGAGTGTAGCACTCCCTGATGGAGCGTGGGAGCCGCTGGCTGGGATGCCGCCCGAGAGTGGGCTTCCGCCGCGGCCACGTGGCGGGCGGGCGTTTCTGACGGACAGCTTGCCGTGGTGTGTGGCCGACGCAGGTGGGGGCTTGCGCTTCCGTCGGGGTGTAGCGAGGCGGGAGGAGCGAGAGCGTGGGGGTGTGGCTGGTGAGGGCGGCGCGGAGAGGCGGGACGGCGGCGTTCTCCGGGCCGTTGGCGCCGCTGGGAGGACCTGTGATTCCTGCACTGACTGTGAGTGACACTGAGAAATTGTGTGTGCCTGGCTGTATTTGGGGGTATGGCCGACACTGTGCCCAGGTAGGGTGTGTGCGAACGACTGTGTGACTGACTGAGATTTTGTCGGGCCTACAGAAGTTTGGGTGTTTTGCAGAGAGTTTGCCAAGTGTGTGATAGAGACTTTGTGCTTTGCCATGTCTGCAGCTGGAGTTGACAGCGGCCACCCATCTGGGTTTGTGGACATGTCCCCCGGCACCTTCTGTGTGCTTCAGCCCGGCAGGGGACTGTGGAGTCAACAGATTGGTTGCTTACCTCGTGTTTGCTGTGTGCCGGGCCTGTGCTAGACTTTTGTCATGGATCGCCTTGGGTAACCTCACTGCAACCCTCTGAGGTAGGTGCCAGTTATCAGGACAGCTACCAGGAAGGACCACTCTCTTCAGCTGGTTAAACGCTCATGGATTGGGGGACCTTGACCTGATGTCAAGTCAGCGTGGAGGGGGATGGGCTAAGTCAGGTCCATGTACATGTGTCTCAGAGATTGTCATCAGGGATTTTCCAGAACAGCTCCAGGTGTACAAAAGGGAGCTGGGAATCTTGCTGCACGTATTGTCATCCCTGCCATTCCTGCTTCCCCTCCCCTGTACAGTGATTCCCCACATCTGTGGGTGGCCATGCTCAGCCTTTCCTGGTCCCTCCATTTGCTCAGCACCTGTTTACTATGCACTTGACATAGGCCATGTCTTGGGCACTGTCGCTCCAGCATGCCCAATCTCTCTGGGGCAACATGTGGTTATAGCCAGAGCTATAGAAAAGAGAGACCCAGGGCACTCAGAAGGATACTTAGCTTGTCCCCAAGTTCTTGGACAGCTCTTGGAGAAGATGGCAGGTAAAGTGCAGTCTGGAGGGCTAGGAGAAAATAGGCGCAGAGAGAGATTGTCAAACACGAGAATAACAGGGACAAAGGCTGAAAAGATGGGGATTGGGGATGATGGCAAGGACAAGGTGACAAGAGGTCCAAATGAGCTTCTAGGGGCTCAAACACAGTTTTGCCAGAAGTTGCCAGCTACCACAGAAAGGTTTCAGGATTGGGGTCTTATTTTACTAACGTTTGCTTCTCATTGTGCCCAAGGCCATGACTCAAGTGCCAACCAACATTTGTTATCTCTTTTTTATTTTAGCCATCTTAGTAGGTGTAAATGGTATCTCATTGGGGGTTTAATGTGCATTTCTCTGGTTGAGCATCTTTTCATGTTGTCTATTGGCCACTTGTATATCTTCTTTGAAGAAATGTCTAGTCAAAACCATTGCCCATTCTTTAACTGGATTATTTGTCTTTTTATTATGGAATCGTTTAGATACCAGTTCCTTATCTGATATAATTTGCAAATATTTCCTGCCATTTTATGGGTTGCCTTTTTGCTTTCTTGTTGGTATCCTTCGAATCACGAAAGTTTTTAATTTTGATGAAGTTGTTTATCTACTTTATCTTCCATCATTTATCCAGGAAGGCTTTGCATTTTTTTAATTGAAGTATAGTTAACGTACAATATTATATTGGTTTCTGCTGTACAACAGTGATTCAGAATTCATATGAAGTGTAAAATGATGACAATAAGTCTAGTTACCATTTCTTACCATAGAAAGTTAATACAGTATCATTATCTATATTCTGTTTTATACATTACATCCCCATAACCTATTTATTTTATAACTGAAGTTTGTATCTCTTATTTTTTTTTTTTTTAAGATTTTATTTATTTGACAGAGAGGAGAGAGATCACAAGTAGGCAGAGAGGCAGGCAGAGAGAGAGAGGGGGAAGCAGTCTCCCCGCTGAGCAGAGAGCCCAATGTGGGGCTCGATCCCAGGACCCTGAGATCATGACCTGAGCTGAAGGCAGAGGCTTTAACCCACTGAGCCACCCAGGCGCCCCAGGAAGTTTGTATCTCTTGATCCCTTTCAGCCAGTCCCAGACCCCCTTCTCCTCTGGCAGCCATCAGTCTGTTCTCTGTATCTATGAATCTAGTTTTGTTTTGTATGTCCATTTGTTTGTTTTTTAGATTCCACATGTAAGTGAAATCAAATAGTATCTGCCTTTTTCTGTCTGATTTATTTCACTTACCATAATATCCTCAGGGTCCATCCATGTTGTCATAAACGGCAAGATTTTATTTTTTTTTATGGCTGAGTACTATATATATATATATATCACATCTTCTTTATGCATTCATCTATTGTTGGACACACTTAGGTTGCTTCCATATCTTGGCTATTATAAATAATGCTGCAATGAATATAGGGGTGAATATTTCTTTTCGAGTTAGTGTTTTCATTTTCTTCAGATAAATGCCCGGAAATGAAATTGCTGGATTGTGTGGGTAGTTCTGTTTTTAATTTTTTGCATTATTTTTTAAGTTTATGCAGAACTCTGACCAAAATTAACTGTACACTGGGTCACAAACCAAGTCTTAGCAAACTTCAAAGGATTAAAATTGACTAAAGCACATTTTCTGAGCACCAGTCTTAATCTGGAAATCAGCAATAAGAAGACAACTAGAAAATCTCAATTGTTTGGAGATGAAAGAGTGGATTTCTTTTTTTTTTTTTTTTTAAAGATTTTATTTATTTATTTGACAGAGAGAAACAGGTCACAAGTAGGCAGAGAGGCAGGCAGAGGGAGAGGGGGAAGCAGGCTCCCCGCCGAGCAGAGAGCCCGATGCGGGGCTCAATCCCAGGACCCTGAGATCATGACCTGAGCCAAAGGCAGAGGCTTTAACCCACTGAGCTACCCAGGCGCCCCGAAAGAGCAGATTTCTAAATAACCCATGGGTCAGGAAGAAACCACAACAGAAATTAGAAAATACTCTGAACTCATTAAATGATAATGAAAATGCAACATCAAACTTGTGGGTGTGCAGCTAAAGCTGTGTTTAGAAGGAAATTTATAGCCTTAAGTACATGTGTTAGAAAAGAGGAAAGGAAGAAAGGCTGAACGTTAATTATATAAGTATCCATCTTCGAAGCTACAAAATAATTAGCAAATAAAGTGAGTGAATGACCGTGTAGCTACCTGGGGAGTGTGTGTGAGATAGGAGGGAGACCTGGTTCTGTGTGGGGTGAGCACTGTAAGCAGACCGGCCATGGGCTCAGGCTGCCTTGGTTTACAGCTCAGCAACTCCCCACCCCTTCAGTATCTGGGAAACTTTGGGCAAATCTCCTCTGTATCTGTTTTCATATCCTTAAAATGGAAAGGAAGTTCCCACCTCCTGAGCTTGTTGTGAGTTTTAAATGAGTTACTATATGCAAACGCTTAGAACGGTGCTTAGCGCCTGATTATTTTGAGCGTCTGTGTCTCTGTGAGAATGAGTTACATCTCACAGGCCCCAAGTCTGCATCTGCCCTGCTCTACAGGTGTGAGCAGAGCCCCGAGTTCCACGTGATGACAAAGTTCTGGCATTCCTGCAGACCCAGTTCCAACACTCCAGCCATCCTGTGCTTCCCTTTTGTGCTGCTGCTTGATGGCCATCCCCAAGAGCCCTCTAAGCCCAGTGCCCTGGGAACAGGAAGGCTTCCTATGTGTGAAGGTGGAGGATGAGGAGGCCAGCCTCTCTGAGATCCAGGAATCTAGCTCTGGCCACACCGCCCACCCTGAGACTGCACGTCTTCGCTTCCGGCGCTTCTGCTATGAGGAGGCATCCAACCCACATGAGGCCTTGGCCCGGCTCCGTGAACTGTGCCACCAGTGGCTGCAGCCTGAAACACACTCCAAGGAGCAAATGCTGGAGCTGTTGGTGCTGGAGCAGTTCCTGGGTGCGCTGCCCCCCAAGATCCAGTCCTGGGTGGGTGCCCAGTTCCCCAAGAGTGGTGAGGAGGCTGCCATGCTGGTGGAAGGTCTGACTCGGGCCCTCGACAAGAAAGGTGAGGGGGAGCAGCTGGTAACTTCACAGCACTCTGGGCGCAGAGCCCGGACTGGAATGTGGGCGTGCAGGGTTTGGGCTTGGGGTGGCTCACACACGCACTTGTCACTTTTGTACCTCACCCAAACTCTCACACCGTGCTAAGCAGATCTGTTTTGATTGCTAATGACCAAAAACCCAGTTCAAACTGACTGAAGCAAAGTAGGGAGGCTTCGTGGCTATATTCAGGAATTCGGTTGATGGTATCAGGACTCTTTTTTTCTCATCCTGTTTCTCAGTTGCGTTTTCCTACATTAGCTTTATTCTCTCTCTCTCTCTTTTTTCTTTTTTTTTGAGAGAGAGTGCACAGAAGCGGCAGGGAGGGGCAGAGGAAGAGGGACAAGCAGACTCACCGCTGAGCAGGTAGCCTGACGGGGGACTCAATCCCAGGGCCTTGAGATCGTGACCCAAGTCGAAGGCAGACACTTAACCAACTGAGCCACCCAGGCGCCCCCAGCTTTACTCTTAAGTAACTTCTATCCTCATTGGAGATAAAATTGGCTCAGCAACCCAAGCTTATATCTTACCAGTGTAGAAACCCCCGGGGAGAACAGTAAAAGATTCCTCGGCTGAGGGCAACTGAACTGGTTGGGGTCTTGTGCTTGTCTTTTAGCTGACCAGATCCCAGGGACTAACATGAGCAAGGAAAACCAGGGCGCTGGGGGCTGGAAGCCCTTGGGGGTGGGGTGGGGGTGACAGAAATGCCAGGTGTCTCCATGTGTCCCCTCTGATTCCTCCCTCTGCTGGCCCTCTAGGATCTGGCTGAGTCAAACTTGCCCTTAGCTGGAGTGGGCACTGCTGCTCTGGGGGACCCACACAAATATCCCGGCCCAGGGAGGGCCTATAGGATGCAGAGAGGATGGCAGGACAGTCGCGAGCAGGGAGCGAAGGCTCCTCCCAGAAGGGCCTGGTCCGACCTCACCTGGCCTGATGGTAGCAGATAGCGTGTGTATGCCAGGACCAGGGAGGAGGCATGCTGTGGGTAGGAGGAACAGAAATGTGATCAAGTCTTGGTAGGTCCAACCACTGCTCCTCTTCCTCCTGGTCATGTGACTTTCTTGTGCCTCTGTTTCCCTGTCAGTAAAATGAGAATTGCATTCATAATACCTACCTCAGTGTCAGCCTGGCACAGATTAAACACAGTGGAAACTGGGGCTGTTAGGATGCTTTTTTTTCTAGCTCCTTGAGAAACAGATTTTTCTGGAGAGGTTAGTCATGTACCTTCCCTTGGCCCCATCAGCTGTGCCCAGGCAGAGGTCATGGGGACAGGGAGAGGGGGTAATGGCCCCATCCTCCTGCAGGGTCGAAGTTGTCAGAGAAAAGGCAATATGGCACTGAGACAAGGAGAAGGAGCTGGCGGTCCAGGCAGAGGGAATGGTGGGGGTGAAGGCCCAGTGGTACAATATGGACCAGTGAATTCTGGGAAGGCAGGTTGTGTGATATTTCTAGAATAGAGGAAGAGAGGGGGATGTGGGACCAAGCATGTGGCTGGGAAGGCTGGGGAGTTAGGAGGACATCTGTGGGCTTAGAGGAGGAAAGCTGAGATCTACAGTTGAAATCTCAACTTGGCCACTAGCTAACTCTGTCATCTTGTACCAGTTAGTTACTCAAGACCTTCCTTCAACTGGGCCTCAGTTTTCTCGTTGAAGTGCAGTTGTTGCAGTATGTCCTTGTGAGAGCAGATTGAAGCTGAAATGAGGCCATGGAAATGACCCACCGTACTTGGAGACTAGCACATAACAAGAGCCCGAGAACGACCACAGCCCTGGGAGGCGTACAGGTGGGGCAGCAGGAGCAGACAAAAGCAAGACTGCCCGAGGCCCTGGAGCTGGCTAGCGGCAGAGCTGGGGCCCCACCATGGACTCAGGCAGAAGGTGTTTGCCTTCCCGCATCTCTTCCTGGCGTCTGTCCAGTGCATGATGCTATTAAGTGAGCCCAGGTGCCCCGTGCACCCCTCAAGGGTCAGATCACTTCGAAGGTCAGTTCAGGCATGCTACTGCCTCATACACAGCCCAGTCTCTAGCTTCCTTTTAACCATACTCTGCCTTCACAGCCATTTAGAAAGAGTGGGCCTCAAGGTGGTGTCTACTGTAGAAAATTGCACAGTTGTGAGCATCTGGAGTTGATTCCCTCACTCAGCCAGTATTTACTGAGCACCTGCAGAAAACGCTCCGTAGGCTGTCTAGGTCCAGGGGGAAGGCGCTGAGAGCTGGGGCCTGCCCAGGGGGAGCGAGTATGAGGCACTCGGCAAGGACAAACCCCTGCGTGTGCTTACTTGCTCTCACTCTTTCAGTTCAGTTCAACGTCAGGGTCTTCCTTCTGACACTTGAGCCAAGATCAGCAGCCTTGAAGAATGAGACTTTGGGGAGGGGGGGATTGAAACCTGTGATCCAGTTTTCGATGGTATGGGAGGATAGCCCTATGCCCTTTTGTCATCCAGGACACCAAATGAGAAACTTTCCTTTGGAAACAGGGCCAAATGTCAGGAGTGGCTGTGTCTCCCCTTACAGAGTGAGACCAGGACCCAGGCCGAGTTGGGGAGCCCTATGTGGAAAGACTGGTGACACTGTGGTTTGGATTGTTTCAGGATGGGACCCGGAAGCCAAGCTCTCAGAGGCAAACTGCAAGCAGAGTGCTTTGGAAGAGTCAGAGCCATTAGACAGGGCCACCGAAACCCTTATGGGAGGTATTTCCCTGGGACCCGCCTTTGGTGATGCTTGTGAACCTAAGGGCAGCCCAGAGAGGCACGCAGGACTCTCGGGGGAAACCTGGACAAGGTCTGTCCCCCAAGAGACGGATTTCAGGAAAACTTCAGAGCCTCACAAGGACGTTCCCACCGACCAGCCCAGCTGTGAATCTGATGCCTTGGCGAATAGTCCCAATGTGTGGCCAAATTTCACCTCACGAGAGAAGACACCAGAAGAGAAATTTGATCCAGTAGACGGTGACAGGACAGAGCCTCCATGCATGTACTCAGGGAGGAGGTCTTCCAAATGTGGTGAATGTGGGAAAACGTTCCAGAGCCCCTCAGCCCTCGAGACACACCAGAAGAGCCATTCTCGGAAGACACCCTACACCTGTAGTGAGTGTGGGAAGGCCTTCAGCCGGAGCACTCACTTGGCCCAGCACCAAGTCATCCACACCGGGGCAAAGCCCCATGAGTGTAAAGAGTGTGGGAAGGCCTTCAGCCGGGTCACCCACCTAACTCAGCACCAGAGGATCCACACTGGAGAAAAACCCTACAAGTGCGGAGAGTGTGGCAAAACCTTCAGCCGCAGTACCCATCTCACTCAGCACCAGCGGGTGCACACAGGGGAGAGGCCCTATGAGTGTGAGGAGTGTGGGAAGGCCTTCAGCCAGAGCACCCACCTGACTCAGCACCAGCGCATCCACACTGGGGAGAAGCCCTACAAGTGTGACGCTTGTGGGAGAGCCTTCAGTGACTGCTCGGCTCTGATCCGCCACCTGAGAATCCACTCTGGAGAGAAGCCCTATCAGTGTAAGGTTTGTCCGAAGGCCTTTGCACAGAGCTCCTCCCTCATTGAGCACCAGAGGATCCACACGGGAGAGAAGCCGTACAAGTGCCGCGACTGTGGGAAGGCCTTTAGCCGCAGCTCAGCCCTCATGGTTCACCTGAGGATCCACATCACAGTCCTGCAGTAAACAAAGAAAGCCCTTGGGACACAGAACAACTTCCCCTCAGAGGCTCAACATCTAAGAGAAACCCTAAGTTCCAGAAGAACGGAGAACGAGGTGGGTGATTGATAGTACCCTAAAATGATGAGGTGCTTCAGGGCAGATTCTGGGGCTGTCTGGGAACAACTCTGCGTTTGGAGACCCAGATGGAGGCGCCTGATGAACACCGAGCTATTCAGGCTAGCTGGAGAAGCTTCCAGAAGGATCCTGCTCCCCTCCATACCCCACGCAGGCCCATCCCAGAGAAAGGACAGCTGAGCTGAGAACTTGGATTGGTCTTCAGAGCTATGACAATTGAAGTTTCTGTCGGGACTCAGTGGTCCCAAGACGCTCTGGGCGGAAAGGCTCCAGCTTCGTGTTCCCATGTAGTCGCTCTTCTTACCTTTTCCTCTCCCGCTTAGCCCAGGAGGGATGCCAGCCCATGCCCAGCTCTGGGCCTTCACACCTACTCTTTTGCTGCACCTGTTCATGTCTAACTCCAAGGCCAACCTGTGAGGCTGCCTTTTCTGTGAGGCCTTCTCCAGGCCCTCAGTCTCTCACATTCTCCTAATCAAGGGTGCGGCATGATGCTTGCACAGCATCTGTTTCTCCTTGCCCTCTCCTTCTATATCCCATCAGTCATCGGCTCTGTTGGCTTTACCAAAAACTCACCTCTCATCCGTCTTCACCATTGTCACCTTCTGTGAGCCCTCATCACCTCTCATCGGGATTCCAGCTGGGTCTCCTGCCTTCATTCCCTCCCCTGACCTGCCCCGCTGCTTCATCCTCCACACCAGCCTCCAAGGGGCTCTTTCTGCAATCCAAACCCGATTGTGTCTCTCCATAGTGGAAAGCTCTCCAGTGCATCCCCTTCTGTGGCAAAGCTTCCTGAATGGGTTACAAGTATGCCAAGACGGAAGTCTTGGCCCCAAACAACCTCTCTAGGTACCCTTATATGTGTGTGTGAAAACTGTCATTTTTCTGTGTGCAGTGATGTGAAAATGGTTTCAAAGAACTGCCCTTTGGGTACATGTCAAACTCCTTCACCTGCCAGTCATGATCATTCGTGACCTGGCCCCCAGCCTCCTCTCCTGTGGTAGCCCCACCTTCCACACACCAGCCATGCGGAACTACTTGTGGTTCCCGAAGAAGCCATATTTTCCCCCACCTACGTGCCTCTACCTGTGCCTGGAAACCTCCTCTCCTCTTTGCTCCCAGATGTTTCACATATCCCTCTCGAACAAAGCCTCCCCTACTTCCTTGAGCAGTCTCAAGGACGGTCTTTCTCCTTCCAAAGAAGGACCTTCCCCCTTTTTGCTTCCAGAGCACCTCCTTAACTTCTCTTTAACTTCCTACCATGTTGTATTTACTCCTTGCAGAGCTTGCAGTCTGTGTTTCCCAAAGACACTGTGAGCTGCCAAGAGCACGGGCCGTGTCTTATTCTCAGTATCCACAGCACAGGATGCAATAAGCTCTGACCAGTGTCTGATGAATGAATATAGTGTGACGGGTGCCTTCCTGGAGGCAGTCGCCATGCTCCACCCTGCGACCTGATAAAGGTCTACATTGCTGTCTCCCTAACACCCTGCAGGGCAAGAACAATCTGATTTTCCCAGAGTCCCAGCACTCAGACAAGCCTGGCGTACAGCGGCCTCGATAAAATGTTGCCATATTGAGTCTGCCCTTTCTATCGCCCCGGAATTCCCCTGGACTCGGTGGTTGTCAGCGTGCTGTAGTGCTCTCCCTGGCCTCCTCTCACAGTTCTGTATCCCTGGTCCTCTTTCAGGGTCCATGTCTGTAACTGGATGTCACCGCCTCTGTTCTTAACTTTCAGCGGGTCAGTCTTCCTCTGCCTGATGATCCCATCACGTTAACCATTTGACCTGCCATACTGTTCTGTACTGTTCATTGTACTGCACCATCCCTCCTTGTGTTTCTCCCTGTGTCTCGAACTCATTCCCTCTGTGTCACAAGTAAACAGAGTCACACAGACCCAACCAGGGAGTGAGGTTCAGAACAGGAAGGTTGAGACCCAGGAAAACAGAGATCTCGTGTCAGTATCTCTGAGAAAGTCCCAGATACAGCTACACACAGGCAGACTGCCACTCATAGTGAGACCAAGGCTGAGAGACTCAAAGTTGACAGACATAGGGAAAAGCTCAGAGATGAGAGCTGCACATTCCTAGTGAAATGATCACACAGGCGTCCAATAAGCCTGCAGGCAATGGAAAGGTATGGGCCTAAGGTCAGGCTGCTGAGCCCTACTCCCCAGGGCTGCTTTGGGACCTCAGATAAGTGACTTCCCTGCACCTCAGTGACCTGCTCATCTATAAAGCAGGAATAAGATGACCCGCCTTGTGCAGCACCCAAGCCAGGGCCTGGCGACCAGCTCGTAGTGTCCATCTCCACCTCTTTCTGCCCCCACTTTCCTGGTCTTCGGCACAGAAGAGCTGAAACTCCACTCCCTGGTGCTCTGAGCTTCTCCACCACCCACTTTGTCGTGACATATGTGTCTTCCTGTGTTTGTCTAAAGGGGGAGGAAATCAGAGGAAAAAAGGAATCTTTATTAAGGATCTACATGTGTTATTCAGTCTGCCAAATAATTTATGTACATCATCTCACAACACTCAGGGCAGGATGACCGTCCCCATTTTATAGAGGAAGGGACGTGGCCAAGTTTATACTGCCAGAGACTGGAAGCACTGAGATTTGAAAGCCTATCCAAGTATGTCAGCAATTTCAATAAGCACCACTATGTTCAATAAACCAAGTAAGACAAATACTAACATTGGATTTCTTTCGAATCCAGACATATGTTCTTTAGAAGAAACATATCTAAAATGGGAAAGTTGAGGATAAAGAAATAGAAAAGGATATATAAGCAGACATGAATCTGGAGAAAGACAACAGAGCTATATTAATTTCAACAAAATAGATGTTGACACAGAAAAGCATCATTAGGGTCATAGGATCACTATGTTTTTTTTTTTTTTTTAAGATTTTATTTATTTGAGAGAGAGAAACACAGCGAGAGAGGGAACACAAGCAGAGGGAATGGGAGAAGGAGAAGCAGGCTTCTGCTCCCCGCCGAGCAGGGAGCCCTATGCAGAGTTCGATCCCAGGACTCTGGGATCATGACCTGAGCCGAAGGCAGACGCTCAATGACTGAGCCACCCAGGCGCCCCTGTTTTGTTTCTTATAAAAAGAATGCATTAGGAAGATGTGATAGTTTGGAACCAGACATCTCATGACATCCTTATTAGGGAACAGAATCACAGGAACTGATAAGACTCTACATGTAGTTGGAAATGCTACCACATTCTTTGTGATAATAGCAGAGAGAATATTTGAAGAAATAATTACTGGGAACTTTCCAAATTTGGAAAAGGTGTCGATTTACAGGTTCAGAAAGCTCAGTGAAAAACAGCATAATCTCAAAGAAATCCATGCCTAGATACATCATAATCGAACTGCTGAAAACGAATTTTAAAATTTTGAAAACAGTATGAAAAACTATGCATCCTATAAAGATCAGTGCAAAAGATTATGGATTTCTTGTCAGAAATAGTGAAAACCAGAAAACAGAGAAACAACATGTTTAAAGTGCTGGGGGAAAAAATCCTAGCAATCCAAAATTCTACAGCCAATGAAAATACACATCAAAAAGGGGAGTAAAATAAAAACATTTTCAGTTGATGCCAAACTAACAATCTGGCTAGCAGGTTAAAGGCTGGTTTTGGTAGAAGGGAAGTGATAGCAGAAAGAAAATTGGAACTTTGATAATGAAGAAAGAGTAACGCACTGCAAATATTTGTTCTTTAAGAAATACATGAGGAGCGCCTGGGTGGCTCAGTGGGTTAAAGCCTCTGCCTTCGGCTCAGGTCATGATCTCAGGGTCCTGGGATCGAGCCCCGAGTCAGGCTCTCTGCTCAGTGGGGAGTCTGCTTCTCCCTCTCTCTCTGCCTGCCTCTCTACCTACTTGTGATCTCTCTCTCTCTCTCTGTCAAATAAATAAATAATCTTTAAAAAGAAAAAAAAAACAAAACTTGTAACATTGGTAGAGTGTTCAACATATGTTGATGTAGCACATATGACTACAACATAAAGAGGGGAGAGTCTCAAAATTCATTCAGTGGGGGCGCCTGGGTGGCTCAGTCATTTGAGTGTCTGCCTTCATTTCAGGTCATGATCCCAGGGTCTGGGGTCCTGGGATCGAGCCCCACATCAGCCTCCTTGCTCAGTGGGGAGTCTGCTTCTCCCTCTGCCTGCCACTCCCCCTGCTTGTGTTCTCTCTCTCTCTGCCAGATAAATAAAATCTTAACAAAAAAAATTCAGTGATATATTTGAGATTTGTATATGTTAATGCATATATATTATATTTCAAAGAACTATTAGTGTACAAAAGATTTTTTTAAATTAGAGGGGAGGGCAAAGAGACCTATGTAGTGATAAGGTTTCTATCTTTCACTGTAAGTGGTATAATATTAATTCTACGTAGACTGAAGAGTGAGGTACACATATCGTAATCCCTAAAGAAATGTCACACACACACACACACACACACACACACACTATACAAAGAAATAAGCCCAATACATGAATTAAAATGGAGCTCTAGGGGCGCCTGAGTGGCTTAGTCGGTTAAGCGTCTGCCTTCGGCTTAAGTCATGATCCCAGGGTCCTGGGATTGAGCACCACATTGGGCTCCCTGCTCAGTGGGGAGCCTACTTCTCCCTCTGCGTCTGCCACTCTCCCTGCTTGTGTTCTCTCACTCTCTCAAATAAATAAATAAAATATTTTTAAAAAATAAAATAAGGGGTGCCTGGGTGACTCAGTCGGTTGAGCATCTGCTTTGGCTCAAGTCATGATCCCAGGGTCCTGGGATCAAGCCCCACATCAGTCTCCCTGTTCAGCTGAGACCCTGCTTCTCCCTCTCCCTCTGCACCACACCTCCACCACCACTGATGCTCTTGCTGTGTCTCTCTCTGTCAAATAAAATAAAATCTTTTAAAACTAAATAAATAAAATGGAGCTCTAGAAAATATTTAAATAATCCAAAAGGAGGCAGATAAAGGGAAACAGAGGGTTAACAGAAGGAACAAAGAAAACAAAAGAAAAAGGTGGACCCAAATCCAAATATATCAGTAATTATATTACATGTAAATGATCTAAACACACCAATTAAAAGGGTTTTCCAGAATGAATTTTCTTTAAAAAAAATAAACCCATTTTAAATATAATGATATAGGTATGTTTTAAAGGGGAGTGGGAGATGCAGTCTTCCAGTTATGGAATGAATGAGTCACAGGAATGAAAGGCACAGCATAAGGAATATAGTCAATGACATTGTAAGAGTGTTGTGTGGTGAGAGATGGTAGCTATATCTGTGAGCATAGCATAATGTTTAAACTTGTCAAATCACTGTTGTACACCTGAAACTAAAGTATGTCAACTATACTCCAAAAAATTAATTGAAAAAAAAAGGGGTGGGGAAAGATATATAATACAAAAATTAACCGAAGAATGCTAGAGTGACTATATTAATATCATACCAAGTAGACTTCAGAACAAGGAAAATTACCAGGGATAAAGAGGGACATTATATAATAAAGGCCAAGCCACCAAGAAGAAATAACAATTCCAAATTTGTATGCATCTAAGAACAAAGCCCTAAAATATAGGAAGCAAAAACAGAACTGGAAGAAAATAATAAATTCATTATTGTAATTGGAGACTTCCACACCCCTCTTTCTAGAATGAATAAAACAAGTAGATAGGAAATTAGGATACGGAAGAACTAAACACCCAACCAACTGGATATAATTGATGAAGTTGCCACTATTTAAATATTGCCAATTATTTTTTATCCACATGGAAGTAATTTTCTGTTATTTAAACTAATACAAACTTGTTTTTAAGCCTAATAATGAGCTGTTACTGATGTTTACCCCCAAGAAATCAATGATCTGTGTTTCCTGAAGAAAGTGAAAAAGAACAAATTAATTTAGAAATAGAAGGAAGAGAATAATAATGATACAGGTAGAGATCCACAAAGTAAAAGACCATAGGAAAAATGAACAAATCCAAAAGTTAATTAGTTCTTTGAAAAGATTAATACAATTGATAAACCCCTAGCTAAACTGACAGAGGGGGAGAAGTGGGGATGGGGTAGAAGGGACACAATATCAAGCATGAAAGAGGTAACGTCACTACAGACCCTGTAGGCATTAAACGAATACAGGAATGTTGTGAACAACTCTATACCAGGAAATCAGACCACTCAGCTGAAATATGCAAGTTCCTCAAACAAAATTTGTCAAGTACTAGTTGATAATGCTGATGCAAAGCTCCTAGTATGCCTGTACCTTGAGGGCCAAGCTCTAAGTGGACCGGGCAATGAAATGTCCAGGGAGGTGCTGGGTCAGGCAAAGGGCCTTAGATCTGAGAGAACGTGGGAAAGAATAAAGAGGAGTCGCACCCCTACAACAGTTTCAATCTCCAATGTGAGAGACCTAGCCTTTGGGCACAGACTTCAGCACCACCAGCTGGTGGCCACTCAGTCCCGAAAACAAAACTACAAAATGCAGCCTTTCTGAAGTGCCTCCCAGTGTGGGGACCAATTTGGTCAAGGTGGGGTTGGGTATATCTGGGGAGCTCCCTACCGAGACCTGCTAGGGACCAGGCAGAGGTGCCTGAGGAGTAGGAGGCAGCTGGAAGAAAGCAAAAGGTAATCTTGAAAAATGTGGCCCCAAGTAGCCAGTCGTTGGCCCCTATATCCTCAGGATCCAACCCAGAGCCCGTCCACCTTCAGGATACAAGCTCCCAGCCCACTTCTCTCAGCCCTGGAAGTACAGCCCCCTGCACCAGGGCTGCCATTAACCAAGGACACCTTTTAAAGTCTCTCTTCACATTTTTATTGATTTCCAGGAGGAATGAGGGACAGTCCACACTTCCGGGGGAGTCCAGCCTCTAGCTGCAGCGCGAGGGATCAGAGCCGGACTGGAGAAACTACTTGCCAAAGATACCATTAGCAGCGTGAGTCTGCAGCTGGATCAACTTCCTAGACAAATTTGACAAAAGAGAAGTGGCAGGGGAGGGAGGCATCATGTGTCCTCCTCCCTAGTGAAATCAGGGCAGACCTCATGAAGGCCCCTCAGGAAGGAAGTAGCTTGGTCAGCAGCCAGCCAAGACCCCTCCCACACGTAGGCCTCCCTCCGGGTGCTCTAGCTGACCAAACCACTCTCTGCCCCAGGCCCTTTGCACGTGTCCTTTCCCTGCCTGCAACTTCCCTCATAGCCCCAGCAGACTAGGCACACTAACCAATGTGCTGGGAGGAGGTGCAGGGAAGGGGCCCTCCTGGTAGAGGGCACAATCTGGGCAAAAGCAGGAAGGAGGAACCTAGCTCACAGAACCAGAGGAAAAGTTCACCTGCCACCTGGAGCTCCACCGGATCGCTGAGCTCAGACACGAAGGGTTTGGGCGACCACCAGCGGTAGCGGCAGCTGTAGTTGCCCGCGTGCTGGGGCCCCACATAGGTCACTACAAGGTCTGCTGAGGGGTGGCTGGTCCAGAGCGTGGCTGAAGGCTCCTCTTCGTCTCCCCGCAGCAGCTCGAAGGCGACCTCGGGCACGACCTCAGGCACCTGGCCCTCGCAACGCAGTACGGCATCGCGCCCGGGAACCAGCGCCCCACTGCTCAGGGGCCGGAGCCGCGGCCTGGGAGGGAGTCCTGGCCGGAGCAGCCGGGTCAGCCAGGTCAGCCAAGTGAGGTCGTCCCCTCAAGTAGCAGCTGCCCCAGCCCCTCGACGCCTTCCTGCCTCCCACTAAACCCAGGCCTGCTGGCTGCTCCATCCCTCCAGGAGGCTACCCTGTGTCCTCACACACCTCTCCTCCTCTTCCTGGTCCTGAGCAGACGCGGCTCCTCCTCTTATCCTCCCAGTCACCCTCTTCCCCAAGCCCTTGCAAGTTCCCTAGACCCGGGCCTGCTCTCAGACTTCCTGCGGTCCCCAGCATTTGGCAGTCGGGGCCTCAGGACAGGTGCTGGAAGGGAAGAAGGAATGGCCAAGGGAAACGGTGTTCCCGGCAGAGAGCACAGGAAATAAGCCAAAAGCGAGGTGTCCCCCAGCCGAAACTCCGTAGGTCCGAAGGGTCCGCTGTGCGGGCCGGACCGAGGCCGGTGCACTTCCCTTCCGCACGCTCGTTCGCTCGGGGCTGGGGCCCCCGCCCGCTCACCATCCACGCGCAGCTCCAGGTGCGCGCTGGGCGCCGAGCCCTCGAAGGGGGGCGCCGTGTCCACGTAGACGCAGCTGTAGTTGGCGGAGTCCACCACCGAGACGTCCCGCAGCTCGAAGGTGGCCTCCGTCCCCGCGGGGCTCAGGACACGGTACACTCGGCGCGTGGCGTCCTCGCGCACCAGGGCGAAGCGCAGGCCGTCCCGGGGCGCCCGGCACCGCAGCTGCACGAGCGCGCCCGGCGCGGGGTGCAGCATCGCGGGATCCGCCGAGAGCTCCGGCGCGGGGAGCGTCTCTGCGGGGAGGACACCGGCTGATCGCGCGCCGAGGGGAAGGCTCGGGCCTCGCGTGTGATCCGGCCTCGCGCCTTCCGCCTGCAGGAGTCCGCGCGGCCCCCTCTGCTCCCTCCCAGGAGGCCCGCCGGCCCCCCTCCACTTAAAAGTGCACCACCCTCAGGACCTCGCCGGATCCCTCACACACAGCCCTACGCTGTTCCTTACTACTGTGTCCACGGAAACAGACGTGGGCACGTGCGGTTGCAAGAGCTCGCGTGCTTCCCCGCTGGCCAGGATCCTCTCTTGGGGTCGACGCGCCCGGCCCTTGGCAGGTCCTGCAGCCCCAGCCTGGCTCCCTTCAACAAGCAGGCCTCGGGGCACCCCCCCCCCAGACCCGGGAGACAGGAGGAGGCCCCAGACAGGTGGCACCTGCACGGCCTGTGCCAGACTTGCGTGTTGACCCGACTCTTCATATTGGAGCCTTGGGGTTGCTGAGCTCACTGTCCCATTCTCAGTTGGGGAAACTGAGGCCAGGCGGATGAGTTGGGATTGGGCCCCAGACAGAGCCCTCCAGTTCTGGGGGCCCTTCCCTGGGTCCTTGCTCCCGCTCCCCACCCCTGCAGCGGGGCGCCCTGGCCCTCCCAGCCGCACCGCCACGTCCCAGCCTGTGGCTGCCAGGCTCACCGTTGCTCAGCAGCAGCTCGGCGGGCGCGCTGTCCGAGGACCAGGTTTGTTCGCCATGCAGCCGATAGCGGCAGGTGTAGAGCCCGCCGTTCCCGAGAGCCGCGGCGTTCACGTGAAAGAAGACGCGGTCTGGGCTGCTGGAGCTCCTGAGTACCAGCAGCTCCTCCTCGCCCTGCCGCAGCTGGAATTCCACGCCGCTCAGGGGCGCCACGCAGACGAGGGTCACGTCGGCTCCGGGGCGCAGGACAGCCGCAGACGCTCCCCGGAAACGCAGCGTGGGCGGCAACGGTGCTTCTGCAAGGTGGGGAGAGTCGCTGGGGCGCGAGTCCCAGATACCCCCCACTGTGGGACTGATCTCCAGACCTCTGCCCCATCTGTGGCAGTCCCAGGAACACCCTTCTTCGTGGCCCATCCCCAGGCCCCCCATGGCACCGCAGTGTCCGTGTTCAGGTGTGCTCCACCCGACCGTGTGACCAGTTTCCCAGACCCAGTCCTGGGCAAGGGTATTCAGGGCTGGGATCAAGGTAAATGCAGCTCTGTCCTCCAGGAACCTCCTGCCCCAGGAAGCCCTCTGGGACGGTCCACACACTCACCGGTCTCCTCGACTGTCACGGTAGCACTGGGCTCAGAGGGTGCGCCTGCTTCGTGGGTCCTGTAGCTGCAGCTGTAATTGCCAGGCCGCTGGACTGTGAAGGTAGTCTCTACATCTTTAGGGGCCTCAGCCTCCTCCAAAAACTGGTCATCGCCTTCCCGCCTCAGCAGGAAGGTCACACCACGAAATCCCCCACGGCACACCAGTTTCGTCTTCAGTCCCCGTGTGATCCAGGACACCGGCTCAGGTGAGAGCAAAGGTGGAGGTAGGGACTCTGCGGGTGGAGTAGGGTTGATGGGTGGCTCTGAACAACTTGGGAGACATGCGAGGCCCGGCCAGACTAGGATCTCCACACTCATGAAAATGGGAGGGAAGGGGACCCGGGAGGCTCAGTCAGTTGAGCTTCGGACTACTGATTTGGCTCAGGTCATGGTGGGGGGTGGGGGGGCTCTGTGCTCAGTGGGGAGTTTGTTTAAGGATTCTCTCTCTCCTTCTCCCTCTGCTCCCCCCTGCCCCGATGCACATGCTCTCTCTCTAAAATAAATAAATCAGAAGGAAGGAAGGAAGGAAGAGAGAGAGAGAGAGAAAGAAAGAAAGGAAAGAAAGAAAGAAGGAGGGAGAGAAAGAGAAGGAGGGAGGGAGGAAGGAAGAGAGAGAGAGAGAGAGAGAGAGAGAGAGAGAGAGAAAGAAAGAAAGAAAGAAAGAAAGAAAGAAAGAAAGAAAGAAAGAAAGAAAGAAAGAAAGAAAGAAAGAAAGAGACAGAAAGAAAGAAAGAAAGGGGAAATGTGCTGGGCTTTTCCCAAACATTTTCTGGGGGTTCAGTCATTTATTCCTCATAACCTTCTGGGATCAATGCAAACATCACCCTCATTTTACAGATGAGGAAGCAGGATCAGAGATGTCAGATGACTCGCCAAAGGCCACCTAGCTGCTCAGGGAACCCGTTCCCCACCCCCACTCCCATGTCAGAACAGTAGGACCAGGACAGTGAGGAGTGGAGGAAGGGAAGCCTGCCCCGCAGCCCTCTCCCCACTGTCTCACGGCTGCGTTAAAGGCCCCGCATACCTGCCCCTGTCACCTCCAGGAGGTTGCTCAACTGGGTCCATCCGCTCCCCAAGCCAGAGCGGCAGCGGTAGAGGCCCTGGGTGTCACCCGTCACTGCTCCTAGCGGGAACCGGTGCTCCATGGCGGGTAAATCGAGGTGCACAACTTCCTGGGTTACCCCATCCTTGAACAGCTCAAAATCCGGGGTCCTCAGGCGGGCCTGGCACACCAGTGTCAAGCCGGCCCAGGGCTTCAGCAGCGATTCGGCCTCCGCCAACAGGTCCGGCCGGGGATCGAATGCTGCGTGGCAGGTAGAGGTCAGTGCTGGGCCCCAGGACGGTGGCTCACCTCTGCAGCTGCCCACCTCCCCCCAAGACCCGCCCCGGACTCACCTACCGCTGCCTCGGTCGCTGGGCCCAGTGAGAGACCTGTAGAGAGGGCACCTGTGAGGCCCCCATTCCTGTCCCTCCTCCTCCCTCCTGCCCCAAGGGACCCCGGCCCCAGCAACCTCACCCCAGAGGATCAGGAAGGCCCCAAGCGTGGACATGATGGCCAGCCTCGCTCCAGCCGGGGAGTCTCTGGGGTTATAAAGCCCAAGCGAGGGTGAGGGCGGCGAGGGGACAGCAAGGGGCATTGACCTCTTCCTTATTATTTGTCCTTCCAGAAGGGGGGGCCTGCAGGGGGTGGGGACAAAGGGCAAAACTCCAAGGGCTTTGGGAGCGTCATCAATAACTATAATCAATAATGATGTATAATTAATAAACTAAGCAATAAATAATAAAAATGATGATTTTAAAAATAATAAAATAGCAGACTATAACAAATAACGTTAGCAACTAAAATGACTTAAAATATGAGAAATACGATTTTAAAATAAAAACTAAATTAAAATAATGTAATAAATACTAACTGATCAAGGAAATTTTCAATTTCTAGTGTTTGTGGGCCCTGCTTCAGGGCTCCCAGGGAAGCTATACTTTAATATTTACTAAGATCAAAGTGACTGCACAAAACCTCAGAGCATGGGCTCTATGTCTGCCCTGAGCACACACTGTATGTCTGCTTCATTAAAACAACAACAACAAAACAAAAAGGAGCATTCCAAACATAAAGATAAGAAAAACAAAAAACCTCCCTGGGTCCCATAAGATTAAAGTCATACAGACTTGCACATACTGAAAACATAAGATAAAGTCTGAAACTTTCTGGAATGTCCTTCATCATGATGATTTGTAACTCATTTTTTAAAAAGATTTTATTTATTTATTCAAGAGAGAGAGCACGCAACAGTAGGGGGGAGGGGCAGAGGGAAGCAGACTCCCCACTGTGTGCACCTGGGCTTATCCCAGGACCCTGGGATCAGACCCAGGCCCAAGGCAGACACTTAACTGACTGAGCTGCCCAGGTACTTGACTGAGCCAAATGTTCCTTCCCGGAGCACTCTCTTCTTTGTGCAGACTGTATCCTGGGCACCTGCCCTAATTCGGGCTCAAATAAAACTCCTTTTCTCTTTAAACATTTTTATAGGGTTTGTTCGTTTTGCATCAACGTTTCTTGGCATAGTCAACAGGATATCAAAGCAACTCGCCTGAGAACATGCAGGATCATCTAGAACTCAGCGCGTGGTACGAGCACAGGCCCTCGGTGCCGCTCCGGCTCCTTGGTACCTCACAGGTGTTTCTGGCGCGATGTCCTGATATGCGGACCTCTTCAATTTGAGCTGATGGTCCTTTTATTTGAACTGTTCAAGGTTACCAGTGATGTCCTCTAGGTGGGAACAACCGGGGGGGGGGGGTTGGTTGTTTGAATTTGGCGTTATACTAATGGATGCTATTAATATATAAGGCTTGAGTAAATTTTCTCGCTAGAAATATGAAAGACTGAATAACTCAGCTCCAAAGAGAAGGGACACAGGAATTTCCCGCCTCGTGAGGTAAGTAATGATTGGCTCGTGCAGGGGCGCGCACATAAGGACTCATCACGCGCTGCTCCAAGCCTCCCTAGGGTCCTTGACCTTCCAAGGAGAGACCGAGACACACAGAGGGTATCACCGCCATGCAGAAGTAACACTCACAAGCGGCACCCTCTTGATCCACCACTCTTAATATCCTTAGATCTTAGCCAAGCCTTATTCCGAAAATAAAACCCAAACTAAAAGGAGTAGAGAACTATGCTTCAAAAGCCAGACCAACACCCAGAAAACCAACGACCCCCCGTGGGAAACCAGGCAGGCTCTCTGTACATGCGCGCAGAGCCTATACTTGCAGGCGCTTACTTCAGTGAGAAAAGTAAGGATAACCTGAGTCTCAGATAGCCCCAATGGGGTTCTTTTGACATGTCTGAACTAGTTTTTTTGTATGTGCGCAATTAAAGAAAGCCAACTGTAAGACTAACCAGAGACTAGGAAGCCATTTGGTTGAGTCAGTGAAGTCCCCAACTTTCGGGGAAGAACCAGCGATCCCAGAGGTACTCTGGGCTTCATTTGCTTTGTTCGTTGCTACAGCTTTTGGTATCTTTGCATACAACCGGCCATGTTCTAACTGGAAATGGAAAATAACTAATAAACAGATCCATAAATTATGCTATCTTACAGTTAGATTTGATTTAACAAAAGGGAGATATTTGGGAATTGGGTCTTTAATGTTCTGTGCACAAATAAGAGTGAAACAAAGGCTAAATTTTGTTCGCATCCTGTTTGTGTACATGTATCTATGTGTGTTATAAATGGGAGGTATTTCCTCTATCTCTGGATGGTATTGGTAAAACTAATTTGTAGAGGAGCTCTATTTCATTGGTTTAAAGGCAAGTGCTTGTAGAAATTAGGCATTCTAAAACTCAAAAGGATAAAAAGTAACCCAAATGTTTTCAAGTTCACATGATCTGGGGTAAAATTACCTACATTCAAACTTGTATGTAGGTAACTATGTTACTCCGTAATAAAGATGCATCATAGGAAGGGACCAGATTGATGGTCCAAAGAGGACCAAATTAAAACAAAAATTTAAGGGGCGCCTGGGTGGCTCAGTGGGTTAAAGCCTCTGCCTTCGGCTCAGGTCATGATCTCAGGGTCCTGGGATCGAGCTCCGCTTCGGGTTCTCTGCTCAGCAGGGGGCCTGTTCCCTCTCTCTCTGCCTGCCTCTCTGCCTACTTGTGATCTCTCTCTCTCAGATAAATAAATAAAATTTAAAAAAAATTTAAGACACATGATCCCCTTCCTGATGGTCAGAATAATGAGGGAAAGGAGGAGGAAGATGAGCAGACACTAGAAATCCTTAATCCACACCCCCTCCTCCAAGCACAAGCACCAGAACCAATGTCCAACCCACTGCCTGCTCTCCTTCCAGAGGGCTACAAAGCACCCAGAGGAAATGACAGGAGACAGAGAAATTTTTTTAAGATTTTTATTTTTAAGTAATCTGCATACCCAACGTGGGGCTTGAACTCACAACCTTGAGATCAAGAGTTGCATGGGACGCCTGGGTGGCTCAGTCAGTTAAGAGTCTGCCTTTGGCTTAGGTCATGATCCTGGTGTCCTGGGATCGAGTCCCACATTGGGCTCCCTCTGTCTCCCTCTGCCGCTCCCCCATTCCTGCTCGCTCTCTCTCTCAGATAAATAAATAGAATCCTTAAAACTGGGTACTTACAATATCCAACCTGGTTAGCTGAGGGAGCGCTGTGGAGACAGCCAGGCTGAAGTCCTGATTGAGAGGCCTGGGTGGAGTGTCCTCCACGCAGGTGAGACTTCCAACTGACTGTCCCCATAAGGCCATATTTATAGGGCAGATAAGAGGGTTTGAAATCTGTTTGCCTACGTGCAGTTTGGAGCGAGTTGTGTTTTCCATGTTATCATGTTTCTGTATTTTCAAGGAGCCTGGGTTCTGTGTCTGCCTCCCCTCCCGGATTCCATTCGGGGGGCCAGCCCCGCCTAGAGCAGGAGGAAGCGTGAGACAAGATTTGTAGCTCTTGGCACCCAGACCAGAAGGGCCAGTTCTGACCTGCAGGCCAGATAGTATACTTCAAACAACAGGGCTCCCAAGGTTATTCACACAGCACGAGTCTCACAAACAACAGTCCTTAGCCTGCCTGTGTATATGCAGATGCACGTGGTCGGTTATGCAGGACAAATCATGAAAACATCCATCCGTACAGAACATGTACGTTACATCTATGTTTGTGCAATACACATGCCCCATCTTTCCTCATAAATAAGCATACATTTCCTTACCCTTTTATCAAGACGTATGTAAAGGATTCTTTGGATCTTTCCTTCCCGTCTGTTCAAGTCTATTCCAAGGTTGCATTCGTTCCTTCAAACTGTACTTATTGGAATTCTTTTACCATCCCTGTATCTTTGTTATAAATCTGCAAAACCAGATGATCTAAGCTAGGCACACGTACTATGTTTGCTCATCAACTGGACTTTAATAGAGAACATATATCAGTTTTAAGCTTCCCACCACTTATGTTACAATAAGTTCTCCCCAAGTGATGCCAGCAGGCCATGTCCAGGGACCCAGAGGGGGTTCCCCAGGACCAGGTAAGAAGGTCCTTGACTTCACGTAGGCTCGAAATCAAGTGTGAGCCAGCAAGAAGTGAGAGCAGAATTTATTGTAGACATAGAGATAGCAGATGCAGATGGAGTGTCTGGGAGACTCAGAAAGGAAAAGAGCATGAGGCTTGTCTTTGGGGTCTGGGGGCTTTTATGGAGGATGAAGATCTTGTGTACGTGCCCCCCAGGCATCCAGGAAACCTGGGGAATAAACCTGGGAAGAGCATCAAAGAGGATGGAGTACAACACTGGGCTGGATCAAATGTATCTATATGGGCCAATTTCCAAAGACTGGATTTAAGGTGTTAGATTGAGTAGCTTGAGGGAGATTTTGTTTGGTAGGTTGAGCGAGATCTAGACTCGTGGCCTAAACTGGGTGAAGCTGAATCGCCAGAACTTCCCCGGTACAACATGGAAGAAGGGATCCAAAGGCTTAGGGGCATAGGAATGTTGATTTATCATGTGCGATCACACAAATTCATAGTAAAGAGGAGGACACCCTTGTTTTAAAGACATCGAGAAACAAGTTAGTTGGGAGGGGACCTGTGTCCCTGAAAAGTGGCGGTGCCCTCTAGGCCAGTATGGCCTTGGGAGATGCTGCCATCAGGCCTGATTTCAATGGAGATCAAAGACCAGCTTAACAGAGCTCAAGGGACAGAGTCCACCAGAGATGTGCACACCAGCCTCACTGGCGGCAGCAATGAGGTGGTGATCAGGGTGTTCTAACCCTCGGAGGGGCTGCTTCTGTAGGAAGAGGTTTAGGATGACTTCGGCGACTTAAAGAGTCTTAAAGAGTCTCACCTTCACGGATATTGTTCTTGCGAGTGCTTTTTCTCTCCCGGTACGCAAGGACCACCACAATCCCCTCATTTGCACACGTTCATGGCTTACCTCAAGGCTTCACTCAATTTTCTTTTTCTCTGTCGTAATCTCTGTAGAGACCCTGATCACCTGTAGATGACCCTACAGGACATCACACCCATGCGTCATTGCTGCTCCCCGGATGACACTGGCTGACTGGGCCTAAGGAGCATGAAGTAGCAGGTCCGTTCGACCTGCTACTTTTACGTGAGTTAAACGCGTGCCGGGGTCTCACCTCCTCTGTCGAGTGCCCAGGGATCTGGAACATGTTAGGACAGCCCCTTCCAGGGAAAAAGATCAGTTGCTGCAACATACAGCGTCTACCACTAAAAAAGAGGAATAGGGGCGCCAGTGGCTCAGTCGGTTAGGCGTCTCCCTTCGGCTCAGGTCATGATCCCGGGGTCTGGGATCGAGTCCCACGTCGGGCTCCCTGCTCAGAGGGGAGTCTGCTTCTCTCCCTCTGCCGCTCTCCCTGCTGTGTTCTCTCTCTCTCTCAAATAAATAAATAAAATCTTTTAAAAAATAAAAATGCAAAAGAGGAATACAGGAGGCCTCCGAATCCTGGACACGACATATATACCTCAGGGTGCTGCTCCAATCTGTCTACAAGTGCAGTTTTGTGTGGAGCCCACACAGCAGGTCCTGGATACAAAGCCGGCTGCTCTGGCACGTGGGCCTATTACCCAGCAGATCCCGTGATGCCACTGCATAGTTTCAATGTGTCAGGCAAATGAAGACGCTATGTTGAGCCTCTGGGGAGCCCAAACAGAATATGATGCGGGTTTCAAAGCAGTGTCTGCCGCACACCCTCAGAGTTCCGGGAATAGCCACGGTCCAGCCTTCTCAGAGGCCCAAGCCCCTGCCCCGAGCCCCTAGGCCCTTGTAAATCCACCCCTTGTCTTTTGCACCCAGCCCTAGGGGTAGTAAGGGCTCTATGCTTGTGCCTCTCTGGGTTTTCAGTATTCCCTAGTGTTCCGTCAGCCTTACAAAGCTAAATAATCAAGTCCCTCCAAATCCCTAGGGAGGGTGGTTTATCTGCCTGCCTCCTACCGGAGGCCGCCCCCCTCTGGCCCACCTCCCACCCATCGAGCCGGCCAGATGCTCCCGCCCACCCCGCTGCAGGGAGATACTAGTGGTCAGGTTTGGGCTCTCGGTGCCAGCCTCTTCTTCCCCCGCCGGGGGCCAGCTCGAAGCCTCCCAACTCAGCAGTCAGGGTGCGGGTGGAGGAGCTCCCTCAAAGCCCTGGTTACCGCCGAGCAGGGCTCAGTAACCCTTGTGATTAGACACTGCTACCCCGGCGGGCGGCCGAGTAGGGCCCTCATCAGCTGCGAGTCCTCAGGTCCACGCCGTCCTCCCTGGGGCTCCACTCCGGAGACAAGACCAGAAGGAACTTTCCAAGCTAGAAAGGATTCACTAGTCAGGGTCGCAGCTCCAAGCATGCCCTCTCCCTGCTTCCCTCACAGGCTTCTGCAGGAGGCTGCTGGTCCCAGACCCAGGAATCCAGGGGCAGCTGAGGGCAGAGAGAGGCTCCCTAAAATAGCGGCGGAGGCGGGAAGCCGGACAAACGCACAGACGCCAGCGGGGATCCCGGGGCACACAGCGGGGCAGCCCAGGGCAATCCTGGCATGGGGAGCCAGAAGGGGTGGTGGTGGCCAGGCCCGAGAAGCGGCCCTGTGCAATGCCCCTGCATTCCAGAGAGGAGACACAGACCCGCCACCTTCGGAGACGGTCCGCTGAGGGTGCTAGATGGACTGCTGCTCACCCCTCAGGGAGGACAGTGCGGCCGGAGCAGGCCAGGGCTGGGGGGCGGATGCCCGGAAAGCGGCCCGGGACCAGGGAAGGGGCCTCTGAGCTGGAGTGCTACGGGAGGACAGGTCTCCACCAGAAGAGGCCCCAGCACAGGTGGGAATCCTGCCCGGCCACCAGGTGTGGGAGCTGGGGCTGGCGGGTGCGGGGGGCAGTCGCGCACGCCCACCGACTCTCCCGCGACCGCGCTTCCGCCCCGACCTAGTCGGCCGAGCCACTTCCGGGGCCCTCTGGGCGGCGCGGAGGCCTCGCTCTCCAGAGCGAGAGAGCCAGAGATTATCTCGACGACCGAACGGAGGAGGCGGGGCCAAACCACACTAATGGGTGTGCGAACACCCAGAGGGCACCAAGGGCTAATGAAGACCTAGGGAGGTGCAACGAGACGTCCTGGGGTCCAGTGTTACCTCCACCATTCTCGCCTGTGCCCCCGCGGAGTCGCCCCCCTCCCCGGCTTCCCCACCTGCCAGCCCACCGAGGCAGGCGGAGCGGGCCTCCCGGGAGCCCACGCGGCATCCGGGCCCCAGCGGCGCTCGGCCCCTGCGCGCCTGAGCGCTTCGCCAGAAGCCACGAGTGCGCGCGCGCTTGCCAGGGCCCAGCGCGGCGGGAGCCGGGAGCCTGCGGGCGCAGTGAGTACGGAGGGAGGTTTCGGCAGGCCCCGGCCGGGCGGCAGACTTGCAGCCCGCGCTGCTCGTCGAGGTTGGAGCCCTCGGCGCACGCGTAGGGCCGGGCGCGGACCAGGCTGCAGGTGCGCACGAAGGCCTTGCCGCCGTCCCGGCAGACGTAGGGCTTCTCGGCCGAGTGCAGGCGCTCGTGCTGGCGCCGCTCGGAGCAGCCCCGGAAGGTCTGGCAGCACCCGGGGCAGCCGTACGGCCGCTCGCCGGTGCGCGCGCGCTGGTGCTGCGCCAGGCCCGAGCGGCCCTCGAAGGCTTCCGCGCACAGCGGGCCGGCGTAGGGCTCGGCGCTGCTCCGCGTGCGCTGACGGCGGCTCCGGTTCGAGCGCTGCTTGAAGGCCTTGCCGCCCTCCGGGCACGCGTAGGGCCGCTCGCCCGTGTGCACGCGCCGGTGCTCCACCAGGTGCGAGAACAGGGCAAAGGCCTTGGCGCACTCGGCGCACTCGTGTGGCTTCTGGCCGGCAGCGGGCACCCGTGGGGGCCCCCGGGTCCCCTCGCCGCAGTCCCCACAGGGCGGGCACCCCAAGAGGCAGGACCTCCGGGCCAGGGCCGGGCTGCGGCGGTGGCGCTCGGCCGAGTGCGTCTTCTGGTGGCGGTAGAGGCCGGAGCAGCGCACAAAGGCCTTGCCACACTCGGCGCCCTCGTAGGGTCGCTCGCCGGTGTGGATGCGCTCGTGCTGCAGCAGGCTCGAGGTGCAGACGGAGAGCCGCTGGGCGGGGGGGGCGGGGGCGCCGCAGCCGGGACCTGAGGCCCGACCACACGGAGCACACGTTAAGGGGCCCTCGGGCGTCTGCGGCCGCTCGTCGGAGCCAAGGCGCTCGCCACAGCGGGCACACGGCAGGGGCTCCTTTGCCATCCGCACCGTTTCCTGCGCGGCCAGCAGGGCCGTCCGGGTCAAGTCCTCGCGGCAACTGCGGGCCTGGGGCAGCTCCTCCAAGGGCTTCTGCTGAAAGAGGGACACTTGCAGCGTGTTTGGGAAGACCTGGGTGCCTGTGCGCTGTTCCTGTGACCCGTCCTCTGTGCGGGCCTGGCACAGCTGGGTCCTGGGGCAGCTCCAGCACAGCACCTGGCCTCCACAGTGACCGCACACCCGGGGCTCCTCCCCCGGGGCTGCTCTGCGATGCTGCGCCAGGCAGCAGTCACGCTGGGAGCCCCTGGTACCCACCGGGCTCCAACAGGGCCTTCCCCAGCATGTGGCCCCTGGGGAATGACTAGGTCGGGGTCCTGGGAGGAGGCGGGGCCACATGGCTCTTGTACCAGGGGTCCCGCTCCTGCACTCTGGCGGGTCCCCAGCTCCAGGAGCCCCTGCTTTGGGGAGCCGTCTTGCCGCCTACTGTCCCTCCATGTAGGTCTCCCTCCTGAGAGGGGTGTCTCTTGGCTGGGTCCTCTGCCAGGGGCCTCCGCTCCATCTTGGGCCTCTCCTCCTGGCCCCTGTCGGCTCCCTGGAGATCTGCCTTGGGGGTGCCTCCCTGCCGGGAGTTTGGGGCCCGAGCCTCCATCCTGGGGCCAGCCCCCAACACAGTGTCCTGGCTGTAGGATCTGGAAGAGCAGAGGAGAAATGGAGGTTGGCAGTTCCCAGGAGGGGAGAGGGGAGAACTGCCAAAGAACGATGACCCCAGGACTGATGGGGTCGCCCCCAGCCTTCCACAGCCCAGGGAAAGAAGAGGAGAAATGACCTCGGGCAGTGAGAACCCTGGAGCCTCCTGCCCTGACTCCTGACATCTGCCAAGGTCTAGGACGTCACTGAGGCCCCAGAGAGCATCGTCCCTCCTCTTTACCAGTTGCTGCAGCACCATCATCCTTGGCTTGGGACCTCAGCAGCCCCTCCCTTTAGCAAGACATACCCCAGTTACTCCACTGCCCACTCCCCAGAATCACGTCTCCACTCCCGACCACCAGCTTCCTGGCAGCATGCCCTGACTCCCTGGCTTGACCTGCCCAGCGCCATTCACCTGCCATCAGCCAGCTCTTCTGGGAGGCGTGAGGTGGGGCTCATCTGACAGCGGGGCTGGACACCAGGTGTGCCCCTCCCCACTTCTGCCAAGCAACCTTCGTTCTCTCAGCTCTGGCATCCTCATCTACAAAATGGGCAGGACAAATGTAAACAGCTGAACTGGGGGGCCTGACCATTCCGGCAACAACCAACACGAAGAAGGCCCGGTGCCTCCTATTACGATTTCCAAATTCCACTGTGGCTCTCAGTTTTCTATTGCTGCCATAACAAATTACCACCAATTTAGTGGCTTAAAGCAATGCAAATTTATTAGCTCACAGGTCCGGCCAGAAGTCCTGCAGCCAGGTTTGTTTCTCCGCCTGACAATTTAGACACCTAGAGCTTGAGACCCAGCAGAGGCGCTCAGAGCCCCCCCAGTGGGAGACCTCAAGCAAGCAGGAGGACATCCGGGCGATGCTGAACACGGGCATGCTGTGCCCAGGGCCAGACTGTCCAGGGGTCCTTACGGACGGAGGCAGCAGGAGGTCGTGAGGGACACGTCTCCATCCCAGACACTTGTGGATTCGAGTCCGGAGATACGCTTTCCAGGGGCGAAGTGGCTACCATCCCACCCCGTTACTGTGTTTCTGCCCGTCTGCCTTGAGATACGGACTATGCAGCTCTCCAGCAACAGGAGTGGGGAACGACACGGGCTAACTGGGGAGCGAGCAGCTGTGGGCCCCACCTGCCCACCAGGGCTGACGACCCTAACGGTAGATGGACAGGAATCTAACCTGCAACGGGCGCCGTGCCCAGGGTTGATGGGCCCGGGCTCGACGGCCATGACTGCCGCCCAGTCCTCACAGGCCCCACCTAGGGAAGGCCAAGGGACGTGCTTTCTCTGGAACTTGGAGCTTGCTGTGCAAATAAAATAGACAAGCTGGGGGTCCATCCAAGTTTCAGAAAGTGTTGCTTGTGTCTACGGCCATACCACCGTGAGCGCACCCGATCTCGTCTGATCCCGGAAGCTAAGCAGGGTCGGGCCTGGTTAGTACTTGGATGGGAGAAAGTGTCACTTGTACAGCGGCACTGGCCACGCCGTTGCACTTTGTACGTTGGACCCACTGCAGGTGGACTGATTAGCCTCTTCCAGCTAAGTCTCCGCACTCAGACCGTGCCCGAATGAGGACAGGTGGGCAGGAAGGCCTGGCCGGAAAAAGGCAATTGCACAGCGCACTCCCACACAGCCAGTGGGGATGGAAAATGATGCAACGAGCTACTGTGGAAAGCAGCCTGGCAGTTCCTCAAAAGGTGAAACCCGGCGTTGCCACATGACACGGCAGTTCCGTTCCTAGGTGTCTCTCCGGGAGAAATGAAGACGGGCAGTCAAGCAAAAACTTGCACACAGATGTTCATTACATTTTTCACAACAGCCAAAAGGTAGAAATCACCCAAATGTCCAAAAACTAGTGAGTGGAGAAACAAAATGGTTTATCCACACAAGGGAATATTACTCAGCAATAAAATGGAATGAAATACATGGACGGACCTCAGAAAACATTATGCTCAGTGAAAGAAGCCACACACAAAAAGACCACATTGTATAATTCCATTTATGTGAAAAATCCAGAATAGGCAAATCCATAGAGACAAAGGGTAGACTAGTGATTGCCAAGGGCTGAGGGAAGGAAGAATAGGAAGGGGAATAATTGTTTAATGAGTATGCAAGCTCATTTTGGGGTGCTGGAAATGTTTTGGAATTAGACTATGGTTGCACAACACAGTAAATACAGTAAAAACTAAAATACTAATAACCAACCTGAACGGTACACTTCGGAAGGTTCATTTATGTTTTATGAACTGTATCTCCGAAACAACAAAGCAAAGCGGCCGCAGCACAACGCGTTCCTGCCTCCGGCGTGCTGCAGAGCCCCGAGGAGAGTCCGCCCTGCGCCGTCAAGGGTGTCATCTGAGCCCCGGCCATAGGGACAAGAATGCATGGGACGGAGGGGTGTGTGTGTGTGTGTGTGTGTTTAACAATACTCTCGTAATGAGAAAAACAAGGTCTTCAAAATTGCGAGGTAAAAATAAAGTAGTAACTTCTACATGCCCAAGTGGTTTGTACACCAAGCAGAGTTTTTACATCAGGGGCTTAACCTCTACGTCAACAGCATTCTCCCCTGGACCCAGACTTCTCTTCAACCAAGGGTCTCTTAATCCAGTCATCTCAAGGAGAAAACTCTTGGTAGGAAGCTAGACACGCCTGCTGTACCAATGGGCAACAAGCTGGGGCCCGGGGAAATGCTTCATGGTGTCTTGAGCCCCAGGGCACTGTCATCACTGATTTACAGATGGGAAGCTGCAACCTGGCAAAGGCTGAGTTGGCAAAGGAGCTCACACCCCATTCTGTCTGACCGTGGCGCCCTGTCCTCCGTACCAGGCTAGCCACCGGCTCTCCAGCACCATCCACGGCATTCACCTTTTGCCTCTCACAAGCCTCCCCTGCACCCCCGCCCCCAGCCTCCGCCTCTAGGCATGCAGGTTCTGCAGGTTCCTTGGTCTCCTCCCCAAAGCCAGGCTGACCCCTTGCAGGAGGCCAGGCACAGAGCTGTTGGGGAAGCCACGAGCACCGATATGGGGACGATCCTTCCTTTCCTCCTCGTACGACTGTAACTCCAGGATGAACTCTGGCTGCTCACAGAGAGGAGGGGGCCCCCGCAGTGAGTGCTGAGCAGCAGGAAGGCAGGCACCCGGATTTCTGTGCATCAACCCTGGGGAGGAACCAGGACTTCTATAATCGTACTTTCTGGAAGCCCCACGGCCAGGATCCGGGTCCCTCTGGCATGATACCAGGTTGCTATGCCCCAGATATGAGGGACAGCAGGAGCTGGGTGCCTGCCATGCCTCTGCCCCAGGGCTTCCAGTAAATGCTGTCCCTGCAGAGTCATGGTTGCTGGCCTCATATCCTGGTTTGCACAAGAGCTGGTGGCCAGAGCAGGGCCCCAGGCCAGCACCCAGCATGACCTCCTGGAACCATCCAGAGGCGAGGGACCCACCAGGATGGGAGAACACATCTGGGGCAGCCTGGCCAACCCAGGACAGCCAGTCACCATGGAATCAGTGGACAGGGCAGAGGATGAGTGGCCTAGAGTGTGATGACACCCAGGACTGAAGGAAGTTGTAGTGGACTGAATGGTGCCCCCACCCCCAAAAGCTACATATACACCCTAACCCCCAGCACCTGTGAAGGCGACCGACCTTAGTTGGGAAAGGATATTTGCAGATGCAGTTAAGGATGTTGAGATGAGATCATCCTGAATTCCCTGGGTGGGCCCTAAATCCCATAACAAGAATCCTTAGAAAGACAGAGTGAGAGAGAAGAGGTGGAAGCCCAGACTGGAGTGATGCAGCCACAACCCAAGTGACATGTGAAACCAGCAGGTGCCACAACAGTTTCATGGGATGGTCTCTGCCTCAGAGCTTTCAGGGACTGGGGCCCTGACGATGTCTTACTTCAGACTTCCGGCCTCCAGAACTGAGAGTAAGTTTCTGCTGTTTTAAGCCACCCAGTTGGTAGTAATCTGTTATAACAGCCACAGAAAATTAATACAGAGACTGGTCCAGCAACCTTCACAGGATGAGAGGGTTTAGGTGTGGGGGCTCTCCTGATCTCTGGTGATGTGCAGAGGGTCAGGTAAGACTGGGTGGTCCCAGGAAAAAAAGGCAGCAGCTCCCACCTAGCAGGAAGAACCCTGAACTCACAGAATGGGGGACCAAGGGTCACCCATTAGCCATGTGCACAGGGCATCCCTAGGCTGTCCCCAGACACCCGGCTCCCATAGGTGGCTTTCTCGGCCCATCTACTGTGACAGAAACCTGCCTCCCAGCATCAGACACAGCAAGTGCAAGCTGCCGACCACGGCTGAGTCCCCCTGCCTCTCCTGCCCTGCTCCCAGCCTGCACCTTCCAACCACCGTACCTGCAGCTGGAGGACCTTCCAGTCATGGGCCTGGGATCTGAGGCTGAGCTCAGCAAGGGCTCCTGGGAGCCGGTCTCCAGCCCTGCACTGCAGCTGTCCCGGATATTCTTTTTTTTTTTTTTTAAGATTTTCATTTATTTGACAGAGAGAGAGATCACAAGTAAGCAGAGAGGCAGGCCGAGGGAGAGGGGGAAGCAGGCTCCCTGTTGAGCAGGGAGCCCGATGGGGGGCTCAATCCCTGAGATCATGACCCCTGCCGAAGGCAGAGGCTTAACGCACTGAGCCACCCAGGCGCCCCTGTCCCAGATGTTCTGACAGTGCCCTCCCATCCGCCTGGGTGAGCACGCCCTGCACCCCGAGTGTTCCCCCAGCCTCTCTAGCGCTCTCCGGGGCTGCTGGCGGATGGGAAGAGAACACAAAGCAGCCACCCTTGGGCAAGCAGGGGGCCGACAGGGGGACGTGTCCCAGGCCGAGCCCGGCAGGCCTACACGACAGCACACGGGAAGGTTAGTAAGGCTGACCGGCCTCAGAGTCTGGACACACCCCACTGAGGCCGACAGCCGTCTGTCCAGTTGGAAGGGCAGTGCACAGCCCGGTGGGGCAGGAGCACCCCGCGTGCGGGCACACCTCCGCTCTGCGTCCGCCCTCCCCGGGACGCCTCCGCCCTCGGGGGCCGGGCCCTCCGGGGTCGGGGTCGGGGGTCGCGGCGGAGCCGATCAGGGGACTCTTACAGGCCGTGAGTGAGGAGCGCAGGCAAGAAGTAATGAACGAGGAGAAACGTAAGGTCAGAGCGGAGAAGAACGACAGACGCGCGGCAGCTGAGAGCGCGGGGAGGAGCGGCCTCTCCGCGAAGGGAGCAGTGGAGCCGGGACCGACGAGGAGCCGGCGTCTGAACCCGAGTCAAGGCCGGGAGGCGGGGCCGGCGGCGCTGGGGAGGCCCGTGTCGGCCAACGGGAGGATATGAGCTTGATAGTGAGAGTCGCGAGCTGGGGCCTGGGGCCTCCGCTCGTGGGGCTCAGTCTCCACGCTCAAGAAGAGTACGCGGCAGCCGGAAATGGGAGTCGACAGGCCCGCCCGGAACCGAAGGCCCGACCTGCCGTGACCAGCCCGGACCCTGGGCGAGCGGACCGGAAACGCCCGAGGCCGGCCTCCGCCCGAAGCCCGCGCGCTGAAGGTAGGTGGGGGGTTGGGCAGGAGGCTTGGGGGGAAGGCGCGCTGAGCGCCCGGAGGCCCCCGCCTCGCAGGCTGGAGTCGCAGGTACGCGCCGAACGCCACTTACTCGCTCGGGCGCGGCCCGCACGGGTGCCCTGGTTCCCGCCCCGCACGCAGCGCGGAGCCTCCCACCCTCCGCCTTCGCGCCGCCGCGGCACCGAGCGATTAGTGCCTCTGCGAGAGAGAGCCGGAGCCCTCGCGGGGCCTGCTGGGAAACGTAGTCCCAACGCGCCGCGCGGTCCAACCCCTGGACTCCGGTTGTCACGGCAACCGCGGCCGTCTCCACCCAGTCAGCGAGGTAGGATCTTTGCGTTGTCGCCCGGGAGACGGCGTCCGGGGCTGCCTGGGGCCTTTCCGCGTGTCCGACCTAAAAGTGCTGTGCGATTCCCACCTCTGTAGAGAGCAAGAGTGGGGCTAATGCTGGGAGCAGCACTAGAAGAGCACCTCCCTACACTCATTGGTCCCCTACAGGGGCTTCTGGAGTGAGAACCGGGTCCTCCAGGGCACTGGAGAGAAAATGGGACTCCCACACGAGGAATCCAACTCCCTCGCCTTGTCAGGTCGCTGGACCGGGGCTCATTCCAAAGCCACAGCCCTGGGAGCCTGCGCCCTGGAAAACTGTCCGGCCACCTGCCGCCCGTTCGCACAAGTCCCTCTCCTGAGGGCAGTACCCCAGCGCGGTCCTCCACCAGGGAGCTTGGCTTCACAGCAGGTTTCTCCTGAAGTCCCAAGGCATTCGTTGGGAATCAGCCTGAGGGACGCTTCCCTGCTCAGCACCCTGGGCCAGAGCCTCCATCCCGGGGCTGGCCTTCCATTCAGAATCCTAACAGCAAGATCAGGGAGAGCCAAAGAGAAATGGAGAGGCTGGCAGTTCCCAGGAGGGGAAAAGGGTGCCAGAAGTCATGGAAGCAAACCCCAGCAGCTGAGGAATCTTAGGTGGCTTGGACGGATTTCCTCGAGTTTTGAAGGCTGTTAAAAGGTGAGGGACATAAAGGAATTTCAACAAAAACTGAAGGCAGCCAGCTCCGTGGGTGAGGTGATTGGGGCTGGGTCACCTCTGTCTGTCTAGGCTTGGTTCCCCCTCTCTCCTCTGTCTGCTCTCAGCTGTCTGACCACTGGCCCCCTGCAGATTTCTGCCTCTCTCTGACTATCCTCGTTACCAGCTGCCCTGTACCTACTCCAGACTGTCCATCTGACAAGCCACACCCAACGCTAGCTGTTTGATGGCTGTGCCAGCCTTGTGATGGGAACTGTGGCTGACCTGGGTTTCGAGTGCTGCGCTAGACAGAATAATGGACCCCCAAAGATGTCCACATTCTAATCCCCACTCCCTGTGAATATGTTACCTCATATGGCAAAAGGGACTTTGCAGATGTGATTAAAAATCATGAGATAGGGAGATCTATCTCCTAGATTATTCTAGATTATTCATGTGGGTCCAGTATAATCACAATAGTTCTTACAAGAGGGTTGCTGAGAGAGTGGAAGAGGAGATGTGATGGTAGAAGCAGAGGTCAGAGTGGTGTAGTCACAAGACAGGGAATGTGAGCAACCTTTAGAACCTGGAGAATGGAGAACCTAGATTCTCCCCTGGAGTCCCCAGAAGGAATGCAGCCCTGCCTACACCTTGATTTTAGCTCCTAAATCTCACTGTGGAGTTCTGACCTCCAGAGGTGTAAGATAATAAGTATGTGTTGTTTTAAACCACTAAGTTTGTGGTAATTTGTTATGGCAGCAAGCAGGAAAGGAACAGTCTCCATAAGGCACTGGGAGATCTTTGACAGTTTCTAAGCCATCTCCCTTTTGTCAGAGTGAGGGCAAGCCCAGAGGGCAAGATGTCTTCAACAACATCAAGCACAGCTTAACTACAGTAGTCTGTTCAGGTATTTACACATGGAGTTCCCTTCTTCTGGCTGGGCTGGTTTTACATTTTTGGTTGACGTCAAGTTTCCCTACCCATAAGTGGATCTAAGCAGAAACAAATGAGTCGATGTAAATCAGTGGTTCTCAGTAGTTTTGCCCCCTGGGGAACACTTGGCAATGTCGAGACATTTGTAGTTGTCACAACTGGGGTTGGGGGTGCTACTAGCATACAGTGATTGGAAGCCAGGGATGCTGCTGAGCATCTTAAAATGCACAGGACAGCCCCACCCCCACCCCTTGACAAAAATGTCAGTAGTGCTGAAGTGAAGAAACCCTAGTAAAGAAAACCATGAAATACAGATGGCACATACAAGAGTCAAGATCGTTTGGGGAAAGTGGGACTAGGCATGGGGAGCTAAGTGAAAAAAGCTAGACATAAAAGGCCACGTATTCTATTATTCCATTTCTATAAAATGACCAGACCCAAACAGAAAGCAGATGTCACAGTATACTGTGTACCACATTTTTGCCAGTACAACATATCAACGATCCCCTTGCTCTAACCCCTGGGCTGAATTTTCTATTGCTGAGTAACAAAACACCCCCAAACCATTTTATTATGCTGATGTGGAGATCAAGATTTGGGCAATGCTCTATAGGAACTAGGGCCTCAAGTGGGGTAGCTCCAAAGCTGGAGATGGCTGGGGCAGCGTCTGGATCCTGGCACACAACAGAGTTCCATAAATGTCCGCTGCCTGGACAACCCATTTTATAAATTAGTTAAAAGCAGCCACAATTTTCGGAGTGCCTGTTAGGCACCATCTGGCCCCGTGTTAAGAATGTTACACAAATTGACTCATTCAGTCGTCACGCCATGTCTGGAGAGGCGGCGACATCCCGTCCATTTTACAGATGGAGAAATGGGGGCTCAGAAGGAGGAAGCCAGGTGTGGGCCAAATTCTTTGCCTTCAGCTCTTCAGGAATCTGCAAACTTGAGAACTCAGAATCACCGCAGGGCTGACTTTCTTTCTTTCTTTCTATTTTATTTATTTGACAAAAAGAGATCACAAGTAGGCAGAGAGGCAGGCAGAGAGAAAGGGGGAAGCAGGCTCCCCGCTAAGCAGAGAGCCCGACGCGGGTCTCGATCCCAGGACCCAAGACGATGGCCTGAGTGGAAGGCAGAGGCCCAACCCACTGAGCCACCCAGGCGCCCCACTGCAGGGCTTTAAATGCAGATCCAGAGTCACCCAGAAAGAGACTGGAAACTCACAAATCCCCCGTGAGGTGGTTGCTTGTGTTTTTCACGACTTTACAGATGTGGAAACTGAGGCCCAGGCGCTAAGCAGTGCAGCCGGTCTCAGTCAAGTGCTGGACTTCGTCCTAACCCCTCACCTGCCCTGCCTGCCGCAGGAGCAACGCGACTCCCCCCGCCCCCATCACAGATGGGCTGAACGGGAGGCCTCCCCCGAGCCGCCCAGGCGCTGGGCGCCTCCGGGGAAGGAAGCGGCTCCTCGGGAGCCCTCGCCGGCGCTCTGAGCGCGGCGGAGGCTCCGACACAGAAGTGGCGCGAGCCGCCGGTCCTCTCCAGGCCAGGGCCAACGCCAGAGTCGGGCCTCCAACCCCTCCGCCCGGCCCCAACAAGCCGACCCCTCCGCTGCCCCTCGCGGACCTGAAGCGCGCGGCGCCCAGCCGCCCGTGCCTCCGCGGCGCGCAGTGGGCAGCTCTGGGCGCTGGAGGACCACCGTCTCGGTGGCTCGCCGGCTGGCGCGGCGGTCGGCATCCCAGCCCCCGCTAAGCGACCTCCAGAGGAGGCCGGGGCGCAGTGCCTTCTCCCGCCCCGTTTCGGGCTTGAAAGAAGCGGTGGGTCGGGAAGGCCGGGCGGAGCCAGCGCGGAGGCTTGAGGGAAATGTAGTTCCGGCCGCGGGCCGCGCGGGACTCTCAGCCGGGCCCTTCTTGGGTGGAGGATGGGGCTGGGGAGGAATAAGCGACCTCTTAAGGTTAGGACTGAGCATCATGGTTACCATGGCGAGGTAACCCAGCCTTTTCGTGAGGGCGAGGCGGGGTCTTGTTTCCCGGTAAGGCTGGCGCCTTGCGATTCATCATTGCCTTGGAGATACCGTACGTCATTCCGCCATCCAGTCATTGCTGGTGACTGGCTCTTCCCAGGAGGCTCCCACCCGGTGCCCGTTCCAAACCGGGGAATGCTGGATCGCCCCCCAAACGTTTGCACCTGTCCTTAGCCCCCCGCCCCTCGCATCCCGATGGCTGGATGCTCCTGGCCCCATTACCTATGACTTCCTTAATTCTTGTCTCTACTTCTGCCATATCCTGATGCCTGGTACTCCCCCAATTCATTCGTCTGAGTTTACTTATATTTGTCTCTAGTTCGTATCTTGCCTCTGGGTACCCGCCCGCCCCCATCCAGATCCCTATTTCTACTCCAGTTTAGGCCTCTAATTCCCCCTCAAGTCCAGATCCCCATTTCTCCCCCAATTTGTGCCTCGCGCCCACAAATCGCAGCCACCAGGAATTCCTGTTGTGAGACTGTTCTGAATTCATACATCTAGTCTCCAAAATTTGAGATCCTGCACTTGATAATGGAAATTTTCAACTTTTAATGTGTGTGGGCCCTGCTCCAGGACTCCCTGGGAAGCTATACTTTAACATTTACCAAGATCAAAATGACTTCAGGATGGGCTCTATTTCTGTCCTTGAGTATAGGTTGTATGTCTGCTTCGTTAAAAAAACAAAAACAAAAACAAAAAACCTCCCTAGTTCCTGTAAGATTAAAGTCATACAGACTTGCACATACTAGAAACATAAGATAAAGTCTGTAACTTTCTGGAATAGCCTTCATCATGATTTGTAATTATGTAGAACCATATATAACTCTGCACCCAGCGCCCCTTCTCCTGAGCGCTCTCCTTTGTGAAGATTGTGGATGCCGGGCACCTGTCCTAAGTCGGGCTTGAAACTCTTTTCTCTTTAAATTTTTTTTTTTAAAGATTTTATCTGAGAGAGAGAGCACAAGCCGGGGAAGCAGCAGGCTCCCCGCTGAGCAAGGAGCCTGATGCACGGGCTCAATCCCAGGACTCTGGGATCATGACCTGAGCGGAAGGCAGATGCTTAACTGACTGAGCCACTCAGGCATCCCTTCTCTTTTAAAATTTTAAAGAGGTTTGTTCATTTTGTGTTGATACGCCACTAATTCTGGATATTTGGATCTCCAAAATGCGTTTCTGGGTTTAACCTTATTCAAAGTCCTTGAGACCCCCATTAAGACTCTGCTCCAAGGTTCTCGAATCCAACCTAGAACCGCATCTCCTCTATTCTTTACTCCTAAGTGCCCCAAATGAGGGGACAGGTCTGGATCTGATCTAGTATTGCCATCCCATTCCTATTGCCCCACCCCCACCTACAATTCCAGAGCCATCCTGAATATGCGGTTCTAATTTACAGCTGAGCAAACTGAAACTAGGGAAGGAGCTTAGGCTAGCCCACCCAACACCTGGCTGAGTGGACTGGCCCAAGCACCTGCCGCTGCCTTAAAATCTAGAATTTCCACTCTTGTAACAAGCACCCCAGCCAAGCTACCTACCCTTGTAAGCCCAGCTTTACACATGCTGGTTGGTGGCCAGGACAGTGGGAGGCCCTGGGCAGTGGGAAAGATCAACTTCTTGTCTGCCAAGGAGCGTGGGAGAAGGAAACAGCACCGCAGGAGTTGGAGAAGCAATAAATATGCTTGTTGCACCTCTCTGGGCCTCCACGACTATCTGTAAAATGGGGGAACCCACCTCAAACAGTTGCTCTGAAGAGTAAGATCGGATTCCTGGATTTCTAGACTCCTAATGTCCACCTGGGAGCCTGGGGTCAGGGAGGGACTTGCCTGGACTGACCTCGACTACGAGGTGGCCAGGAAGAGGGGCAGATCAAAGAAAGGAGATCTTCTGAACGGGTCTTCTGAATATGACTAAAAGCCCTGAGTGTGGCACTGGTGTCTGGTGGAGGGAGGATCAGCCACTCTAGGCCTGCCTGAAGCCCAGAGTGGGAGTGGCGAGTGTATGAGGGACTAGGGAAGACTAGCCTACTCATCCATCATTTATTCAAGTTACTCATGGGCAGATCCTGTGTGCCAGGCTCCGTGCTTGCAGCTGGGGATACAGCAGGGAAAAGCCAGACAGTCTACCTTCACAGAGCAGTTAGACAAACAGGGCAGAAGAGATGGTCAGGGCCGGGGGGCCCAGAGTGGAAAGGATGCACCTGGAAGTGAAGGTGGCCACTGAAGAGACTGGCCACCCTTCAGGCTGAAGAATACAGCGCCAACATCCATAGACCCCTGGGCTCAGCCTTCAGATCTCCTCCACCGTGTCCTGGAGGTGGGGAGGCTGGACCACCCCACGCCTGGCAAGAGGTATGTGGATCTTAGCTACGCAAGGCGATACCCCCTCTTCTCACACTACGGCGTTTTACTGCAGGAACTCCCTCCTGCTCTCCAGTGCACAGCAGGTCACTGTTTCAGGGTCTATAAAGGTGTCTGTTATCTGGGGCGCCTGGGTTTGCTCAGTCAGTTAAGTGGGCGACACTTGATTTTGGCTCAGGTCATGATCTCAGGGTCTTGGGATCAAGCTCTATATCAGGCTCCCCATTCAGTGTGGAGTCTGCTTGAGGAGCCTTTCTCTCCCTCTGCCCCTCCCCCACTCGCTCACACTCTCTCTCTAAAACGAATATACCATTAAAAAAACCCAAAAAGATGTCTATTTTCAAGTGACAGTAGCCCAGTAGCCCAGGGCACAGGATCCAAACTGGCCTTGTCTCATTCTTTTTTTTCCCCCAGTTTCGTTTTGTTTTGTTTAGTAGGCTTCATGCCCAACACGGGGCTCAAACTCATGACCCTAAAATCTAGAGTCGCATGCTCTACCAACTGAGCCAGCCAGGCACCCCTGATTCTGTTCTCATTTCTATGCTGAAGGGGGAAACTGAGGTTCAAGGGGTGGGGCCCTCTCAGCTTTTGAGGAGAAAGAGGCAGGGTTGGGAGCCTCCGTCTGGATCCTACTGAGTGTGAGGGTACTGTTACCTCTGCCTCTCTCGGCTTCCCTGCTTTCCCCCAGTGAGCACCTTCCCAGGGACCTCCCCCAGGACCAGGGAGGAGCCCACTTACCCCTTCCCATCCCCCACAGACCCCAGAGGTAGGTCCAAGGCTGCTGTTTGCACCTAACAGGGCAGAGTGCAGGGATAAGGGCCACAGGTTGCAGGGCCTGGGGGCCTTGGTGTCCGGATGCAGTTCCTGTGCCCCCATGGAAGCCCAGGATCTAACCCCACGCTCACACCAGCTTCAGGGTGTATCCTTCTGAGTCCAATGGGGGCCAGTAGCTCTTTCTGCCCACGGGTCCTGTCCCCGTGCTTTAATAAAACCACCATTTTGGACCAAAACAAAACACCCAAAACCCAACCAACCAACCAAACAAACAAAAAAAAAACAGTCCAAGGGGGCCCAGAGTCTCTGGTCTGAAACACTCCTGAAATTGGGGTAGGGGCAGGGACTAGCCCTTAAAATTAGTCAATCAGGGGCGCCTGGGTGGCTCAGTGGGTTAAAGCCTCTGCCTTCGGCTCAGGTCATGATCTCAGGGTCCTGGGATCGAGCCCCGCATCGGGCTCTCTGCTCAGGGAGGAGCCTGCTTCCCCCTCTCTCTGCCTGCCTCTCTGCCTACTTGTGATCTCTCTCTCTGTCAAACTAAATAAATAAAATCTTAAAAAAAAAAAAATCAGTCAATCAGTACACAAGTAAGGTAGATGCTGAGCTGCCATGAGCATGCTCAGAGAGTGGGCAGGTGGGGTCGCTGGGGATCTACAGAGGACCGCTTAAGTCAGGTGGCTGGGCCCCTGGGGGTCTGGCAAGGGGGAGCACCCCCTTGGAGACAGAGGTAGGCACCGGGAGGTGAGGAGCCCCATGCAGCCCTGGAGAAAAACTCCACCAGATGCCGCAGCATTATCCTGCCAGTCAGCGTGGGTGAGCGACCGCAGCGGTCGTTGCCTCCGGGGAGCCCACTAGGACTTAGTCGACGTCCCAGCTCGACTCCAGGGAGTAAGTTTAGGACTCGCCAAACTGGCGGGGTGTGTGAAGTTGCAAGCACAAGTTCTTCAGGCTAGCCGCCCGGTCAGTGGATGAGGCTACAGCGTGGCCGCGGCACTGCCACCAGTGCCGACCCCCTGCATCCGTCCAGTAACCTCAGCATCAACACAGGACCCAGATGCATCAAATAGAGTGGAGGCTCCCCACACCCCCTGTCCACCTGCTGAGCACAGCCCCTGGCCCCATATCCAGGGCTCCTCCCCAACCTCGGCCCACACGCGATGAGAGGCGGCAAGAAGTGCAGGAGTCGTGGAGAGCTGATGGGGGTACCCTGGCATGGGATGGAGAGAGGTCAAGCCGGAAAGGGTCCCCTCTGAGAGGCTCAGACCCGCAGCAACCCGAGCGTGCGAGTGTGGCGTAGGCCCACCCGAGAGGGGCTCGCGCATGCACGTGGGGGCCAGGGCCAGCGGAGGGCAGTCGTGACCACCAGGCCCACTCCTCCTCCCCGAGCCTGCCGCTGCGCTTGCCTGTGAAGCGGCCGTGACCTGGACGAAGAATGAACCGGCTACCGCACTCGAAACCCGCGGCAGGTGCAGCGTGAAGTCAGCGGCCCAGCTGGGCGAGAGGCGCGAGGCTGACTTCTGCCCTCATTAGACATGGCGGCCGTGGCCCCAGGGAGATCTCTGCGCTTGCGCGAGGGTCCCCACGAACCGGCAAGTACTGGCTGTTAGAACATCCGCCAGGCGCGCTCGTGGGGCCACTTTTTCAAGTGCGCGTGCGCAGGGGGTTTTACGTGTTTCGTTTGGCCCAGAGGGCGCCTTTCCGTTCTTGTTCCGGATTGGTCCTTCGTATAACGTGTCTTCTTTGCACACGCGCTGTCCCCGCTGACCCGGAAGTTTTCACCCCCTTTAAAAGCTTCGGCCCGCGGTTCGCGGTCTCTTCCTGTCTGTGCCAGGGCGGCGCGTGGTGCACGCTGATCGATTGTGACGCCCCGGCTGCGTCCTCAGGTGAGGCCGCCGCGGGGTCGGGGGGTCTGAGGAACGATTAAGGATTTTCTGGGGAGCGATGAGCGACCCCCGGGGCTCGGGGTTCCCTTGGGGGGAGTTTCCTGTCTTTCTCTGGAAAACGTGCTGAGGGACGCGGAGGCGCAGGGAAGTTACAGTTTCCTTGGTGTCCCGCTACCTCCGTACCTTTGCCCGGGAGCGGGGTTCGGGAATACTGGTTTGGCCCCCGCAGTCGTGAGCGGAGATAGGAGGTTTCCGTTATTCTCAGATACACGATGCACTCTCCGGCCTGTACACGGTTTTTTCTCTAGTAGCAGCTCCTAGTATGTCTTCGGTGTCGGACACGCGCTGTAGCATTTGCCTTGATTTTGTGCAGAATTCGTGTAGTGCTCCCTGATGGTAGATTAACGTTTCCATTTTATTCAAGAGAAAGCAGAGTCTAGAGCAGTTTGACTCCCAGCGTGGCAGAGCTCGTTGATGACGTGACTGGGATTTGAACTCGAGAGGGTGCAGTGTCAGGGTATTTGGCCTCTTCCAGATTCGGTCCGTGCAGCCGCTGTTGGCCCGGGCCTGCCAGCTCTTAGTTCCCAGGGTCCTTGGTGAGAGAGAGAGGCTTCTTGCTTACATTACAGCTAAGTGGGGGTTTCTCTAGGACTCAGAAAGATGGACCGAGATGTTTACAGCCTTTCTCTTTCCACATAACTTCCCAGTTAACAGCGCGTGGGCCAGCCTCACGGTGGGTGTGTCTGGGCTCTCATAGTGTGTGTTCCTAGGATGACCGAGTGGGAGACAGCTGCACCTGCAGTGGCAGAGACGCCTGACATCAAGCTCTTTGGGAAATGGAGCACCGATGATGTTCAGATCAATGACATTTCCTTGCAGGTGAGGGGGGGCGTGTGGTGGTTGTGCTGTGCCCAGTTGGGGGCACACATGGAATCTTTCAGGAGGGGTGACTTGAAACTTGTTGCTGTAGACTTGAACACATCACAGGTAAAGTTGGGCTTCCTGGACCACCACATCCACTGTGTCTGTGTTTTCCTTGTATTTTGTTAACCCAGTTGCTACACAAGATGGTTCCTTTCTCAGGGGTACCATCACATCCCACAGGGGTTTGTGTGCATGTTTTGGTTCTGTTTTTCTTTTCAGGGTTTGGTTAAAATGTCCAGCTCTATGGTAGAGCCTCACACATCTTTCAAAACAAAAGAATGCTGGCATGATACTGACTTTCTGTTGTTGTTGTTGTTTGTTTTTGTTAAGATTTATTTATTTATTTGAGGGGCGCCTGCGTGGCTCACTCGTTAAGTGTCTGCCTTTGGCTCAGGTCATGGTCCCAGGGTCCTGGGATCAAGCCCCGAGTCTGCCTCCATGCTCAACGGGGAGCCTGCTTCTCCCTCTGCCAGCCGTTCTCCCTGCTTGTGCTCGCGCGCTCTGATAAGATTTTAAATAAAATCTTTCAAATATAATTAATAAATAAAATCTTTTTAAAAAGACAATTTTTCACTGTTCCCTAGTGCTCTCTTAGGGGCTGGGGAAGCCAAAGTCAGTATCATGCCAGAATTCTTTTGTTTTGAAAGATGCGCGAGGCTCTGCTGGAGAGCTGGACATTTTAACCAAACCCTGCCAAGACATTTGGTGTTTGTGATTTTTCCTGCCCCACGTACAACCCCGCGTGGAGGTGTAGCTACTTGCCTGTTTGTGCGGGTGCTTCTCTCCAGGTAGACACCAGACTGTCATTCTCGTATCAGAATTCTCTGTTCTTTTTCTGTTATTCCTCGTGTTTATAGAAGTACAATGTGTGGGGGGCCTCTCATGTAAGTGATAGAATGACGTTTGGGTGTAGTTCACAGTGGAACAGTTGACAGTAGTTCTTTTCACATACGTGGGGTTCCTCTGATTTGAACGCCCCCTAACATTTTGGTGTTTCCTAGACATTTTCTTGGGAAATGATGTATATATATATATATATATAGGATGGGTTGTTGGATAATTCTGCTAAAACAGTGGTTCTCTGGGGACGCCTGGGTGGCTCAGTGGGTTAAAGCCTCTGCCTTCGGCTCAGGTCATGATCTCAGGGTCCTGGGATCGAGCTCCGCTTCGGGCTCCCTGCTTATCGGAGAGCCTGCTTCTCCCTCTCCCTCTGCCTGTCGCTCTGCCTACTTGTACTCTTTCTCTTTCTCTGTCAAATAAATAAAATTTTCAAAACAAAAAACAGATTGTTGGGTGCCTGGGTGGCTTAGTTAAGTATCTGCCTTCAGGTCATGTTGTGATACCAGGATTCTGGGATAGAGTCCCATGTCAGGCTCCCTGCTCTGCAGTGGGGAGTCTGCTGCTTCCTCTCCCTCTGCCCCTCTCCCCTGTTCGTGCTCTCTCTCTCCCAAATAAATCTTAAAAAAAAAAAACTGAGATCATAGGTTGTGATCTTGGTTCTCCATCCCCTCCCTCCCGTTACAAAGGAAGTGTGCTTTTTTTGTTTGTTTTTAAGACTTTATTTATTTGAAAGAGAGAAAGCACAGGCAGAGGGAGAAGCAGACTACCCACTGGCCAGGGAGCCTGATGTGGGGCTCCATCCCAGGACCCTGAGATCATGACCTGAGCAGAAGGCAGATGCTTAACCGACTGAGCCACCCAGGTGCCCCAAGGAAGTGCTCTTTTTAGTGACTTGATAAAGACACTTGTTAGGGTTTTACTTGTTTTGTGGCAGGCAGGGCCCTCACAGTCGAGCCACCACAGATGGGTGGGGGCTACCCCAAGTGGGTTCCTGGCCGTCTTACTCCTAACCACGGTCCTTCCATCCCCTCTCCCTACTGCCCAGGATTACATTGCGGTGAAGGAGAAGTATGCCAAGTACCTGCCCCACAGTGCAGGGCGCTACGCGGCCAAGCGCTTCCGCAAGGCGCAGTGCCCCATTGTGGAGCGTCTCACCAACTCGATGATGATGCATGGCCGTAACAACGGCAAGAAGCTCATGACCGTGCGCATTGTCAAGCATGCCTTCGAGATCATCCATCTGCTCACTGGTGAGGTAGGACCGTGAGGCCTGATGAGACAGAGTGCCCTTAGTACACCCTAAAGCCAACAGCTGCCCCATGGCATGCATTCCGGGGTCCCTGGGGCTTCACGGGTGAGGGGATGGGGGAGGGATGTGGACTGATGTCGTGTTCATGGATGCCTTCTCCTAGAACCCGCTGCAGGTCCTGGTGAATGCAATTATTAACAGCGGTCCTCGGGAGGACTCAACCCGCATCGGGCGAGCCGGAACAGTGAGGCGTCAGGCTGTCGATGTGTCCCCCCTGCGCCGTGTGAATCAGGTGAGCTTGGGGCAGAAGTTGGCAAGCGGGAAGGTTTGACCTGCCTGTGTGCTTTTTACCTGGAGAGTCTTCTCCTCCAGGAAGCCTTCCTGCATTGCCATCACATTCAGGGCAGATACCAGTTCTGGCCCCATCCTGAGGCGTGGTTTCATTTGAGCGTATGTTTTTACATACTGTGTGTGGGTATGTATTTTTTTTCCACAGACCGTTTGAGCATCACTTGCAGGCATTCTAACCATCGCCCCCTTAACAGAGCTAGAATTATCTCCCGTTCCGTCCCTGCTGCTGTCGCCAGTATACCCTTGATAGCTGTCCGTTTTCAGTCAGGGGTCCAGGTCGGGCGCACACTGCATTGCACTTCCCTGCAGTGGCAGGTTTCAGGTCTTCCGTAATCAGGGACCCAGCGTCAGCCTTTGTGTCTGCACTTGTTTTTGTGGCCCTTGGTCTGATCCCAGATCGGGCAGCATTTCACCTGGTGCTGCCTGTGGACTCCTTCTGTGTCTTGTCTCTGTCTCGGGGGGCCAGTGGATGGCAGTATGGTAGCCAGCATTTGTTGGGGGGCTTAGGGTACTGGAGGACGGTGGCCCTGTTTGGTCTGGGGGCATCTGCTGCCCCCAGGCTTAGCTGACCCCTGTGCTCCCTAGGCCATCTGGCTGCTGTGCACAGGTGCGCGTGAGGCCGCCTTCCGGAACATCAAGACCATTGCTGAGTGCCTAGCAGATGAGCTCATCAATGCAGCCAAGGTGAGTGAGGACACTGGGGTGGGGGCCACCAGTTCAAGGGGAAGCTGCTCCAGCCTTCAGAACTGACCATCTGTCTCCTTGCAGGGCTCTTCTAATTCCTATGCTATCAAGAAGAAGGACGAGCTGGAACGTGTGGCCAAGTCCAACCGTTGATCACCTGGCTGTGCCTTCAATAAACCTGTCTGTCCTTGGGGCAGCCTCACCTACCTGTGCCAGTGTCTGTCCTTGGGGGGCTCTGGGCGCTGGAGTGGGGATGGGCCCTGTGTCCCGAGTTGCTGCCCACATTTCTGACCTGTCTTTGGTTGGTGGGGACCCGGGTTCACCAGGGAAATACTCTGCTCAGGAAGCACCACTGACTCAGAACCATGGCACCCCGGGGCTCAGGCCTGGCCACCTGGAGGGTTCCAGCATGTTGGAAATGAGAGGGGTGGGTTGTCCTGGCATAGATGTCACTCTAGTCTGGGGAGGGGCTTGGTGTTTATCCAGGAGATCTGGGGGTCAGCCCACCACCCTGAGAGGCACGTTACCTGCGAGCAGCCCCAGGGAGAGCTATCCAAGGCTAATGGTCTGGGCCACTGTTTCCAGCCCCCCATCTGCTGGTTTGGCAAGGGCCAGCCCTGTTCAGTACACTGTGGGGTCTGCCCACCTTCCAGCCCAGGACTCCAGAGGTTCCTCTGGGTTCTGGCCAGGTTCCCCCGGAGCTCCAGGCTGCCTCTGCATTTTGTGTCGTAGTCATGACCGCAGCCTAACCCTGGCTGCCCACAGAGCCACTGCCACACCAGGTTCATCGGATTCCACTAGTGGCTTGAAAGTGGATTCATGAGGTGATGGAAGACTTGGGTGGTGGGTGGTTGTTGCCTACCCATGGGGCCAGACTGTCACTGGCCTGGCCTGTGCCATCCATCACCTTCCTGCCGCCCCCGACATCCGGCCAATGTCACGCTTGGTGTTCATCCTGGAGGGACCTGTCTCTGGGGCGGGCCATGAAGTCAGACAAGTCTGACAGGTACCTTGGGAACCTGGGATCTGGAGGGAGTGGTACCAAGGTAGCACCCTCCTGCAGGGAGGGGCACCTAGTATGCAGCTGCTGGTAGGCAGAGTACTGGGGTCAGAACTGGCAGGGACGTGCCAGCCAGAGGGAGGAGGCACCAACAGGTAGGAAGAGCCGGAAGGCCAGCTGGGGTCTGTCATTGTCTGGTGGGGAACCCCTGGCACCTGTTCTGGGCTTCCGTCATTTCTCTGTGCTGCCGAACTCCCATCCTGAGGCTTGCGTGTCCTGTTTTCCTCATCCGCCCCTCCTGGAATCTGGTATGGACCCCCCCCGGGATCAAACTAGTTCTCTTAGAGGTCTCTATCTTTTGCTCCTCTCCATGTTGGATCCTCCCCAATGCTTGTCTGGGGTCCTGCCTGGTGATGGGTCCTCAGCTTCCCTCCCTGCCCCTTCCCCACCCAAGTCTAGCTTAGGACCTACCATGCCCCCCGGGTCTGTCCCTGTCCCCAATCCTCTGTCCTCCCATCTATTTCGCTCCCTCCCTTCTCCAGTCCTGATGCTTCCTCGACTTTCTACCTGGAGACCTTTTTTCTGCGCTTCGACCCCGCGAGTCGCTTACCATTCTATCCTCTCTGCTCCTTGGCTCTACACCCCCTTCTCTGCCCCTGCTCTGTGTCGGGGCATCCCCTCCAGAGGCCGGCCCCAGCCCCTCCGCAGACCCTCCTCCATTCTTCCACCGCCCGCTTCCCTGGCTGACGGCCTCTCCCCTCAGGTCCGGTCCGGATGCCCTGCCCTCGGCCGCCCTGGCTCCGCCGCCCCCGGGCCCCTCAGGGCTCAAGCCCCAGCTCCCCGAGCTCACTCTCTGCGCCCCGCCCCCCCGGCAGGGAGGAGGGCGAAGACGACGACGACGACGACGACGAGGAAGGGGACGGCAGCCCGGGCTCGGGCCCCATCCTGACCCCCGCGTCCCCCGTGGAGTGTCTCATTTGCGTGTCACCCTTCGACGGCGTCTTCAAACTGCCCAAGCGCCTGGACTGCGGCCACGTCTTCTGCCTCGAGTGCCTGGCTCGCCTGTCCCTGGCCACGGCGGGGGGCGGCGACGCGGTGGCCTGCCCGGTGTGCCGCGCGCCCACGCGCCTGGCCCCGCGCCGAGGGCTGCCCGCGCTGCCCACGCAGCCCGGCCTGCTGCCCCGCGACGCGCGCGCGCCGCTGCCGCGCCAGGGCTCCGTGCGCTTCGACCGCCGCCGCGGCCTGCTCTACCTGCGGCCGCCGCCGCCGCCGCCCGGGCCGCGCAAGTCCCGCGCCGCGCGCCCGCCGCCGCCGCCGCCGCCGCCGCCGCTGCGCCTCGGCCGCCCGCTGTCCCGCCGCGTCTCCCTGGCCAGCCCGGCCTGGGCCTTCAACGCCGCGGTGGCGCTGGCTGTGCTGGTGGCCGCGGGCCTCGTGGTCTCGGGCGTCTACATCTTCTTCCTCATCCCGCACGCCGCCTCCTCCGGCCCCGTGCGGCCCCAGCTCGTGGCGCTCGCCCCGGGGCCCGGGTTCTCCTGGTTCCCGACGCGGCCCCCGCCGCCCCCGCCGGGGACGGCCTGGACGCCGCGCCCCGTGGGCCCTGACCTGGACGCCGCCCTGCCAGGGGCTGCGGAGGACGTGCTGGAGCCCGAGGGGGGCTCCGAGGACACGGCGGAGGCCGAGGGGATGCTGGACGCGTCCCCGGACCGCGTGTGGGGGGCCGAGGCCGGCCCGGGCTGGGCCCCGCGGGGACGGGGCGGGAGGAGGGTGTGGGGGCCGCGGTAAATGCATCTGTGCTGCAGGTCCTGTCTCCAGGCCGGGGGACCTCCGTGTCCTCCTGGTGGGGCCCTGCCAGGATCGCTTGCCATGATCCTAGGGGAGGCCTTAGCAAGATGCATGGAAAGCACCCGTTTCTCGGAGGGAGGCCTAGTGGGATCATTCCAGGCGTCATCACCACAGAGCAGGGACCCTCTCAAGGAGCAGCCTCTGCCTTCATTCCCACAAGGGCCCTGATCACTGTGGGCATCCAGCTGAGGCTGCCCTAACCCCCATCTTTGAAAAGGTCCTTCCGGGAGGCACTCCTAAACCTGGTCTCCAGGAGGGGCCAGCTGGGAGTACCCTTGATCCTCATGCCTAACGGGAGTCCAGCTGGGGAGCCCCTCGGATCAACGTCATGCAGGTACCCTGCTCGGGGCCCCATCAGCCCCTCTGGAGGATCCCAAGGAGCGCACCCCCAGTCATTATCAGACCCCCGGGGGAGCACCCTCAGCTAGCAGCTAGGGCTGAAGGCTCTGATTTACTCATCCTGTGGGCTCACAGCAGGTGGCTGGAGGCCCCTATCTCTGGTGGCAAAGCTGCTACTGCTGTTAGTCTCTGGCCAGACCCCCCTGCCCGGCCCACTGCAGCCCCCCCGGCCCCCACTGAGGCTGTGGAGTTTATTTTCCACTCTGTGGCCTGAAGGTTGGGTCCAGGTGGGAGCCAGCTGTTTCCAAGCTGGTCCTGGGCTGTCTCTCTGCACATATGGCTGGGGCTTGGGCTTGAAGGGGCAGGCGTGGCCCGGCCAGGGCTGAGCAGGGACACATAGGGCCTGAGCATCCATTTGCAAGTAGGAGCCTCCACTACTGTTATGGGTCGTGGCTTCTGGGGTCCTCCTGATATGCTGTGGGGCAGCTGTGGTCACCAAGGCTCAAAGACAAGGTTGCCCTCTGGGTCAGTGCCACATGATTTGGGGGGAGGGTGCTCCTGGATCTCTCTGGCCTGCTAGGAGACATCCTGGCCTCTCTCCCTGAGTGCTCGAGCCCCCGTCACCCCCTTTTCCACTTATTAATTTCTCGGGACCAGTTATTGCACATCCTCCAGAGCTCCGTCAACCTTTTTTGGCATCCCTGTTGTTCCCCGAGGTGAAGCCTCAGCCCTGGGAGGGCTACAGCAGCCTACAGGGAGGGTGGCTCTTGGGTTCCTGTCCTCCTCCTCTCGGAAGCCTTCCTGGGTTAGTCATCACAGGGTAGTTGGCTGCCACCCCCTACACAGACTGAATGCAGACCTTCTGTTTCTCCCCAGGCTCTGGAGCCCACATCCTGTCTCACTTCGGCCAGGGTTTGGGTTCCGTGTTTTGTGGCTGGGAATCTGGCATTTTCCAGAGAGAAATGTGCCTTCTCTGGGGCTGGAGGCTCTTGTTTGATTTGTTTACACATGTGTCCTCCGTGTCTGGCACAGAGGGGGTGCCAGATAGTGTTCTGGGGAGTGTCGGCATTGCAGGTGACCGAGAGGCAGGCTGGGAATGCCTATGGGCTCTCTAGGCTCAGCTAGCTCTTAGCCACCCTGACTGAGGCATGTCAGCGGAGCTCCTTTCGATGGGAGCTGCTGCTTCCGGTTGGGAAGCCAGAGGGGGAACATCAGGACATCCGAGGGAGTGTCTTTCCAGACCAGTTCTTGTCCCACACCCAGGTGCCAGCGTCGCCCACAGCGACTGAAAGCAGGGTGCTGGGTCACTGGGCGGCCACAGCCCCGCCCACACAGGGAGGGGACTTGGTCAGGCCCAGCAGGGTTGGTGGTCTATGTTAGTTTTCGGTCTGCGTTAGTTTTCGATGACTGCTGCAACAAAGAGCTCAGTTCCTTAGAACAACACACTTTAATTATCTCACAGTTCTGCAGGCCAGGAGTCTTGAAATCATGTTTACCTGGCTAAAGCCAAGTGTCCTCCAGGCTAGCTTCTCCTGAGGCTCCAGGAGAGAATTTCCTTAGCTTTTCGTCTTGGAGAGCGGCATTCCTTGGCTTCTTCCTCTATTTTCATATTTTATTTCTATTTTTCTAAGTAATCTCTACGCCCCATGTGTGGCTCAAACTCACAATCTCAAGATCAGGAGTCCCATGCCCTACCGACTGAGCCAACCAGGTGCCCTGTCTTCCTCTGTCTTCAAAGGCAGCAGCAGCCCGTCTACAAAGCTCTGACTGTCCTGCCTCCTGCTTTCACTTATAAGGGTACTGTGAGAACTTGAGCCTGCCCCAATAATCCAGGATAATTTCCCCAGATAAACATCTTCATTTAATCACATCTGCAAAGTCCATTTTGCCATCTAAGGTGGCAGATTGACAGATTCTGGGGATTAGGATCTGGCTATCTTTGGGGGCCATCATTCAGCTCACCGTAGGGTCTCAGGTATCCCTTTTCTCATCCCTTCCCACCACCACCTGAGGCTGGGAGAGTAGGGAGGGGCAGAAGTTGGGACCAGCCAGGGGAGTGAGAAAGGGGCCCCCACCTGCTGGTGCCCAGAAAGGGGAGAGAAAATGCTCTCTGCCTCAGGGTGTTCAAGAAAGGCTGCCCAGAAGGAGAACTGCGTCTTCGAAACAGCTGGTATCGAGGCGGAAGGACCGGGGGCAGTGAGGGGGTGGCCGAGGGCACTGGGCAGGGCAGATCCGCCACCCCCGTCCTAGCTAGCTTCCTCCGAGGGGCTAGGGAAAGTACGGCTTCTCCACTCTCCCAACCGGGAGACTGAAACCTCAGTCTCTCCTTCCTTAAAATGAGGCTGATGACAGATCCCAGGGGTCTTGAACATTCCTGTCTGCTAATTACTACCTCGATGCCTGCCCACCCACTGCCTGCGAACAAAGGGGCCGTCTAAAACCACCCTGGGGCCAGGATGATGGGGCCCTCTTCCCCACTCCTGCCTACCAGCTTCTCTGGCCACCCAGAGCTATGCCCTCCCCGCCTTCCCTCCTCAGCCCTGCTGCATAACCACCCCTCACCTGTCGCAGCCTTGCTCCTCCTCCTAGGTCCTGGTGCCTGTGAATACCCAGAGAGGGGGAGTCAGCCTCACTGCCTGGCATGGTGCCAGAGATGCCAGACTTTGGTTCTCTCTTCTGTAAAATGGGCGACAATAAACACTTTACTTGCAGGGAAAATTAGTTAATCTACAAGTATTCATTGCACACCTGCTGTATACCAAGGGTGCACTGGGGACATCTCAGGGACAAGGAAGGCCCTCACATGGCAGATGACGTCCAGAAAGCTGAGCGGAGGAGCCATCATCTTGGCCACACTGCCTTCCCTGTCAAGCTCGGGGAGTCCCCAATTCCCCAAAACTTTCCTATGTTCTCCCCCAGCTCTGCCCTCTTTGCCCCCAGAGGGATGCCAGCCTCTCCTCATGAGAGTCAAAGACACACCTGCCCACACCGCACCTGTCCCCAGCCCTCGGGGCACCTTCTTGTGTTGAGGCCAAGGGAACAAGGGCCACGGAGGGCCCTCACTGGACCCTGAGAGCAGCAGTGTCCAGATTCACATATGGGGAAACTGAGGCTGTCGAGCTGGGCAGGGTGTGGATTCGAACCGGGACCAGAGAGCTTCCTGCAAAACACCTTCTCTCCTCAACTCCACACCCTGGTAGGGTAGACTTGTTTTTTTTCCCTCCTCCCCACGTCCTGCAATCAGAGTTCTCTCTCCATACTTGGAGGCTTCCCTCCTCACTAACACCCGCACGCAAAGCAGGGGGGCTTGGGGGAACTTCTAGCGATCCTGGCTGGGGGCTACTTGAGTGTCCTCACAACATGGCAAGTGGCTTCCCTCAGAGCAAGTGAGCCGAGACAGAACAAAGCCAAAGAAGCCACAATGCCTCTTATGTGACCTGGCTACAGAAGTCATTCTGTCATCTCCCCCATATGCTAGTGGGAACCCTATTCACTATGGAAGGGAACTAAGTGAGCGTGTGAACACAGGACAAGGGGACTCATGGTGGCCATTTTGGAGGCCAGCCCTCTACCTAAAGTGGAGCCACCACACAGTCCTCTGTCTCTTTAGCCGAGTGAGCCTGTGCCGCTCCCTTGGGCCTGCTCTCCCCTGAGAGAGTCCCAGGCCTTTGGTTCAGGCTAAATCCCCAGGGTGATGACCCTGTCACCCTTTCTGTGAGTGTGGGGGTGGCCAGGGAGAAGCCAGTGCCAGCCACGATAGCACCAAGTAAGGACTGGGTCAGAACCAAGGACAGAAAGGGAAGAGTGGCTGGCTTGGTTCTTACCTGTCCCAGGCTCCCAGATCTTAAGGGAGGGAGGAGACATGGAGCTGTGGGTGTTGGCGGGAGTGCGGGGGGGGGGGGGTCGAGGATGGTGGCATTTAGAACAGCTGACTCTTTTCCAGGCCCCTAACCCTCCGACATTGGAGGAGTGGGAGTGAAGCATTGTAGTGGCTCAGACCTGGGCTAAGCACCTTCCTGCAGCCGTCTGTAGTGTTTCCACACCACCGCTGGGGGAGGGCGGGCAGGGGGGCAGCCAGTGGCACGATGCTAGGGACCAGCTGGCCTGTTGTGGAATGTGTCCGAGATCAGAGATCTCTGCAGGAAGCTGGCTCTGCTGCCCTTCGTCTGTGCTGTCAGGAGCCAGCTGGCAGGGATTCAGGAGCTAGTGAGGCGCCAAGGCAGCTTAATTGTTTCCCAGAGGAAGCATGACTCATCCCAGGATCTACCCTGTCCCACAGCTTCTGTGAGCCACTGCAGTCAGCCCTGCCCACTGTACCACTGCACGGGAAACAGCCCACCTAATAGGAGTGTCTTTGTGTACCTGGAGCCTCGACCCACACCAGGTCGTCTATGCCATCAGTGTGATTCTGGGTGGGGGCTCTGGGCCATGCTGCATCAGTTGGTTCTCTGGGGGAGCCAGAGACCGGGTAACTAAGGTCAGTTACATGTGTGCTGTACGCCCTCTTCTTCTTCTTTTAAAAGATGTTATTTAGGGGCGCCTGGGTGGCTCAGTGGCGCCTCTGCCTTCGGCTAGGGTCATGATCTCAGGGTCCTAGGATCGAGTCCCGCATCGGGCTCTCTGCTCAGCGGGGAGTCTGCTTCCCCCTCTCTCTGCCTGCCTCTCTGCCTACTTGTGATCTCTTTCTCTCTGTCGAATAAATAAATAAAAATCTTTAAAAAAAATAAAATAAAGTAAAATAAAAGATGTTATTTATTTATTTGACAGGTAGTGCCAGAGAGCACAAGCGGGGGACGGGGGTGGATGGCAGAGGGAGAGGGAGAAGCGGGTTCCCCAACCAGCAGGGAGCCCGATGCGGGGCTCCATCCCAGGGCCTCCGAATCACGACCCCAGCCGAAGGCAGACGCTTCACGGACTAAGCCACCCAGGCGGCCCTGCAGAGTCTTTTCTGAGCGCTGTCTCCTGCTCTGTGAAACCGACACAGCGTCAAGCGCCGTGACCCCCGGGCGGTCGCCGGCACGACGGGCTTTGACGGAGGGGAGGCCCGAAGGTGTCACCTCTCTACGGCCTGGGAGACCGGGGCTCGGGACACCTGCGGCGCTCACGGCGCCTACACAGCGTGGGGCTCACTCTCACACCTTCCCTACTCCCGCTTCCGGGGCTCGGAAGGGCCTCTCACACTCCGCCCTCCACGCAGCGGCGCTCTCCGCCCCCCGGGTGTGGCTCCGAGGGAGGAGTCCGGCGCCGGAAGTCCCTCCTCCACCGGCGCGGCTTCCGGGAACGCTCCTGTCCTGGGCCGTCGCTGTCTACATCCGCACGAGCGCCCAGCTGCGCCCGCCCTCGTCGCCTTGGCAACGGGCAAGCGGGACCGCGAGGGGAGCTGGGAAATGAGGTCCTAAAGTGACGCGGGGGCTAAGTTAACCGAGGCGGCCGAGGCGGCGGGACTTCCGGCGTTGCCCTCGAGGGGCTCCTCTTGCCGCTGTGGGTCGGGACGAGTATCCCGAGAGCTGCGCGGCGGGCCGAGTTCCCGGAGAGGCCGCACCGCGGAGGACAGCGGCGGGGACCCCCGTCGCGCCCCTGCTCGCGCCGCGACTCCCGGGAATGACCCCCTCTTCCTGAGACTCGCTGTTGCCCCCTGCGGAACGGGCGCCGGAGGGTCTGGGCCTCCCACAGGAGGCTGCCTGGTCCTTGGGCACGTTTAGACCTAGCTTCGAAGGTTCCACGGTCGGCGGGAGGTTCCTGCGCCCAAGGCGGGGTGGCAGGTACGGAGTTCAGCTGAACAGGCCGACGTCGGCGTCCGCCGCGGCCATGCTCCGCGCACAGCTTCCGAGGGCCGAGGACGTGCGGGTGAGTGTGGAAGGTGCCCCTCTGACAACCTCGATCCCCACCCAGTGAGTCCGGGTTCTGGTTGAGCTCAGGAGAAGCCGGGAAGGCTGTGGCAGGTGAAGGGACGGCCTAGGCAAAGGCACAGGGAGAAGAGGGCCAGGCGTCTCGGAGGTCGGTGTGGCCGGGTCGGGGGAGGGTCGGAGCTAGGAACCGGTCTGGGTGGGGAGGTCTTCAGTGCAGAGCAGGGGGGTGGGGGGGAATGCCCTTAGCAATGAACCATGAAGGAGTGGGGTTCGACGGGGGCAGGATGGGATTGGGGTTGCTCTCGGCGGTGTCCCTCTGGAGATACATGTGCAGAACGAGCCTGTGGGGGATTCCAGTGAGTTGCCAGTGGGGTCAACGGGTGAGATTGTGCTGGGGGTGTGGAGCTGTAACATGCGGTTGTACAAAGACTTCTGTGCATGTCAGGCGGGAGGGCAAACTGGAAGGTCTGGGACCACGTACTGGGACCTGGGAGAGAAAGGCGAGCACAGGTTTGGTTGCCCCTGGGAGGTGATCTCTGGGACATAGGGGGAATTGGCTGACAGGAGATAGGGTGGGGACCTGTGTGTCTGGCTGGTACACAGGTGGCATCCGTCTGGTCACCAGCCTGTTGGTGTGGGCAGGATGCAGAGTCCAGCGTAACCGCGGAGAGGCAACAGTGGGACTGGGGGCCGCGGCAGTCCTCTGAGGTCAGGGTCTTAGGAGGAGGGAGGTAGAGGGTATGCCTTGCGAGCGAGTGGGGGTTTAGGGCTCAAAGGGAAAGATGATGTATGTCAGCGAGACATGTGGCAGGACCCTGAGACACTGATGGAGCGCCTGGATGTGTTCCTCTGCCCACTATTGACCCCTAAGGCTCAGCTGAATCAATCATTACAGGGCTTGGTGACCTTTGAGGATGTGGCTGTGTATTTCTCCCGGGAGGAGTGGGGGCTCCTTAATCTGACCCAGAGGAGCCTGTACCGTGATGTGATGCTCGAGAACTTTGCACTTATTGGCTCGCTGGGTAAGTCTCTCACACTCTTCCCTGGCAGACTGACCACCTCTGCCTTTTCCCCGTAGGAAGGTGTGTTCATCCTAAAACCCCACAACGGAGGCTGTTTGCTTCCCAGGTTCCCCGTGGTTGGTGCTGTGAGTACTAGCATTCGTTGGTGTGTTCTTCCTCTGGCTCCTCCTTAGCAGCCTTGGTAGCAGACTCAACAGCTGTAGCCCTATGGCCTCCTGGAGTAGGGCTTGGGATGCAGGTATTTACAATTTGCCCAACAAATTCCACTCAACCTGCCTCTCTCTGTGACTCTGCTGAAGTTATGGCCCCTGTGTGCTCTGCGTGTTGACTTCCTTCAAAGGAGATTTTTATAAGGCCCTCCCTGGGCCAAACATGAGCCATGAATTCGAATCAGTAGATCAATTTGGGGAGTATTGCCATCTGAGTATCTTTCAATTCATGAACATGAGAGATCTTTCCATTTATTCAGTCTTTAACTTTTTTCAACAGTGTTTTGTAGTTTTCAGCGTACAAGCCTAACTTTATTCTTAGGTATTTTATTTCTTTTGATGCAATTTTAAGTGGAATTGTTTTCTTAATTTCATTTTCGATTATTCAGTGCTAGTATATAGAAATACAGATTTTTGTATACTGATCTTGTGTCCTGTAGCCTTGCTAAACTCGTTTATTAGTTCTAATAATTTTTTTAAGTCATATTTCATTTTTTTAATTATTACTAACATATAATGTATTATTTGTTCATGGGTGCAGGTTTGTGATTCCTCAGTCTTACACAATACACAGTGTTCACAGCAATACATACCCTCCTCAGTATCCGTCACTCAGCCACCCCATCCCCCCACCCTCCTCCCCTTCAGAAACCCTCAGTTTGTCTCCTGAGATTAGGTGTGTCTTATGATATCTCTCCCTTTCTGGTTTATTCTTGTTTCATTTTTTCCTCTCTTCCCCTATGATCCTCTGCCTTGTTTCTCAAATTCCACGTATCAGTGAGATTGTATGATACTTGTCTTTCTCTGATTAGCTATTTCACTTAGCGTAATACCCTCTAGTTCCATCCAAGTCCTTGCAGATGGTAAGATTTCATATTTTTTATGGCTACATAATATTCCATTGTGTGTATATATATATATATATATATATATCTCACATCTTCTGTATCCATTCATCTGTTGATGGACATCTGGGCTCTTTCCATAGTTTGGCTATTGTGGACATTGCTACTTATAAACATTGGGGTGCAGGTACCCCTTCGGATCACTGCATTTGTATCTTTGGGGTAAATACCTAGTAGTACAATTGCTGAGTTGTAGGGTAGCTCTATTTTAACTTTTTGAGGAACCTCCATACTGTTTTCCAGAGTGGCTGTACCAGCTTGTGTTCCCACCAACAGTGTAGGAGGGTTCCCCTTTCTCCACATCCTCGCCAACATCTGTCGTTTCCTGAGGTGGTATCTCATTGTGGTTTTGATTTGTATTTCCCTGA
>CM052888.1:49385828-49431457 GCA_028534135.1 Potos flavus
AATATATCATGCTAAGTGAAAGCCGTTCACAGAAAAACATACACTGTGTGACTCCATTTATATGACATGTCTAAATAAGCAAACATACATAGTCATAAAGTATATTAGCAGTTGCCTAAGGCTGAGGGAAAAGGGATGAAGGAGGATGCAGAAGGACTGTTAATGGGTACATTTTCTCTTTAGGTGACAAAAATGTTCTAAAATTAGATTATAGTGGTATTCATACAACTGTGCAAATACACTAAAAATCACTGAGTTATACACTTTAAAGTATGAACTGTATGGTATATCTCAATGATATATGTATATATCTCAATGGTATATATCTCAATGATATATCTTCATTGATATATATCTCAATGAAGTTGTTTTTTAAAAAAAAGTCTCATGGGGGAAGGGACAGAATCTGGGCATCCCCCACACTGGATCACCCAGCCAGGAATCAGTGAAGCTTAGTGGGATCCATCAGGCAGACGATAGGTGCCTGATCCCCAACCTTTGCTCCCACAAGCCCCCTGGGCAACAGCTACTGGGACTATTCATGAGGCTGTTGAGAGAGAGACATGGAGAATGCACACAGCCCAGTCCCAGCACCCACAAGACCTGTAACAGGAAACCTGCGAAGAACCAGAGCCTGGGGTCCAGCTTTGGGATGAACAGAAATCTTTCTACGGGAAGAAGGCAAAAGGGCAGAAGCTGGTCACCATGCTGGGGCAGGGCAGAAAGGCCTTACCAAGTGAGGTCATGAACTCCAAGTTCTCCAGCATCACACTGTGGTACAGGTGCCTCTGGCTTGCATCAAGAAGCCCCCACTCCTCCTTGGAGAAGTACACGGCCACATCTTCAAAGGTCACTGCGTTCTGCAATGACGAGACAACTAAGCCGAGGGGCCAACAGATGGGCTGAAAAACAAAATAGTTAAATGGACTCATCCAGGCCCTTGACCTATGACTCCGAGTGCTGCCACATCTACCACTGGCATGTCCTCTTCTTGTGACCCCCTCAGTCCATCTTTTCCTCACTCACCTGCAGCTCCTCCTCCTCCTCAGGCCCCCACCTCAGAGGAGATAAGAGGCCTTGAGACCATTGGTGTCCCTCTCTCTTTGTAGTCCCACTCGCCAACACAATCCAGAGGAACAAAAGGCAGGTGGGCAGACAGATGCTGTCTGAGTGCTGGGCTGGCCAGGAACCACTCCCCACACTAAACAAGCTCTCTGGTGTCTTTTTTCTTTCCAAGTATAAAAAAATTCTGACTCTCTTTTCTCCCTTAAGCCTCTATGCCCAGGGCCCTGGACATACTGGTTCACATTCCTTTCCTTGTACATGTCACTCTTTGGACTATACCATCATCATATCTAACCCCCCCTCCCTCGCCCCTCACCCTGTCCACACCGTAGGCATCTCCCTAAATCCCTATATCCCACTATGCACACGGCACACCCAACAAGGCAACCAGGATCCAACACCGAGCCTGGCTTGCCCCACGTTTCCAGAAACCACGACAGCCAGAAAGAGCCATCACTGCTAGTTAATGCCTCCGCTCCTAGCCCTGTCGCTTCAGCCTTCGGTTCCCCAGAACCACGAGTAGATCTTAAACACCTCTGCTCTCTTCCACCTCTATCCTTGTCCCCTCATGCTGTCCCCTCACCAGTCAAAGCTGTTCTCACTCTTCCTACTAGACAAATCCCAGACCTACTGTCCCCTACCCCTGGCTTGGGGACTCTTAGCTTATACTGACCCTTTCTGCCCCTGATTATTCTCCAGCCAGACACCCACGCCCCCACCCCCAGGCCCCAAGGAGCATGGCCACAAAAACCTGGTGAGCTGTAGAGAGGTAAACCAGTCTCACCTCAGGCCCCACTGTCATTCTACCTCTGTTACTTTCATGCTTCATTTTTCCAACCCAAGTCTAGTCTCTGGTCAGAGGTTTGGTCACCATTCTGGTCAACCCACAGCCACACGTAACGTCCACACACAAGTCTTCATCCCTTGGATGTCTCCAGCCTGGACTTGATATAAAGCATACTTGATACCTTAATTTGGCAGTCTGTCAGATACCTAAAATACAGTATGGCCCAAACACAACTCTTTATCTTCCCTCTGATATCTACTCCTCTAACTGCCACATCTATCTGTCTGGCTCAACCCTCGTATCTCACTGCATCACGTCAGGAAATCTAGTCCACCCTAGTTAAAAAGTTCAAGAGCCAACAATTTCTCCGACTTCTACCTTTGGTCCAAAAGCACATACACCTGAACTATTGCAGTCACTCAATGGAAGACTCAGTGGTCTTCCTACCTCCAACCTCACCTCCACCGCCCCCTGACCAAATCTGTTCTCTACTCGGCATCCAGAGGGAGCTTATTAAGACCTGAGTCAGGGGCACCGGGTGGCTCAGTCGTTGAGCATCTGCCTTCGTCTCAGGTCATGATCCCAGGGTCTTGGGATCGAGCCCTGTTTGGCAGGAAGCCTGCTTCTCCCTCTCCCACTTTCCCTGCTTGTGTTCCCTCTCTCGCTGTCTCTCTCTCTGTCAAATAAATAAATAAAATCTTAAAAAAAAAAAAAAAAAAAAAGACCTGAGTCAGGACACCTCCCTTCTCTGCTCTAAACTTTCCACACTCCCACCACTCAGAATAGAGACCTAGCTCTGCAGCTTGCCATTCCGGGCCAATACCTGTCCCCCTGCTCTCTGTGTCCACCAGACAAAATACAGACCTGAACATCTTCATCTTATACTCACCTCCAAGAAATTTGCTCATCCTGGTCCCTGTGCCTGGGACACCCTTCCAGACCTTATCCCATAGGATCCAGAAATGTGAATGTCAGGGGAGGTCATCAAGAGGATGTGACTGCCAGTTGACCCATGCAGGAGCTGGACCTGGGCAACGGGAGGCTTGTCATCACCTCCAGTCCTTGGAATGTGCATTCTTCTCCGCTCCCAGAAATTCCCCCAGGGACATAGCCTTGAGATTGTGATGTGGTTGGTGCTGAAACCATCTGGATGGTATCCGTGACTGAACCAAGTTAAGTTCTCTGTATAAACTTAAGATTCAGTGGGCTGATGTGGAGGTCTACTCTTCTTGTTGCTGTCCAAGGCAAGCTTGCAATGTACCTGCTCTTGCTTATTTAACCTGCAACCTACTAATCCAGAGTGACCTACCCCTTTCTTCACTCTCTCCCTGCCCTCCGCCTACAGGCTTGGTGTCAGATTACACCAGGGAAGCTTCGGAGGAGGTTGCCAACTAACAGTGAACCCCTCCCTATAACCTCCGGCAGGAATTTCCGATGCTCGAAGTGACTCTCTGGCCTCCCGACTCAAGTGTAGGTGAAGAGTCCAGGACACCACTGTTCCCCGTACAGGAGCTACAGGATCAGGAGGACTGGGATCCCAGCGGGTGAGGGACTGGGGCACCCTCCACTCACCTGCCCGGGGTCCATCAGCGACGCTGCTGGCCTGGTCAGTCTGTGGTTTGGGCGGGACGGTGCGACACGGCGACAGGGACAAGCAATGAGGGCTCATCCAAACCCTCAAACCCGCACTGTCCGGGGTGACCGCGGGCGGACGGTAGCACTAAGGGCCTTAGTCTTCCCCAGCATAGAATGCACCCGGGGACCTGGGAGCTGCATCCCGGGACTGTGGGACGAAGACGAAGTGTGGGGGTTCGTTACCCCCTTCTACATCCCGGGAAACCAAGGCTCAGGAAGGAGGAGCCATTAGCGGAGGGGTAAAAGGGCGTGCAGTGGTGTGGTGACAGTCCTGGCACTTCCCTACCCCCATCTCTGGGCCCAGGGGCCACCTGCCAAGCAACCCACCAACAGCGAATTGTAGAATGCAATGGCGACCACGGAAGTCCCGCCCCATCCTCAGCGGCTCTCGCAGAAACGCCCAGACTCTGAGCTAGCGGCGGCTCGAGGCCCGCAGCCCACTACGACACTCGGTCCCTGAGCCAGTCGCGGTGTAGCCGGGCCGTTGTCTAGGTGATCAGGACTCGCGCCCGTCGCGTCGCCGCTTACGCCACGCAAACTACATTACCCAGAAGCCCCTCGGGGCTTACACGTCGCGTGCGTTCAGTGTATCCCAGGAGAGGGGCGTTTCCGAGCGCACCGGCCGGACTCTGGCCAATGATGGGCTAGGGGCGCTTCCGGCACGGCCGCGGGCTTCCGGTCGCCACTTCCGGTATCTGGCCATTTCTGTAGGAGCTTGCGGTTTTGTCCGCTTTGGCAGAGGAAGCTTGCTGCCGGGCTGTAGACTGTGTCCAGGAGGCTCCCGGCTCCTGCGGGCGTGATGGGTGAGCGTGTCGAGTAGTCACGGCTAAAGAATCGTATCCTGTTCCCCACCCGGCTGGACTCAGTCCCAGTGCCCTAGTCCCGGACTGAACGCCGGGCCTCGATGCTCAGGACGGTGGAGCGTTCGCAGGTGCCGAGTCTTCATTCCAGGATCTAGTATCTTCAGATGTAGAGCATACCTGCAGAGGGATCTGCATCTGCAAAGACTCAGAGGTAAGACTGACCTGAGAACATCAGGAGAGCTCGGTCTTCCACTGCAAGGAACCAAGAGCATGAGAGGAGTGCTAGGAGTCATAGCAATTTTTTAATAAAAGAGGGATGTCCATGATCCGATGTAGGATTTTGAAAGTAGCCCGATGAATACCCAGTAAACATACTGAGTGAACACACTGGTGGGAGAGGGGTTGTGGCCAGGCTGAAAACAGGAAGATTCATGAGGATGCTGCTGCAGTATTCATCGCGACAGTTACGGTGGTGGTCTGTCCAGAGCAGAAGTAGGAGACGTGAGAGAAGTGATCAGATTTTAATTAGATTTTCAAGATGATGTTGATGGGTTTTCGTGGTAGACGTGAGGAGTGAATTTAAGTGGCAGATAAAGGACCATCCCAAGGGTTTAGAAGGAATGAGGTACTACTGCTCATTGAGATGGGAGGTTGGCAGGAGGAGGATGTATTTGGGAAGATTAGCAGTTGGATTTTGTAGTCATAGAGTCCGAATGTCTGGAGACCTCTGAGTGGGGGTGACATATGTACTGTGAACACACAGGGAGTTCTGGTTTGCCCTCAGATGGCCAGGCTGCAGTCCAAGGAAGGGCCTGAGAATGGCATTTTGGAAGGAGAGTCTTGAGTTGTGGTCACAGAGGAATGGCCCTGAGGTGAATGTGGGGCGTCCAGACGAAGGACCAGTGGCTAGGTGAAGGAGACGGGTGCCGAAAAAAAGGACTGTCCAAAGACCAATGGATCTGGGGAGAGGGCACATCCAGGAGGAGGGCCCACCCTCAGAGGGTGAGCAGGCATGTCAGGGGACAAGGTTTGGGAGACATAAGGGGAGGTGGCTGGCAGGACAGACTGGGGCCCCAGGTCCCATGCCCAGGGCTTAGATCACAGCCATCTGCTCCCTGGCCTGGTATTGCAGAGCCCATTGACCTTTAAGGAGAAGGATACATATCTCTTTCAGGAAAAGTAGGGCTCCTTCATAAGGCACCGTGGGGCTACTGCCATGGCATGGTCCTGTCCTCACCAGCTTAGGCCAGTGTGTTCCCCATGGGCTGTGCTGCTGGTCCTGGTGCTGGCCCGTGTTTGATACCTCTTCTCCCAGACTGCTGCATAAGCAACCCCAACTCCTCTTGCCTTGGGACCTTTTTGTCATGGTCAAGGGTCAAAAATGTCACAACCTGCATAGGAGATCACATCCAGCTTGGTTATTATCTGGCCAAGAGACCCCATCAGGGCCTGTTGGTTTTCTGTCCTCTCCAGCAGGTTTTCTGCCAGCTGTCCCTCGTCAGTCCCTGTGATGGCACGTGAGCACTGACATGGTCATTGATTGTGGGGACAATGAGCTTTTCTGCCGAGATCTTTTCTGGTTCTTTGTTTTGTGAGGTTCAGTTCTCCACATGTGTAGCGATCCTCACCCACCTTGCTCTGTCACAGGTGAATCACCGTGACATGGGTTGACCCCTCACAAAGCATTTGATCCCCCATAAGAATGACTGTCTGCACTACTTAAATGTGGTCACCCAAGTTGAACTTGGCAAGAAGACCTGGATAGGGCAGCTTGAATCATTTCTTGACCAGCGAGGCCCATGGAGGACCAGTCCTGGTCAGCGCAAAACTGGTGTGGGAGGGCCTATAGCAGTGGGCTCATCTCTCATCTGGCACCTGACCTACGCCCTCCGTTCCCCTGGTGCCCAAGTGAGTAGCCATGCCTCTTTTCTCTCGTTCGACCCCTTTCTGACACTCTGTTCTACTTTCCCTTGACTCTTGTCCCTGGCTGAGCCTTCTGTGTCCTTTGCCTTACAGCCTTTCTCCTCTCTTCTTCTGGTCAGGTCCCCCACCAGGGGCCTCCCCTTAACATGTCCTGAGCTGATACATATCTTTAAGTAGTTCTTGAAAATTCGTTCCTCCACGAGACGGCTTGTTCCCTCAAAGGAAGGTGGACGCAGCGTCAATGGCTGGACCACTCTCACCACACAGCCCCTGCCTATCACCAGGCCCGGCCAACTCGACATTTTGCGGAACCCACGGAGAACTGACACTGAAGAGACACCCAGTAAACATGGTGTCTGGAGAGGTGTTCAATCACCAAAAACCTTTCAGAATGGGAAAAAAATCCCGAATACGTTGGGAAGGTGGGAAGGTCATCACCTTTGCCTCCATACTGAGAAAGCAGGAGTACATTCATATCTTCAAACGTTGTGAGTGTAGTAACATGAGGAAACCTCCAGCCAGAGCTCTATTCCTTTTGAGCACCAGAATGTTCTCCTTGAGAAAGCCTTTATAAAGGCGGGGAGTATGGCCCAGCCTTAAGCAAAATTTTCCATTTCCCCTTGCACGAAAGGACCCAAGTGCAGAGAAGGTGGGCACCTACATCCAGAGCTCCATTCTTGTTAGCGCCAAGAGATTCATGTCAGAGAACGGTTGTACGAATGCAGTAACTTTCAAGAAAATACTAAACCTGTTTCCCACGATCCCCATTGAAGAAAGGCATAACGAGTGCAGCTGATGTTGGAAAGCCGCCTCTCACAGACTGAATCTAATTTTGCAGCAAGTCACTGCATTGTGAGTATAGTGAGTAGGAGAGCAGAAAGCGGCAGCTCCTGCCATGTTCTGCGTAGAAATAGCCGGAGGAAGCTCCCGCGCGCAGCCAGTGTGGGAGAACTGTCGGCCGCGGCTCCTGCCCTGCCAACACCAACAACTTCACTAGAAAAAAGCCATTTGAGAGCAGCCAATGTAGTGAAGTCTTCTGCCCTCTTCTTTTTTTTAACATTTTATTTGAAATAATCAACCTTTTTAAAAAACTTCTTTCAATATAAAAGAATTGATACCTGAGAAAGACCCTGCCCGAGTAGCCTTCAGCCACGAGTTGGACCTTGTGTAGAAGAACCTCACCTGGGGAGACACTCCATGGCGGCCCCGGGTGTGAGGAAGCCTATAGGGGCCACACTGCACTTTGGGACTGCTTGTTGCGCTGCTGGGTGCTGTGGGAAAAGCCCTTCTGTGTTCGACGGTCCCTGCTCAGCAGAAGCAGTCCCTGTTCCCTGCTTGCCGTCCCCTGCAGGGATGGTGGGGGCTCTGCGCCCACTGAACGGTGCCACGGCGCTCACCCGTGACCGCGTTTGGCACGGACGTGACTCCTGTGCTAAGCAAGGGGCCTGATGGCATAGTTTTTGGAGGGCTTCTGGGTAAAGTTCCCTTTGTTTATGGACCTTGTGAAATCTGCCTTTGTCATCCGTGACGCCTTCATTGAGCTGCTTCAGGTACTCCTAACAGTTTTTATGCGTTTCTGTCATCGCCCAGCTCTGGCACCAGGACCTCAGACTGCTCTGGACCCCTTGACAATGAGTGTGTCGGCCCGTAACTCACCTTTGATGTGAGACTCCTGTTCAGCAGGAGTGCGTGGGGAACAGGACAGAGGTGTTCATAGAGTGGTCATCGGGGCCCCTGGAGCACCTCACAGAGGGCACAGCAGCAAGGCGTGGCTCATCTCTGTCCACGTGTGACTCAGTTGCATCTGTCTCCCGTGTTCCCTGGCAAAAAACGAAGCCTGCGTGTTCCGAAGCTTTGGACCTGGAGTTTGCCTAGAAAGGGCAGTGGTTGGTCTGGAAGAAGCAAGATGATGGTCTGTGTTTCAGGGACCGTCTTTCCCACCTCAGTAGTGTTGAAAGGAAGCCCCCTGAAGGTCGGATCCTAGTAACATATCACCCACTTGTGTTTGTGTAAGAAGGAAGTGAGTACTGTTAATGGGTAAAGAAGACTGAGTGTGACAGATAGGACGTGGGGGAGCCTGGCACACCGTTTCATGTCTGGGCCCTTGCAAGGTGAAGCTTTGCAGAGGGCCTTAAGGATCTGTGTATCTCCCAGAGCTGTCCGCCTAACCAGTTTCATGCTTTCCTGTCATCTTAGTGGGCCGGATGCTTCTGGTTATCCCCATGTGGTCAGGAACTCCAGGACTGTGAGAAAGAATATTCCTGTTTTCTAAGTGGCTTTATTGAAGTTTAGTTTACATATTATAAAATACACCCATTATAAGTGCATAATTAATGACTTTTAGTAAATTTATAGTCGTACAGCCATTATTATCTTACCCTATTCCCATTGCCTCAGAAGATTCCTTTGGACACTTTTTTTTTTTTTTTTGGTTAAGATTTTATTTATTTATTTGACAGAGAGAGAGGGAATACTAGCAGGGGGAGTGAGAGAGGGAGAAGTGGGCTTCCCGCTGAGCAGGGAGCCCAATGCGGGGCTAGATCCCAGGACCCTGGGATCATGACTAGAGCTGAAGGCAGATGCTTAACGACTGAGCCACCCAGGCGCCCCCCTTTGGACACTTTTATAGCCAAAACCCACTCCCATCCCCATCCCCTAGCAACCACTAATCTACCTTATGTCTCTATACTTTTGCCTTTTCTGGATATTTCGTATCAATGCAATCGTATAATAGTAGTTCTTTGTGTCTTGTTTCTATCACTGAGCATGATGTTCTTGAGGTTATTCATGTTATTTGTATATAGCAGAATTTTATTCCGTTTTATTGCTGAATAATACTCCTTTGTGTGGATACACCACAGTTTATTTATCCATCATTAATTGATAGATTTTGAATTGTTTCCAGTTCTTGGCTATTATAAATAATGCTAGTAGGCACATTTGCTTACAAATCTTTGTGCAGACATATGTTTTCATTTTGCTTGGGTAGATTCTTAGGAGCCAAGGGCAGGCTGCCCCAAGATGGGCCACTTTCGCATAAAGATTATTTTGACTTAAAAGTAATCAAGGGGCACCTGGGTGGCTGAGCGTCTGACTCTTGATCTCAGCTCAGGTCTTGATCTCTGGTTGTGAGGAGGTTGGGCTCTGCACTGGGTATAGAGCCTACTTAAAAAAAAAAAAAGAAAAGAAAGAATCAAAAACCTGGGTGGCCCAGTCGGGTTGAGCGTCTGCCTTAGGCTCAGATCATGGCACCGGGTCCTGGGATCGAGCCCCATATTAGGCTCCTTGCTCAGCAGGGACCTTCCTTCTCCCTCTCCTCCCTGCTCCTGCTCTCTCAAATAAATAAATAAAATCTTAAAATAAAAACAAAAACCCAAAAACAAAACAAACCAGCAGATGCAGGAAAAGCTCTCTGCCTTTCCCACAACTCCCTAATTTACATTGGGAAGGAGAGCCTGTAATAGGAAGAGAGCTATTAACAGAGACTTTACTTAAGGAACTTCTCTGCGTAATAGAGCAACCCTGTGTTTCCAAATCTCTCCTTTCAACTTCTTGCTAAAGGGCGTTCTCCTTTTCGTGTCCTTAGACCTCTACCCTTAGCTCATGTAAGCTTCATGTTGCCTCACTGTCTTTGGAATTTCATGTCTGTTGATTCCCTGTATGTATGCCCATTACATTTGATTTTCTCCTGATAATCTGTATCACGTCAATTTGATTCTAAGTCCAGTTAGAAGGACCATAGGGCGGAGTAAGGTCTTCCTGACAATTCCTAGGAGTGGAACTGCTAAGTCATATGTTAATTTCATGTTTATCTCCTTACTGCCAAACTGTTTTCCAAAGTGTCTCTACCATTTTATATTCCCACAACACTGCAGGACTGTTTGTTTTCTCCACCTTCCTGTCAACACTTGGTGTTGCCATCCTATTGAGTGTGAAATGGTATCTCAATGGATTTTTTTAAAATTGTGGTAAAATATACGTAAAACTTCTATTTTTAAGTGTACAGTTCAGTGACATTAAGTAAATTCACACAGTTGTACCCCTAACTCCCCAGTACATCTCTACAGATTTTTCATGATCCTAAACTAAAACTCTGTGCCTATAAAACAATAATCTCAAGGGGTTTTTTGTTATGCAGATCTTTAGATCCCCAAAGACCACCAGGGAGCCGAGACCGATGCAAAAGCAAAGAGCCTTTATTCGAGCTAGCTCATCCTTCCACACTCACCAACGCAGCGGACTGTTGTGGAGAAAGAGAGTCTCAGAAGGCGCAGCGCTTTTATAGGGGCCAGCGGCCAATGAGCTGGTAACAAGCACTCAGTGGCCAATAAGATTGTAAGACACACACAGGCCATACACAGATGGCCAATTGAACTACGATTCTCCCTAAAGTAGCTGTTTGAACCAGCCTATCACTCTGGTCAGAATTGGCGCGCGAGTTTGGCGGGCTAAAGGCGGGGCTAAAGGTGGGGTTTACAGTCTTTGGCGGTTAGGGGTTCCGTATTCCTTAATGGAGTTAGCCTTGCTCTGCTCTTTCATTTTTAATTTAAAATTTCCTAACAATGATGTCAGGCATCTTTTCATGTGCTTTTTAACTGTCTGTTTATCTTCTTTGATAAAATGTCCATTCAAATCTTCTGTTCATTTTTACTTGGGTTGTGTTCTTATCACTGAGTTCTACAAATTCTTTATATATTCTGTATTGAGACTCCATATATATGTACAGGTATTTATTTCCTCTTGGTCTGTGGCTTGTTTTAATTTTCTTTCTTTCTTTTTTTCTTTTTTAAAGATTTTATTTATTTATTTGACAGAGAGGTCACAAGTAGGCAGAGAGGCAGGGAGAGAGAGAGGGGAGAAGCAGGCTCCCTGCTGAGCAGAGAGCCCGATGCGGGGCTCGATCCCAGGACCCTGAGATCATGACCTGAGCCGAAGGCAGAGGCTTTAACCCACTGAGCCACCCAGGCCCCCGTTTTAATTTTCTTAATGACATCTTTTGAAGAGCGATATTTTATTTTTTCTTTAATGTGAGCTCTAAGGCCAACATGGGGCTTGAACTCACAACCCTGAGATCCAAGAGTTGCTTGCTCTACCAACTGAGTCAGCCAGGTGTCCCTTGAAGAGCAATATTTTACATTTTGATGAAGTCTATATGTAGAGGCTGCTTTTAGGCAAACAGGCCTAAGAGATGGAATGTAGAAAGAGCCCACGGTGACACCTGGCTGAATACGGACAGGGCCATTAGGCGACCCACCTCATAATATCCATAGGCCCAGGAGGGCTGGGTAGCTCAGTCGGTTGAGCATCCGACTCGTGATTTCGGCTCAAGTCATGATCTCAGGGTCGTGGGATTGAGCCCTACGGGGGTGCTCAGCGGGAGTCTGCTCAAGATTCTCCCTTTCCCTCATGCTCTGCCCCTCCCCCTGCTCACTTGTGCACACGTGTGTTCTCTCTCAGATAAATAAATCAATCTTGAAAAAAAGAAAAAATATATACCCAGGCCCTAACTGACCAATGGACTACTTACAAGCAGGCACAGTTACCAAAAAGGCAAATTCATATGTCACCAACCTCCCCATCTTCCCCATAGAAAACAGCTCCCGCCCACTGCATTGTTGCTGACGGCCTCTCCTCTGCTGACCTGCCCACCATTTAAACTTCTATCTCCTTTGTTCTGCCTCAGGTGAATTCTTTCATCTCCCAAGCCATTGATTCCCACCTGATCTTCGCCCTGCATTCGGGGTTCCCCATCCGATCGAGAGACACCTCATTTAGACACCACAGTCTAATTTGTTAGTTTTCCCTTTTATATATTGTCTCCTGGTTTCATATCTAAAAAATTATTTGCCTAACCGAAAGTAAACATTTTTCTCCAATTCTTCTTCTGTCAGTTTTATAGTTTTAGCTCTTATATTTCCATTTATGATCCATTTCATGGTAACTTTCATGTATAGTGTTAGGTAAGGGTCTAAATTCATCTTTTTGCATGTAGATACCTAATTTTTCAAGAACTATTTGTTGAAAAGACCATCTTTCCACATTGTACCTTTGTTGACATTCAATTGAGTAGAGTTATTTTGGTACTCTCAAGTCTGTCCTATGGATCTGTATGTCTGTCTTTATGCCAGTGCCACACTGTCTTGATTACTATAGCTTTACAGAAATTTTTGAAATTAGGTAAGGTAAATCCAGCTTTGTTCCTGGTCAAAATCATTTTGGCTCTTGTAAGTCTTTTGTGTATTTATGTGAACTTAGGATCAGCTTGTTAGTGTCTATGGAAAATGTCAGCTGTGGTTTTGATGGGGATTGCACGGAATCTGTATGTCAATTTGGAGAACACCGTCATCTTAAAACATTGAATCACCGAATTCATGAACATGGAATGTTTCTCACCAGTTTCTCTTAGCACTGTTTTATAGCTTTCAGAGTACTTTCAGAGTATTGCACTTCTTTTGTTAAACTTATTCATTTCATTCTTTTTCAGGCTACTATGAATGGAATTGCTTCATTAATTGCATTTGATGATTTGTATGGGAAACTAAGCAGCTCTGCTTTGTTTTTGTTTGTTGCATATATATATATTGCATATATTTGCATATATGCAATATATATATTTTAGAGCAGGAAAGAGGGATGGGGGAGGGGGCAGGGGCATAGAAGGAGAGGGAGAGAGAGAACCTCAAGCAGACTCCACACTGAGTGCGGAGCCCTGAGCCAAAATCAAGAGTCAGACACCTGGGGTGCCTGGGTGGCTTAGTCGTTAAACGTCTGCCTTCGGCTCAGGTCATGATCCCGGAGTCCTGGGATCGAGCCCCGCATTGGGCTCCTTGCTCCGCGGGAAGCCTGCTTCTCCTTCTCCCACTCCCCCTTCTTGTATTCCCTCTCTCGCTGTGTGTGTGTCTCTCAGATAAAAAAAAAAAAAAAGACACTTAACCAACTAAGCCACCCAGGTGCCCCTACATACCTATTTTTATATATACTTTTTAATGGATTCCTTGGGATTTTCTACACACAGATCATGTCATCTGCAAATAAAGACACTTTAACTTCAGGGACACCTGGGTGGCTCAGTCGGTTAAGCATCTGCCTTGGGCTGAGGTCATGATCCCAGGGTCCTGGGATTGAGTCTTGCATCAGGCTCCTTGCTCAGCGGGGAGCCTGCTTCTCCCTCTGCCTGCCGCTCCCCCTGCTCTTGCTCCCTCTTTCTGACAAATAAAATCTTAAAAAAAAAAAGACACTTTAACTTCTTCCTTTCCAGTGTATGTCCTAATTTGCATTTCTATCCCATGCCCTCTTGGGAAAGGCTGAAAGATTTTATGCTCTAAGTCTTTTAACTCAGATACCAAGAGCTCACCTTGGGAAGGGAGAAGTGGGTCTAAAAACCTGACAGTGATGCAGAAGAAGCTGCTGATCTCTTGTTCTAGAGGATGTTTCTTAGCATGCCCCCCTGCAACAATGATACGAAGCTCTCCTCCTGGGCTAAAAAGACATGCCCTCTAGATACTAGGCCCTGTTAGGCAGGGTTACCCCCTGTGTTCATATAAGAACCAGGTGGGCATATTAAGTGATAATCCGTGGGTATGAGGAAATAGGGATTGGAGACTGGCAGCCTGGGTGACTGTGCTATGTCTGTGGGGCAGCCATGATGGCTTTGATGACCGAGTCTGTGTGGGGTGATGGTGTACAGAGTTTCTCAGGACCTGCAGACCTTCACATCTGCCACAGCCATTCACATCATCAATTAAATATAGGGAACACTGAATCACAGACTCCGTAACTTGTCTGAGAGCATACAGCTAATTATTGGCTGGTACATAAACGTACAGTGTGTAGCATTTCACTCTCTCTAGAATACCTGTGGGAGTGTTGTGAACTTGAAATAAAAGAACACATTTTAGGGGCACCTGGCTGGCTCAGTCTGTAGAGCACGTGGCTCTTGATCTCCAGGTTTGAAGTCCAAGCCCCGGGTTGGGTGTAGAGATTACTAAAAATAAGATCTTTAAAAAAATAGTAACACGTTTTACATAGAAGGCATGTGCTTATTTGCCGGTCATATATCTTCTTTAGTGAAGTGAGTGTTCAAGTCATTTTTGCCCATTTTTAAAAATTCGGTTGTCTTATTAGGTTGTACGAATTCTTCATATGCTCTAGATTCGGGTCCTTTGTCAGAATTTGTTTTGCAGATAGTTTTCCCAGTCTGTGGCTTGCATTTTCATTTTGTTGATGTGCCTATTGTAGCCTCTTACTCTTTTTAAGTTTTTATTTATTTAAGTAGTCTCTACACTCAAAGTGGGGCTTGAATTCACAACCCTGAGATCAAGAGTTGCATGCTCTTCCAACTAAGCCAGCCAGGTGCCCCCGACGTGACTATTGAAAAGCAAAAATTAAAAATTTCGATCAAGTCCATTTGATTTATCTTTTTCTTTTTCTTTTTTTTTTTCTTTTTAAGATTTTATTTATTTATTTGACAGAGAGAGACACAGCAAGAAAGGGAACACAAGCAGGGAGAGTGGGAGAGGGAGAAGCAGGCCTCCCGCTGAGCAGGGAGCCTGATGTGGGGCTCGAAGCCAGGACCCTGAGATCACGACCTGAGCCAAAGGCAGCCGCTTAATCAACTGAGCCACCTAGGAACCCGATTTATCTTTTTCTTGTCATGCTTTTTGTTATGTTTAAGAAATCCACCAAACCCAAGGTCACTGTGCTTTCTTCTGGAAGTTTTATTGTTAGAAGTTTTATACTTATGTCTGTGATGAATTTTGAGTTAACTTTTGCATATGACTTGAGGTGAGCCTAGAGGTTTGTTGTTATATGTGGCAGTGGCTATCCAGTTGTTCTAGCACTACTGGTTGAGAAGATTATCTCTTTCCCTATTGAATTGCCTTGGCCTGTTTTGGTACATGGACCCCAGAAGTCCACTTGGCATCTGGCTTCAGGCACTAAATGGATCTGGGGCTCAAATGGTCAGAAGGGCAGCTTCTGACCATCACTCCGCACTGCCTTCCTCTGAGGCTGGTTCACAGGACAGTGTTCCTGTAGAGTCAAGATGAACGTTAGTATCGCCAGTGTTAATACTCAGAGCCACAAAGGCTTCGTTTTAGATGTTCTGGCACACACACATGCACACAAACACACACACAGCAGGCCAGTTGCCTTGCACCGAGCTCTGATGGGGAGAGCAGAAGTCAGGTTCAGGTCAGGGCATTTCACCAAATCAGGGCTCTGCCAAAAGACTTCATTTTACAAGGTCTACACATAGGTGACCATTCAGGGTAAAAGGGATTGAGTTCTGATGGTGAGTGTCTACCTTGCTTTCAGGCCTGAGCTCCACGCGGCTCTGCTGGACTTCACCTCTGATCCCAGGCAGCCCCTCCACGGTGGCGCGAGGCCGCTGTTACACGCGGGAGAGCCTGAGCAGCCCAAGGGCCCCCGGACACTTCACCAAGCTGGGAGGACTTGAGCTTCACATAAGTTGGTACCGTGGGGAGAGCAAACACTCAGAACCAACAGGCCTTTGCCGCGTTCTGGAACCACCAGGGAAATGCCGAGGTTCCAATAAGTTGGCTGGTGTGTGCAGATCCCTGGCACGGAGAGAAGGCAGATCAGACTTCACTCATGCACTGGGAGCAGTGTTTTGAGGTCAAACTGTAGCTGGCCACATGGGTACAAGGAGTTGAGCTCTCGATGGTCCATGTTCCCTTTTCTTGGAAGCCTGATACCCCAAGGTTCAAGTGTACTTTGGTTCTAACTCCAAGCCCCCCACGTTAACACAAGGCGATTGTTATACCCAGAAGGTCCAGGGGCTGGCATGACACCTTGGGATGCGGGGAGCACTCAGGCAGACCTGCCACATGCTTGGCTGACCACAAGCCTGCCTGGGACCCTGCCGTCCCTCAGGTCAGCTTCAGGGAACTGGGGGGTCCTGGATGGAGTAGCGACAGCAGTGCCACCTCCCCTGCTACATGCGGCGGGGTAAACACTGTGCCAAAAGCCTTCATGTCCGGGGATCCCTGGGCTCCTGACAGCCTGGTTTGCTTATCTTCTGACACTCGCAAGTGTGGGACCGGGAACACATGTGTAGCCCACATATAGCGGTTGCATATGTAGTTACAAACTTCCTTAGAAGTTTGCAACATTTATAAAATCAAAAGGCTTCACATAAACGTATGGTCTCTCGCTCCTGTAAACCCAAGAATGGGGGCAACCCTGTGTTGATTCCATCATCCGTGATCCCTGTACCCAGGGACAGCCGTGCCTCAGGGGCAGCAAAAACCAGCAGATGATGATGGCTATGGACACACTGACCTGGAATATTGGCTGAGCTGCAAAAGTCCTGGACTACAGTCCCAGGGGTCCTGCCGGTGCGTCGATGGCCCTGAAGTGACCAGCGCAGGGAGGCTATGGGAATCCACACCGCCATTAGGTTATCTGCTCTGGCAGTGAGCAGCATACTGCTGGGCATGCCCGTCGTAAAGGGTCATTGTACTCGTGCTAGAGGGCGAGATGAGAATGGGCAGGGCTTCCGGAGACCTGCAGAGCTGAGTCGCTCCTATGGCCAAAGTCAGTGTCAACAAACTTGGCAAACACTCCAAATCAGGGTTTGTTTGTTTTTTTTTCAGTTTTTTGTTTGTTTGTTTTCAAAGGATTATTGTTTGTTCATTTTTTTGTGCTATAAATTCTACCATGGCTGATTGAAAGCCATCCATGTGAACGTGGAGTTGAGTGGCTGAGTGGGTATGACGTGGCTCGAGCATAGCATCTGTTTGCCAGTCTCCCTGACTCCCTCACCTCAAAACTGGTGTTTCTGTACCCACTTACAGTTCTGCCTGGCCCTTGGAGATCTTACATCCACCGATAACCCACCTATAGGTTTTGGACATCAGGGGCCTTACTCATGGACAGGTCCCAGGAATGTGGACATTCCCAGTAGAGAACCCAACCCCTGCTGCCCAGGAAGGACTAGAGACTGCCATACAGAATACCCAATGTCCAAAGCTCTGGGCCTGTCAGGTTGTCCTGGCATCCAGGACACAAGATTTAACCCAGAGACTTTCAGCCTCTCCCAGGAGGCCTTGGGCCTAGACTGCAAGCTGCTCTCTGCCATCCTGCTGTTGAAGTTGAGGCCTTTCTCCCTCTTTATCCTGTTAGAGCCCCATTCTGTTCTCCATTTCCCCCCTGCACACAATGGACAGAGATTAAAGATGGCTTCAACAGTAAGGCCTTTATTATCACACATTCTGGAGACAGGCGGTTCGAGGGGGTGCTTGGGTGGCTCAGTCGTTAAGCATCTGCCTTCAGCTTGGCTCATGATCCCAGGGTCCTGGGATCGAGCCCCGATTCTTCCTTTCCCTCTCCCTGCTGCTCCCCCTACTTGTGCTTGCTCTCTTTTTCAAATAAATAAAATCTTTTTTTTTTTTTTTTAATTACCCACAAAAGAGGGAAGCTACTTCTGCAAAGTCCTCAGACTCCAGTCAAATCCTCCTGGAGAGAAGAGGTCAGGTCCATGCCTGAACCACTGGGGACAGGGCAGAGATGGCAAATGAGGACACCCTAAAGAGCTCCCATCACTCATGTCTCCCTCCAGGGAATGAGTGAGGACAAAATCAGCCTTCCCTGAGTATGCGGAGATGACAGGCCGTGGGGGGCCCTGCCAGCTGGTAGAAGTGAGATGGCATCTGGCAATGACATAATCTGGCAAAGTACTGGACAGATTAGAAGGTCTGATGTAGCTCCTGAAAGCTTCCCAGGTATCTGGAGATCTCCTGGTAAGGGTGTTAGGATATTTTTCCATTTTTGGCTTATGGCTTCTTTACAAAGGTCCCTTTCACAGAAGTTTTCTCAGGAGTGAACTCTTTTAAGGTGAACAAAGAAAATGCCCCAGTAAGTTAATGGTTTTCCACATTTGCCACACTCCTAAGGCTTTTCTTTGGTATGAACTTTCTAGTGCTGAGTGAGGCTGGAGCTCTGGCTGAAGGCATTCCTAAGTCCACTGAACTCAGATGGCTCTTTTCCAGTGACCTTTCTGGTGCTGAGAGAGGTTTGACCTGTAGCGGAAAGCTTTTCCACACTTGGTACACTCATAAGGCTTTTCTCCAGTGTGAACTCTCTGGTGCCGACTGAGGTTGGATCTTATATTGAAGGCTCTCCCACACTGGCTGCACTCATAAGGCCTCTTTCCAGTGTGAACTATCTGGTGTGCAACAAGGTTGGTGCTGTAGCTGAAGGCTTTTCCACATTCACTGCACTCATAAGGCCTTTCTCTGGTGTGAACCTTCTGGTGCTGAATGAGGGCAAAGCTTTGATTAAAGGCTTTTCCACACTGGTTACACTCATAAGGCTTTTCTCCAGTATGAATTCGCTGGTGTGCAGCGAGGTTGGAGGGGCAGCTGAAGGCTTTCCCACACTGGTTGCATTTACAAGGCCTTTCTCCCGAATGACTCCTGTGATGCAGAATGAGTCTGGAGGTTTGCTGGAAGGCTTTTCCACATTCGCTGCACTCATAAGGCTTTTCTGTGTTGTGAACTTTCTGATGCCGAACAAGATGAGAGCTGTTAATGAAGGCTTTCCCACATTCGTCGCACTTATGAGGCCTTTCCCCAGTGTGTATTTTCTGGTGCTCGACAAAACTGGAGATACAGCTAAAGACTCTGCGGCACTGTCTGCACTTATAAGGCCTTTCTTTGCTGTGAACTTTCTGATGCCGAGCGACATTGAAGCTGCAAGCGAAGGCCTTCCCACACTGGCCACACGTGTAAGGCCGTTCTCCAGTGTGAACTCTCTGGTGCTGAACAAGCGCGTATTTCCGGGCGAAGGCTTTCCCGCATTCACTGCAACTGTGATGCATTTCTCCAGCATGAACTTTCTCATGTGTCCTCAGTTTAAAAAGGTGCCTGAAGGCCTTCCCGCATTCCTTACACACATGGGATGTTCCTCCAGTGTGATTTTTTTGGTGATGAACAAGAGCGGAGTGCTCTTTCGGGGCATTCCCCCCTGTTGGGCGTCTGCAGGGTCTCTCGTTGGAATGAGTGAGCAGGTGGTCTAGGAGCAGGAAGGCCTTTAGAAAGCCGTTCCCACAGCTGCTGCACTTGAAGGGCTTCTGTGTGGCGTGGACCCTCTGCTGCTGCTGACAGCCAGAGCTCGGCTGGAAGGCCTCCTTGTGCTTGGTGCTCCCGCGTGGCTTCCCCGTGCTGCGGGCGGCCTGGTGCTGCAGGAGGTCACGGCCGGCCGGGACAGCCTTAGCACGTTCGCTGCTTGTGAAGCGTTTTTCTCTACTGCGCTCCCGCTGGCGCTGGCGAGAGTTTATACTGAGCCAGAAGCCTCTCCCACATGCCTCGCCCTCGTATGGTTTCTGCCTAGGGTGTATTCCCTGATGCTCAGCCAGATGTAATATGTCTTTCAAGACCAGGCCACACATGTCACAGGTGTCAGCCTTCAGGGTGGAAGGACAAGCCTCAGGGGTCCTGAAACGGCGCGCCCCTTCTACAGAAACGCCCTGCTCAAGAGGGGCTTCCTCCACTCCACACCAACAACCTGAAAGCAGAGAAATACCGGTGAAGTGTGTACAGGCTTCGTTGGGAGGGGGCAGCCCCCTCACAGATGTGGATCTGACAGATTTAGGAGTGAGTCTGCAGGATCCAGTCAGGGCGAGGTAGAGCTCGTGGTGCGGTACCGGGCCCGGCAAAGCCGCCGAACGTGACGATCCGGCACGTGAGAACATAGGTGTAGGGTTCCGGCTCGGAGGAGACAGGAACTGCAACTCCTCAGCTCTCAGCAGGACCCAATACGGGCAGGCCCCAGATCTCTGATAGGAACAGGGGACACAGAGCAGTCTGCATGACCCCAGGAAAATCCAGCCGCCACCAGGCATCGGGTGCTTACAGCCTGTCTCAGGATATGTGCACATCTCATAATACATTGACTGTGGGCTAATGTGGGCCATCCCTGTAAGGGAGGAGGGGAGGGCATGAGGACGACACAGAGATCAGAGCAGTGTCCGCGGACAAAGTAGAAATGGCAAGAATGCGGTGTCTAGAATGAGGAAGGGGAAAATGGAGTAAGGTACGGCTACTGGCCCCAGCCACAAAGACCAGTGGATACAGGACAGGTGCCCAGTAGCATGTGAGGCCAGCCCCAATGTCACCTCTGCTCCAGCTCCCACTCATTAGAGCCAGACCCCCTCCCAGCCCCTCCTGGGCCACACGGAGCTACGTCTGCCCTGTCAGGTGCCCAGGCTTCGTCGTCCTGTTCCAGGTGAGCAACCACGCAGGACCTGACAGGGTGGGTGAGCGGCCAACCCAGCCAAGGGCAGCCTACGCTGTGGCAGACGAGAGGGAGCTCATGTCCTCTTTGCAACTGGGAAGAAAACTCAGTGTTACAAAATAAGCCTCCAAGGGGCATCTCCCAGGAAGAGCCCAGCGGTCACCACGAGTAATAACGATGTGATCGTCTATGGTCCATGACACAGCCGGGCTCCTGGAAATGTCTGATATAAAAAGGGGGGAAGAACCTGGGCACAGAGGTGCCACTGATCTAGACAAACTCAGGTGGCCAGACTGAGCCCCCGTCCTGAGCCCTTCCCCAGAACGGGAAGCAGACAATGGGGCTCGTCAGGGGAAGGAGTAGGCTGTGCCTGTGCCCCGCCTTGCACACACAGCAGACGGCCCAGATGAGGAACCAACACCCGTGCTCAGCTGTCGGAACACAGGGCTGTTCCTGGGAGAAGAGGAAGGACGGAGACCAGAACAGGAAGCTGGGGGGGGGGGGCCTTACCAGTGAGGCCACAAGCGCCAAGGTCTCCAGCATCACATTGTGGTACAGGTGCCTCTGAGTCTCATCAAGGAGCTCCCACTCCTCCCGGGAGAAGTACACGGCCACGTCCTCAAAGGTCCCCCAGTCCTGTCATGGTGAAGACAGCTAAGTCAGCCATGGTGAGGACAGGGCAGCAAAAAAACTAGCAAAAAAATACACAGATGAACCCATCCAGACCTGAGCCTGTGACCCTACATGCTGCCATCTTTCTGGTGGGTAGTCTCTGACTCCCAAATTGCCCCTGCCAACAAACTCCTAGGTCGCCCTTCTCCCTGAGCTCAATGCCATGGGGGCCATTGTCTCCTCGTGTCCCATTGATCACTGTGTCCTCCTTCACACAGCAGGGAGGTGGGCAGGTAGCTGCCACAAGGTCTGGGCCTGGTTGTGGGGCTTCACTGCCTCCTACTAGGCAAGTCCCCTGGCTTCCCAGATCCTGCCTCCCAGAACCACCGAACTGGGGCTCCTCTCGCATCGGCCCCCAGTCCTAGGACTCCAGTCCATCAATTCGTACTCCCCTGCATGTGCACGTCCGTCTTTGTACCACGCATCTCCAGACCCACTGTGCACATATCCTCATACAGGCTTTAAGCACCAGATGCCACCACTATCCCATGGCCCATCCTTCCTCCCAGCAACCCTACATATCACTCTGCAAATGGTGTCCAAAATGTGGCTAACTTGGTGAGGCCAACCAGGATCCCATCCTCACCCAGACTTCCAAAAGTCCCCACTTCCAGAGGTGGCACCCAGCTCTCCTTCAGTTTCTCTAACTGGTCCTATTCCTACCTTTAACCCTTAGCCATCCAGACTCGGCCAGAAAGACTTCTGGGACCTCCAAGTCTCTCTGCCTTTATTCATGCTGTCCCCTCACCAGCCTCAGTATTCCTCTTTCCTCCTGAGGCACCTCCCACGCCAAGCCTGGGACACTCAGCTTACTGCCGCCGAACAAACCTGCCATCCTGACTGAAACCCTCAGGCCCCACAGAGGGTGGCCAAGAAATGCTGGTGAGCCCAGACAGAGGTGAATAAACATGAGCCCCAGTTCCACTGTCATGCTCCTTGCATCTCTAATATGCCTTCGTCTCGTCCCAGGGATCTTGGTCACTTTCTGGACCCTCCTCTCACACCTTCTCTCATGGCACCTCCTCCCTTCATCTGACTTTGGGACACCCACCGACCCCGCCCAGTACCCCGGCCAGCCACGCGGTCCTCAGCTGTCCCTGCAGGACGTCCTTCACCACAAGCTGAAGACGCCCCCTCTCAAATCTGAGCCAGAGCTCCACCTCAGCTCACAGGCTGCCTACTGCTGACTGGGTGTCTCCACGCCGAATTTCTCAGCATGACGTAGACCTGCCATGTCCAGCTGCCCCTTAGGAAGTCTTTAGGACGGCTCAGCCTCGACAGGGTCAAAATCTGCCTCCTGATCTGCCCTGAAACCTGCTCCACCCAGCAACCTCCCCATCCCATTCGATGCACTTCAATTCCATCTTCTTTCTAGTAACTGAGGCCAGAATCCATGGAGCTAGCCCAGTCCCCTCCACTTCTCTGCACATCACAAAATCTGGCTGGCTTAAAAGACAGATCCAAAATCCAGCCATTTCTCCCAACTCCAGGCCATGACACCATCACCCGCCTGATCTAGTAAAAGAGCATCTTTATGAGCCTACCTTTCTGCCCCCTCAGCCTCACCTCCTACCCCACCCCACCTCTACCCTACCTCTGTTTGCCACTCCGCAGCCAAAGGGAGCCTGTGAACACCTGAGTCAGATCACCTTTCTCCTCTCCTCCAAACCTTCCGTGGCTCCCACCACCCTCAGGCCAAGCTCCCCAGGCTGCCATTCCAGGCCTGACTCCTGCCCACCAGACAAAAATAACGGAGACCTGTAGTTCCCTGAATACTCCCAGCTCAGCCTCTCCTCTAAGCATTTGCACATCCCGGTCCCTAGGCCTGAAACAGCTTTCCACGTCTTGTCCCACTGGGTTCCAGAACTGTGAAGCTTCCCACAGGAACTCTGGCCAGGACTCAGGACCGCAGGCTTGGGGTGACCCTAGGGTCCCAGCAGCAGTGGAAGAGAAGTGAAAGTGGAGGAAGGGTCCAGCGACTCCCCACTCCCCTCTACCGTGGGCTCCACTCACCCGCGCCAGGCCCACCAGCGCCGCCGTCGGCCGCAGGCAGGCCCTGAGCGCTCGGCCGAGCCCGCACCTCCACTGGGCTGGGCGCCCCCCCGCCGCCCGTCGCAATCGCGGCCTCAGAGGGGACGGAGGGCGAGGGCGGAGGAAGAGGACAGCCCCGTTACCGGAGATCGCGGCTGGTACGAAGCGCGGCAGTTGATCCCATCCCCCTTACTGTCCTCCCCAGCCGCGTCCCAAGGAGGCGCCTGGAAAACGGCCCCGACCCAGAGCTCGGGTCCCGAAGGCGCCGCAAGGCCAAAAGGAACGTGCTCCAGGGAGACCCCGGAAGTCGGGGGCCGCAGGAAATAGCTCTTCTTCTGTGCTGTGATTGGTTTACAGGTCGCCGTCATCCCCCGTGGCCTTCTGGTCGGTGTAGTTTCTGTCCCGCATAGGCCTCTGTGGGACGCCAGCAAGTTCCCCTTGGCCACGCCCGAGTGGCACTGCAAGGGGTACTGGGAAGTGGAGCCCGAGGTTAAGAATGGCAGTGGTGTGGTTTAGCTTCCTCTTGAAGGGCTACTGCAGATCTCCTCGCTCCGAGATGCCGGTGACCCGCCTGTGGAGGACCAGCCCTGAGGGGGCCCGTGGGGAACAGCTTCGCTTCTGCATTTTCCCCCGTCAGAACGTCTGGGATGAGCCTAAACATTCCGTACCTCGACAGTGCGTCCCTCTTGGGGATTCTGATGCTCTCCCAGAAGCAGCTCTAACTCAAAATTCAGTGATGAAATATGATAAATACTACAACTTTCCTCGTGAGAAGCGACATGAAAGGTATTTAGCACAGGGCCAGGTACATAGTGCTGTGAAACTTAGTGTAAGGGGAACCTCCCTAAAATGGAGTGAAAGGGGGAGCTCTCACTTGGTACCACCGGAAGTCAAGAATTACCAACAGAAGAGTCTTCAACAGGAAAGACTCCTCAATTACAGGCCCCAACAGGAAAAGATGCACATTACATCTCCTACAAGAAATGAATGGGCCCTGCAACTCAGCCAACGAGAACCCATCATCACCCTGAACTCTTCTCCATTGGGCTTTCCTTCAAAACAGCCCCTCCTAACTTCCTCCTTCCTCTCCATAAAATAACACTCTTTTCCTTTGTTAGACTTGCGTACAGTTTCGCTGTATCTTGCATGTCCAGAATTGTGATCCTCTCCCATTCCCAAATAAACCCATTTTTGCTGGTAAAGTAACTTTTATTTTTAATGTTAACACTACTAAATACATAAGAGAGCTATTGTTGTTATTGTCATCATCATCATCATCATCCCAAGGCTCTCATAGCACTGCCAGGGGAGGGCAAATTGGAAACACCTCTCTGGAGAATCATCGTTGACATCTATCAAAATATAAAATGCACTCGTCCTTGACTTAGCAAGTAGCCATATAGGCAATGTTCAAATTTTTTTTTTTTTGAGAGGCAATGTTCAAATTTTTTAAAAGTATATTTTGTACTATGGTAGGCAGAATATAATGACCCCAAAGATGCCCAGGTCTTAATTGCCAGAACATGTAAATATGCTATATTACATGGAAAGGTGGAACTAAATGGTAGATGGAATTAAGTTGATAATCAGCTGACCTTGAGATGTGGAGATTATTCTAGATTATCTGAGATGGCAGGTGAGTGGACAATGTAATAGCAAAGGTCCTTAAAAGTAGAACAGGGAGGGGGTACCTGGGTGACTCAACCAGTTAAGCATCTGCCTCTTGGTTTCAGCTCAGGTCATGATCTTGGGGTCATGCGATCAACCTCTGTGCTCAGCGTGGAGTCTGCTCAAGGTTCTCTCTCCCTCTCCCTCCCCGTGTCCCTCCACCCTTCGCCCTACTTGCACAAGCACTCTCTCTCTCATAAGTAAATAAATAAAATATTTTAAAAACAGTGGAACAAGGAGGCAGTAGAGATTGAGAGAGTTAAGATGAAGCCACCTTTCTATGCCTGGCCAGAAAAAAACAGATCCCCGTAGGCAGGCTCACTACTGTAAGACCTACAGTGAGAATGACAGTGTAGAGATCATAGGGAATGGAGAGACCAGAACCCAGCAGGCAAGGTCACTGCCTTAAGGCACCAATGGCCACTGGACCACAACAGCACAGAGTGTCACCCCCTGCCCTCCCACTGTGTCCTCAGGAGCAGATATCGTTATCATCACTGAGAACCGTACCCCTCTGCATGCTGGCAGTGACTCATTTCTATTCCCTGCCTCCTCAGCCATACCCCTAGCTTTAAGATTATGTAATTGGCCTTTTTATTTTTTATTTTTATTTTTTATTTGACAGAGAGAGATACAGCAAGAGAGGGAACACAAGTAGGGAGAGTGGGAGAGGGAGTAGCAGGCTCCCCGCTGAACAGGGAGCTGGATGTGGGGCTTGATCCCAGGACCCCGGGATCATAACCTGAGCCAAAGGCAGACGCTTAACAACTAAGCCACCCAGGTGCCCCTAACCTGGCCTGCATTGTTACACAGTCCAGTAGAATATAATGGGGTAAGAAAGAAAAAATATAATGAGGTAAGATAGAGAGTGGTCCTTAGAACATGCCAAGTGCCATGTGCAGATCTAACCACATCCATGAAGCTGGGCAGCTTTCCCAGAGCTGCCAGTAGACATCCTGCAGGCCCCCGTGGTCAGAGCAGGTCAGCTCCTGGTCACTACACGCTTGGTGGCCCATGGCTTCTCCCTGTCAGAGGAGGGGCCCTGCTGAAGGGTCATATCTGTCAGGAGGACTTACCTCCATGCCGTGCAGGGAAAGGGCGTCTGCATGAGTGCAGGCCCACCCACGCCCCTTCTGCAGCATTTCTTTCCGCCCTGATGCTCCCGTACTGGTGGAGGCTCGAGCCGAACTAGGAGCCTCTCCCCATGTCACCCATATCACAGCTTCCATCCAGGCTGCTGCCCTGGTGTGTAGCCAGGTGTCTTCGAAGACGTGTGCGTGCATGTCACTGAGGTAGCTTTCAGGGCTGCCTGGTGGTCCCAGCCTGCGCCCCCAGTGGTGCAGGTAAAACTCTGCTCAGACAGCACCCCCTCCTCCACTCCAGGCCTCAGGATATCTTGGCATGGGTTGGGTATTTCTTCACAAGTGTGTGTCTGGCACACCCAGAAATGACTCCATGGGCTCCAAGGCAGGGCAAAGAGACTGCTGTTTGGGTGAGAAGGGAGCCCAGCCAGGCCACAGCACAGGGGAGCCTGCCTAGGGACTAATCCACAGGCTAGGTGCATGCAAAGGAGAGGCAGCTTCTCCCATTAGCCTGTCTGCAAATGGGATTCCCTCGGGCCTCAGTGCTAGTGACAGGAGTGCCAAACTGGGTGGAAAGCTGGTAACACTGGGGCTCCAAATCCCCAGTGGGGACAAGTGCCCACCCACCTCTAAAATCCTGCATTTCAGGATACACGAGCTATGCAGGGAATGTGCTAGTTTCTTATTGCTGCTGTAACAAATTACCATAAACCAACCAAGTGGCTTAAAACGACACAAGTTTACTCTTCCAGTTCTGGAGGCCAGATGAAATTAATTTAGCTGGGCAAAAATCAAGGTGTTACCATAGCTGGTTTCTTCTGAGGCTCTAGGAGACAATCTGTTTATTACCTTTTCCAGCTCGTTGAGGAAGCATTCATTCCTTGGCTCTTGACTTCCTTTCCTCACATCACTCCAACCTCTTGCTTCTGTTGCTGCATCTCCTACTTCCTCTTTTGACTTTCTTTTTCCACAAAAATGTGTTTTTTTCACTGACACTTAATTTTCAGATAGCAGAGGAACCTAAAACAGTTTTTTTTTTTAAGGGGGAAAGTAATTTCAGATTATAATTACTACTACTCTTTTTTTAAATTGTGGTTAAGTACATACAACACAGTAGTTGTCATTTTAACCATTTTTAAGTGTACAATCCTATGACATTAATTGCATTCATAATGTTGTAAAACCATCACCACTCCCTATTTCCAAAAGTTTTCCATCACCCAAACAGCAACTCTCTACCCATTAAACAATAACTCCCTATTCCCCTCTGCCCTGGCCCCTGGTAATTTCTTTCTTTCTTTTTTTTTTTTTTTTAAAGATTTATTTATTTGACAGAGAGAAACACAGCTAGAGAGGGAACACAAGCAGAGGGAGAGGGAGAAGCAGGCTTCCCATATAGCAGAGAGCCCGATGTGGGGCTCGATCCCAGGACCCTGGGACCATGACCTGAGCTGAAGGCAGACGCTTAACGACTGAGCCACCCAGGCACCCCTGCCCCTGGTAATTTCTAATCTACTTTCTACCTCTATGAATTTGCCTATTCTAGTGATTTCATTTAACTACTCTTGTCCTTTTGTGTCTGTATTATTTCACTTAGCATGATGTTTTTAAGGCTTATCCATGTTATAACACTTACCAGTACTTCATTCTTTTTGATAGGTGAACAATACCCCATTGTATGCACATGACACATTTTGGCCATTCAGCTGCTCATGGACTCTTGGGTTGCTTCCACCTTTTTAGCCATGATAATTAATAAGCAACGAACACTGGCATAAAAGTATCTGTTTGAGTCCCTATTTTCAAATCTTTGGGTATATACCCAGGAGTGAAACTGCTGGGTGATATGGTTAATTCCATCTTTAACTTTTTGAGAAACTGCCAAACTGTTCTCCGTAATGGCTGCACCATTTTACATCCTATCCAGCACCATATGAGGGTCCCATTTTTCCGCATTCTAACCATTCTTTTTTCTTTTTTTCATGATAGCAATCCTAGTAGGCTTGAAATGGTACTTTTGATTTGCATTCCTGTAAAGACTAATGAGTTGAGGGGCTCCTGGGTGGCTCAGTGGATTAAAGCCTCTGCCTTCGGCTCAGGTCATGAACTCAGGATCCTGGGATCGAGCCCCGCATTGGGCTCTCTGCTCAGCAGGGAGCCTGCTTCCCCCCTCTCTCTGCCTGCCTCTCTGCCTACTTGTGATCTCTCTGTCAAATAAATAAATAAAATCTTAAAAAAAAAAAGACTAATGAGTTGAGCATTTTTTCGTGTGCTTATTGGCCATGTGAATATCTTGTTTAGAGAAAGTTCAAGTCCTTGAAGTTTCTGTTCAAGTCCTTTGTCCATTTTTTAATCGGGTTGTTTGTCTTTTTGTTATTAAGTTCTTTTTATTTTATTATTTTTTTAAGATTTTATTTATTTATTTGACATAGAGAGAGATCACAAGTAGGCAGAGAGGCAGGCAGAGAGAGAGGGAGAAGCAGACTCCCCACTGAGCAGAGAGCCTGACTCGGGGCTCGATCCCAGGACCCTGAGATCATGACCTGACCCAAAGGCAGAGGCTTTTACCCACTGAGCCACCCAGGCGCCCCTGTTATTAAGTTCTTTATGTATTCTGGATGTTTAAGCCTTATCAGATATGTGATTTGAAGTATTCTCTCCCATTCTTGGGTTGGTTTTTCATTGTGTTTGTAATGAATACCTTTTGATGTACAAAGATACTAAATTTTGATGAAGTCCAGTTTATCTTTTTTAAAATTTATTTTAAGTTTTTTAGAGAGGGAGGAGGAGGGACAGAGGCAGAAGGAGAGAGAGAATTTTTTTTTAAAAGATTTTATTTATTTATTTGACACAGAGAGAGAGATCACAAGTAGGCAGAGAGGCAGGCAGAGAAAGAGGGGGAAGCAGGCTCCCCGCTGAGCAGAGAGCCCAATGCGGGGCTCGATCCCAGGACTCTGGGATCATGACCTGAGCCGAAGGCAGAGGCTTAATCCTCTGAGCCGCCCAGGTGCCCCAAGAGAGAGAGAATCTTAAGCAGGCTTCACACTTGGTATGGAGCCTGACTCAGGGCTTGATCTCACAACCCCGAGATCATAACCTATGCCAAATTCAAGAGTCAGAAACTTAACCAACTGAGCCACCCAGGTGCCCCCAATTTATCTATTTTTAAAATTTTGTTACTTAAGCTATTTGTGTCACAAATGCAAAGTCATTATCAAAAGTCATTGAGATTTATCCTTATGTTTTCTTCTAAGAATTTTATGGTTTTTAGCTCTTATATTTATGTTGTTGATTCATTTTGAGTTAATTTTTTGTGTATGGTGTGAGTTAGGGGTACACCTTCATTCTTTTGCATTAAGATATCCAGTTGTCTCAGCACTATCTTTTGAAGATTCAATACCAATTGAATGGCATTGACACCCTTGTAAAACATCAATTAGCCATAGTTATATAGGTTTATTTCTGGACTTTCAAGTCTATTCCATTGGTGTGTATGTCTATCCTTATGCCACTACCACACTGTTTTGATTACTACAGCTTCGTAGTAAGTTTGGAAATCAGAAATTGTGAGTGCTCCAACTTTGTTCTTTTTCAGGTTTGTTTTGGCTGTTTGGGGCCCTTTGCAGTTTCATATGAATTTGAGGATCAGCTTTTTCATTTCTGCAAAAGAACGCTGTTGAAATTTTAATGGGGATTGCATTGAATCTGTAGTTTTGGGTAGCATTGACATTTTAACAACATTAAGTCTTCCTATCCATTAGTATGGGGTGACTTTCCACTTATTTAGATATTTTTAATTTCCTTCAATAATGTTTTCTAGTTTTAGCGTATAGTATTTCACCTCTTTGCTTTGATATATTCTTATAGCTATTTTATTCTTTTAGATGCTATTGTAAATATAGCTTTCTTAATTTCCTTTTCAGATTGTACATTGCTGGTATATAGGAACACACGGATTTTTATGTGTTGATCCTTTACCCTGCAACTTTGCTAAATTTGTTTATTAGCTCCAGTAGCTTTCTTATGGATTCTTTGAGATTTTCACGTTTTACTTGCTCATAGTTTTACTTGCTCCTTTCCAATCAAGATGCCTTTTATTTCTGTTTCTTACCTGATTTCTCTGGTAAGAACTTCCAGTACAACATCAAGTAGCAGTGATGAAAGTGAGCATCCTTGTCTCATTCCTGATCTTAGTGGGTAAGCTTTCTGTCTTTCACCTTTAAGTATAATGTTAGGTGCAGATTTTTCACAAATGCCCTTTATCATGTTGAATAAATTTCTTTATATTGCTAGTTTTCTTGAGAGCTTTTGTCATGAAAAGGTGTTAGATCTCCTTTGACCTTCTTGCTTCTCTCTTATAAGAATGCTTGTGATTCCATTTAGAGCCCACCTGAATAGTCCAGGATAATCTCTCCATTCCAAGATCTTTAACCTAATCACATCTGCACCATCTTGTGTGTGTGTGTGTGTGATCTCTCTTGCCATATAAAGTAACATACTCATAGGTCAAGGATTAAGGTGTGAGCATCTTGGGAAGTTGGGGGGCATGATTATGCTGACCAGGAAGGAGAAGCTGAACTGAAGGACCTGAAAGCAACAGTGGGAAAGGATGGGTCAGATATGGAGGCTCAGCTCAAGGAGGCTGGGAGACAGCTAATGCCCAGGAGTCATATGAGAGGAAGTTTGGGTCTAGAAGACGGTAGGAAGCTACTGACGATAGGTAGCTACTGGACTTAGAGGCACTAGTTAAGCACCAGCCTAACCCAGCCCCAACGTCATTCCCATACTGGCTCACATTCTGTATGGCTGCAGGAACCTGACATGTGGAGTCATATCAACCTCGGTGAGCAGCTAGGGTTCCTTGCAGTGTTCCAGCTGAATGACCACACAGGAGTCCAGTAGCCCTAATGGAGTTCCACAACACATCACAGGGCGAGCATGACAGATGTGACTGGAAATAAAATGGAACCTCACAAGATAAATCATCCAAGGAAAGTTTTGTAAAAATAACATCATAGGTCCAATAAAGAATGACCATAGAAGTATGGAGTGCTTGGCAAGGGACAGCCTCTGGAACCTCCTACTGGAATCGGGAGTAAAACCCAGATGCAGAAGGGCCTTGGTCCCAGTGGGCTGAACAGGCAGACCCACTGGAGAGAGTGAAAGACATTTACCAACAAGACCATGGTCAGCAATTGAAGCCTGGTGCCCAGCCCCAAGTCCAAAAATACCCCCCCCCCCAGGGAACCCAAGAATGTCCTTAGAGTCACGTCATGGAACTGGCCCCTCAAAGGCCCCTACTCCTCCTGAGAGAAGCCGCAGCAATGTCATTAAGGTCACCAAGCCCTGCAACAACAAGCAGGTGGGCAGCTGACTATGGTGTAAGTTCTGGGTGTGTGATCTGGGCCTCTAGTTCCTTTCTTAACAGCCACCTCCCTGATACTCCCCCTGGAACCTCTCTCCCAGTGCACTCAATGAATTCCCCTAGGACTCCACATCTGAGACACACTAGGGCACTGATCCCATGCTGGGCTCCCTATGCTGGCCCTAATGGGTTTTGGACATTCAATCACATCCTGGGGCCCTGGCTCATCTGTTTCAGTGTTGCTTCCCCAGGCTTCTTAAGAGATCCCTCTGCACATAGCAGCCGGAGGGACTGTGGGCAAAAGGCAACTGGTATCCGCAAATCTACGTGAAGCCAAGTCTCCTTCCAACTGCATCTGTGATCATTACCCTTCATCTCCATTCTGGGCCCAACTTCACCTAGCTCTCCAGTCCTAACCTCAGGGTCCCTTCCCTCCCTCCAGTGGTTGTCTGTAACCAAGGCCCTTAGATCCTACTTCCTAAATCTGGTCCCCAGGCCTTACCCTGGTCCAAACCCTCAGCCCATCACTCCTTGGACAATTTCAGCCAGACCTTTCTCAAGAACACCAGATCTCTGAGTCTTGCCCACATTACCTTTCCACTCAGATGTCTCCAGGCAACTCAGACACAATCCCAACTCCTGCTTTTCCTTTGGGACCTGCTCCTCTTTCCCCTTTCCTATTTCTATGGAAGGCAGTTCCATTCTTTTCAACTGTTCAGGCTAAAAACTTGGGAGTCCTTCTGTACCTCTCATCTCTTTCTCAGCCCTCTTTGATCCATCAGCAAATCCAGCTGGCTCTGCCTGCAGAAGAGATCCAGAATCTGACTACTACAACATCTTTCGCCACCCCCACCCGAGTCAGGGCTGCCACCATCGCTTGCCTCCATGATTGCAGTTGCCTCCACCTCCACCTTCACCTGGTCCCCCATCGCTTCTCCACATGGAAATTAAAGGTATACTGCTCAAATGAGATCAGGTCCCTCCTCTAGTCACAGATCTTCTCAGCTCATGGGGCCGTCAGAATAAAGACCTAGCATGAAACCTCCCCTGGAGCTTTCTGGTCCCACCAGAAGTAAAGGACTTCAAGTTTCCCCAATGCCTTCCTCTCTGGATGACCTCCAAGCCTTTGCACATGCAGGTCCCTCTGCCTGGAACAACTTCCATGCTTCATTCCAAGACCGTTAAAAATGAGATCCGCACATTCCACTGTCCCAGCCTGGAGGGACAAAGATGAACTCAGGCCGGACACCCTCCGTTTCGCTTTTAGGACACTGGGGCTTGGAATTCCGTCAGGCGGGAGCTTCAGAGACCTTCCCTTACCCGTGCCAAGTCCACCAGTGCTGTCTCGGAGGGGGACCCGGCGCAATGGACCCAGTCTGGCCTAGGTGCCAGGTCCTTTCTGACGACGCCGCTGACGAGCCTCAGACGTGCCTTAGGTCAGCCTACCCGCCGGACCTCCAACTCCCGACATCCCTCGCGGTGCCGCTTGGTCTTTGTCATGGTGACGCGGAATCCCGTGGTCCCCGCTGAAGTGGGATTTACAGTTTGAACTACACTACCCAGAAGACGCTGCGCTGTGCGGGCTAATCCGTGCGTACCGCGCCGGACAGGGGCGGAACTTCCGGCGTCGCGCGGAGGTTTTCTTTTGAGCGGCTGTGCGGCTCTCCGAAGGCCGGGATACCTGGGTTGGGGACGCCTTTTGGAAACTGTACGGCGTCAGCATCCAGGGCTGGAGGCGCTCGAAGTGTGGAAGGTGGGGACGGCTCCTCCCTGGGCCTTCGTGCCTGCGGGCGGGGCCGACGAGCTATCATCCCCAGCTCCTCGAGCCTCGGTTTTCTCGGAAATGGAATGGACGGTCCTGGGGGATGTCCGCCGGGACTTCCGCAAGAGCCCGTCCAACCCGGTGACCGTCCCAGAAAAGGCGCCTTGGGCGTGTTTCCACGATACTGAGCGGGAGACCGAGGCTTGGAGGGGCCGGCTGCCCGCAGCCCAGGCTCCACCAGTCGTGGTGGACCGCGGGCGGAGGAGGTCTTTTTCCAGCGGTCCGTTCGTAACGGGCGCGCGCGCGCGGCGTGTCTCTCCTCGAGCCCCCGGGGTTACCATGGGAACAGCGGCGTTACCGGAAGTCTTTGGAGAGTCAACCGGCCCGCTTACAGAAGCGGGGCGGGACCCTAACCTCAAGGTCCTGGAGCCCCAGCGTTAGTGGATTAGTGAGTGTGCCGTGGGATTCGTGCCGTTTCCATTCCTTCGTCTGCGGTGACGGGACTCCCTCTCAGTTTGTGCCTTCGCGTCCCAGATTACTGGTCAGTACGCTGCCAAAAAAGAGGGGAAGGGGCTTGAAAGGGTTTTTCACACTTGGAGACGGAGACGTGCAGAGGCTTGTTTGAGAGATTGAGCCAGGAGCCAGCAGGGAACCGCAAATCCTTCTTACCTCTTGTGAGGAAAGGGAACCTGATAGGAGAATTTAGGCTGCAGCTTAGGCTTTCTTTCCAGAGACTGAGCGCTAACTCTGCTGTTAACTGGTTTCCTTGGCTGGTGTGTGAACAGACTGAGGAGCAACGGCAAACTCAGGGCGGCCCGAGAGGAGGCTTCAGCAGTAGTCCAGGCATGTAACGATGCCCTAGACCAGGGAGGTAGCCCTGGCACAGACTTAGGAGATAGTGGTCCCAAGGAGGACAGCTTGTGAGAGCATGTGACAAGGAAGGGTCCAGGGAGGTTCTGCACACTCCTGAGATTCCACATTGGGACAGCAGGCCTTGTAGGCGTGCTGGTATAGGATGACGGTTCAATCTCCTGCAAGTGCAGGGGTCAGGAGGTATTATCCACAACGATAGTGGAGCTACGGGCAGCCCCTGGCTATTCCTGAAAAACCCCTCTCAAAGTTTCTTTTTGTGACATCCTCTTTTCTCCTCACTAATGTTAAAGATGAAGCAAGCTTCCGCAGAAAGGTCACACAGTCGGGGCAGGCCCCTTACCTGCCCTGTCCTCCACAGGACTTGTGACCACTCGATCCCAAAAGGTCAATTTGCCAGAGCATCGCAAGGAGTCCTGGTTATCTAGCCGGGAAGTTGCGGTTCTAGCCATGACAAGAGAGTCCTGGAAGAGGTGGGCCTTGCTGCGTGAAATTCGGGACTGGGCTGAGACCTGGTCTAGGTCAAACCGTGCCTGGCCGTGGTCCTGTACTACATCACTGTCCTGTTGCCTAAGTCATTGTCCCAACCTCAGTCCAACTTTTTACACCTTTCTGAACATTCCGTCCTCTTGCCTCGTCCTCCTGATGTCTAGTTCCTGCCTCTCTGACCTCAAGTTTCATCTTGTAACTACTCCCTATGCTGGGTTCTCCAGCGTCAGCTTCTGTTTCGGTGTTAGGATATGTTCGTGTACTGGTAAATAACCCTTGGAGCCGCGACCCTGAGCGGTGGCTGGATGTTACGTCCGTGTCTAGGCTCTTTCTGTGCAGCGCTCTGTCCCGGCATCCCTCCTGCACGGCGTTTACAGAGGCCGAGCCGCAGCTCCTGCCAGCCACACTGAGTCTTTCACCCTGCTGAGCTCTTGTGCACTGGTCTGGCCAGAGCCTGTGCCGACAGGACCTCCACTTTTCCCCCCGATCCCGGTCCCCTTAGTTTCTTATGAACCCAGGGAATCGTTTCTTAGCTCATTAGACACCACGTAACGATGGATCCATCCTCACCCACCTAGGACGGCCTACAGAAAGGGCATTTCTCTATTTTCAGGTGATTCCTGTGGAAGGGAAGATAAGGAGGCTCTGTTGGGATAAGATGTTTTTAGAAAAATCGTATCACAGGTCTGGACTCCCTGTGCTGGTCCTTCTAGCCAGAAGGTCCTCCCCTATAACCCAGGTGGTTAAGTCTTCAGAGACCTTGTCCCTGGAGAAGCATGGAAACAGATCCTGGACAGAAACTGCACATGAGTGGGCATGCAGGAGAGAATTCTGGTTCCACTGAGGCCTTCACCTGAAACAGCTGACTTCAGTATGGAGAGAGCCCTTGCACCTGCGCTGAGCACATACTACAGAAAAGCTGTGCACGTGTAAGGATGTCCTGGACAGCCGTGACCTGACACCCAGCCACCCACCGTGATAGGAAGCCGTGAAGGAGCACCAAGTTCAGGAAGGCCTTCCCACCCAGCCCCAATATTGGGCAATAACAAAGTCTGCACTACAGAAAAGCCCTTTAAGTGCAACAGGGGGGGACAGCCCTCCTGAAGAGCCCCACCCTCCTTAGCCACCGGACTCACCCTGGAGAGAGACTGCATAGATATGTAGAAATAGAAATGTCTGCAAGGAGAAATCAATCCTTGTTGGTGACCAAAAAATTCACACTAGAGAAACATCTGTGTGAGTCGGGAGTAGGAAGGCCTTCAGCCACACATGAAACTGAAAAAAACCTCAGATAATTCACTCTGGGGAAAGGCCTTACAAGTGTGTGGAATGTGGGAAAACTTTCTGCCAAAATTATACTCTAAGTCAGCTCCAGAAGGTTCGTGCTGGTGAAAGGCCCTGAGTGTAGCGAATGTGGGAAAGCCTTTGGCCACAGGTCTAACCTTATGAAGTACCAGAAGATTCACACTGGAGAAGGGCCCTATGAGTGCAGCCATTGTGGGAGAGCCGTTAGTGAAACCCGAGCCCTTGTTCAGCACCCGATTGTTTACACCAAAGAAACGCCAAAGAAATGCCGTGTGAATGTGGCAACTGTGGGAAAGCCTTCAGCCACCAATTGCACATGGTTCCAGACCAGAAATTGCAAACGAGAAAGGCCTATGAGGGCACCAAATGTGGCAAAGCCTTGGGGGCACCTGTCTGGCTCAGTCAGTTAAGCGTCTCCCTTGAGCTCGGGTCATGCTCTCAGGGTCCTAGGATTGAGCCCCGCGTCAGGTTCGCTGCTCAGTGGGGAGTCTGCTTCTCCATGTCCCTCTGCCCCTTCCCCCTGCTGGGGCTCTCTCTCTCAAATAAGTAAAAAAAAAAAAAATTTTTTTTAATGTGGCAAAGCCCTGAGCCAGAGTGCCCACTTTGTTCTGCATGATAGAGTTCATGCTGGAGAAAGACCTTAGAAGTGCACCGAATGTGGGAAGACTTAGCCAGCCCTTCACCCTTATGCACCATGAGAAAGCAAACCCTAGAGAAAGGTCTTGCAAGTGCGGCGAGTGTGCGAAAGCCTTCAGCTACAGCTTTAATTTCACTAAACAGCGAAGTTCGCACCAGATAAAGCCTTCAGGAGTGCAGTCGGTGTCCGAAAGCTTCAGCCCAGACTGCGCGTTTGCTCAGCTCCAGTGCATGAGAGGAAGGCACACGAGTGCAGTGAGTCTAGAAAAGGATGGCTTGCCACTGTGGCTTCATTCAGCGTGAACGGAATCACGGCGAGGAGAAGCCCTGCGCGAGTAGCCTTCGTGAGGTAACTCCCGGCAGCGTTAAACCTTCGGCACCAGACGCTCCCCTGAGGAAGCCATCTGCGTGTGGCTGCTCCGTGGTCACCCCACACAGGTGCCATGGGCCCCCACCAAAATCTGGCTCTGCAGCCGGTGGTGTATACACCAGGAGAATTTAAGGGAAAGTTTATTCACACTCAGGACTGCTGGGGAGATCTGGACAGTGACAGCAGGTCTAGGCTGACCGGGCAGAACAGCAGGCCGAGGTGGGGGCTGCTAAGCTTGCTTGCTTGCTTTCTCTTCTCTCTCTCTCTCTCTCTTCCTCTTTCTTTCTTTCTTTTTCTTCTCTTCCTCTCTTTCTCTCTTGTCCTTTCTCTTCTCTTTCTAGTAGACTCCATGTCCAGTGCAGAGCCCAGTGTGGGGCTTGAATTCACGACCCTGAGATCAAAACCTGAGCTGAGATCAAGAGTCGGAGGCTTAACTCACTGAGCCACCCAGGTGCCCCCAAACCAGCTTTCTCAGACTACTCTTGACTGATAAATGCCTTTAAAAAAAAATTTTTTTTTTAAGATTTCAAGTATTTGTCAGAGAGAGCACAAGCAGGGGGAATGGGAGCCAGAGGGAGAAGCAGGCTCCCCGCTAAGGAAGGAGCCCACTGCAGGACTTGATCCCAGGACCCTGGATCATGACCTGAGCAGATGCTTAATGGACTGAGCCACCCAGCCATCCCATAAGTGCCTTATTTTTAAAAATCATTTTTAATCTCCATTGCTAGGGTACCTGGCTGGCTCAGTTGGTAGAGAATACAATTCTTGATCTTGGAGTTGAGAGTTCAAGCTCCATGTTGGACACAGAGATGACTTAAATAAAATAAATCTCCGTTGCTTTATTTATGAGGAGGACGTTGAGATATTGAGATCTGCCAGCATGAAAATGAGCAAGGGTTGTGGAGAAGGTTGTGGGGGGGTCCCCCCAACATCTACCTCAGGGAACTGGGGATCGCAGTGCATGCCTCTGTGTTCGGCTGGGACATTATCGTGTTACTGACCCGAGGCCTCCTGTATGAAGAGCGCAACAAGCTAAAATTTGTGACCTTATGTCAGGGTGACTTAGGAACCTGGAGGGTTCTTTGTGAGAAAGGGGGTAGTTGATCCATTGTCAGAAATGAGAAAGAAGTGGGCTCCTTGTTGTTAGAGCATGTCTCGTTTCCCCAGAAGTGCTGAGGAGAAGCTGACTTCTGGAACCTGACCAGGACCCACGACCCTGGGAGGCTGGACCCCTATGTGCAGTCGTCCCAATATAAGACCTGCATGGGCCAGGTGGGGGATATATGTCGACAGAGGAGCACCGGGAGGGGTGCCTGGGTGCCTCAGTCGGTTAAGGGTCTGCCTTTGGCTCAGGTCATGATCCTAGGATCTAGCCCCATTTGGGCTCCCTGCTCAGTGGGGAGTGTGCTTCTGCCTCTGCCTCTGCCCTCTGCTTGTGCTCCCTCTCTCAAATAAATAAATCATCTTAAAAAAAAAAAAAAAGCACCATGAAGTTCGAGAGAGTCGAGGGTCCCTGAAAAACTAGAGGGGACACAGTCTGCTCCACTGTCTATGTTCGTGCTGCATGGGGTGTGCGGAGCTTCCGGGACCTGTGGGCCTGTGTATATAAAGAGGAAAGAACTGGGCCACCTGGCCGGCTCAGTCAGTAGATCATGTGACTCTGGATATTGGGGTTGTGAGTGCAGGCCTCATGTTGGACATAGAGTGTACTTTATGGAAAGAAGGAAGGGAGAGAAAGAGGAAGGAAGGAAGGGAAAAAAAGGAGAGAGGAGGGAGGAAGGGAAAGAAAGAAAGAGGAAATACCTGAAATTCCCATTGCCTCCCTCTGTCTTCTGCTCCTTGGCCATCCAGGGGCAGTAACTGGCCTGAGAGCAGGGCCGTCACTGCAGTCCAGCTCTTCCTGGTGCTGAGGTAGGACTGGCCCTCCCAACGTATAGAGAAAGAGAGGAGTGGATCAGCACACAATGTTCAAGAAAAGACAGAGGTATGGGGTTTTATGTAGCATCTCCTGATTTTAGAACTGCTGGCATCATTTATGTCAGCATTGTTAATTTACATACAAGAAAATGCCAATTTTTTATTTTTTTTGGTAAGATTTGTTTATTATTTGAGAGAGAGCGAGGGAGGGGAGGATTTGCTAGAAAAAGATTCACGGCAGCTTTACTCTCAATTTCAAAGGGGAAAGCACCTTATTGATATTATAAAAATCTAATTGAAACAGAAGAGAAGGGAAATCTGCACATAGATGAGGGCAAAATAGTAAGCAGTAAAGGAGAATAAGACAAAATTACCTCAAATTGGATACTTACAACATCCAACCTCGTGAGCTGGGGAAACCCCATGGAGACAGCCAGGCTGCAGTCCCCCTGGAGAGGCCTGGGCGGAGCATCCTCCCCTCGGCGGAGATTTCCACTGAGCCTCCCAGTTAGGGCCGGATTTACACGGCAGATGACGGGGTCTGAAGTTAAACCTGGGTTTGCCCACGTGCACTTTGGAGTGGGCTGCATTTCTACGGTATCCCGTCTTCACATCTTCCGGGAGCCTGGGCCATATATATTTGTCGGCCTTCCTGGATTCCATTCTGGGGCGGGGGGTGGGAGGGGGCAGCCCAGCCTGGAGCCGGAGGAGATACAAGGCAAAATTTATAGCTCTTAGTGTCCAGCTCAGACCTGGAGGCCAGCTAATGTCCACTAACCAGGCTCCCGAGGTTACTCCTGCAGCACAAGTCTCACAAACAACATTCTTCAGCCTGCCTGCATTTGTGCAGGTCAGGGTGGTCGGTTATGTGGGTCAAATCATAGAAACCTCCATCTATACAATACAGGCGGGCAAAGGGAGAGGAAGAGAATTTCCAGCAGACTCCGTGCCGAGCTCAGAGCCCGATGCGCGGCTGGAGCTCACAACCTTGAGATCATGACCTGAGCTGAAATCAAGGGTTGGACGCTTAACGGATGGAGCCACCCAGGTGCCCCACATGCTCCTCATTCTTGAAAGTAATCTCTACACCCAACATGGGGCTCAAACTCACGACCTGGAGATCAAGATTCAGATGCTCTACCGACTAAGCCAGTCCGATGCCCCAAAATGCTCTTTTAAATGTATAGGTGAGTTTTACAAATGCATACACGTATGAAATGGCCACACTGACAATATTGAACATTCTCATCACATCTAAAGTTCACTTTCCGTTAACTTCCGACTCAGTCACCTCCAACTCATGTGTCAGGCAACTACTGAGGACTTGCTTTCTGGCGCTATAGGTTAAAGTTGTCTTTTCTAGCGCATTATGTAAAGGGAATAATCTATGCCGTATGGACTGTTTTGTGTGTTCTCTCACTCACCAGAATTTTGAGAGATACGTCAGAGTTGTAACATACCCTCATTTCATTTCTTACTGAGTCGTACCTCATGGTAGGAAATACTACTACATGTTCATTCCACTCACCAGTTGTTACCCACCAGAGTTGTCTCCAACTTTTAGCTGTTACGAATAAAGGTGCTATGAACATTTATGTACCAGGATTTTTTTTAAAGATTTTTTTTTAAGATTCTTTATTTAAGTGATCTCGATACCCAATGTAGGGCTTGAATTCATGAGCCCAAGTTCAAGATTCACACGCTCTACTGAGGTGCCCCTCATGTACCAGGATTTTGTGGTCACATGCTTTCATTTCCTGTGGCTAATCCCTCAAAGAATTGCTGAGCTGTAGGGTAGGCGTATGTTGACCGTCATAGGACAGTGAGGGTATGCCACAGCTCAAAGGCTAGCTGCACCAGTCCAAGCAGAACTACGGAATTCAATATTCACTCAAGGCAAACTCTTCTAATTATCCTGTTTTGCTAAGATGAAGTAATGTGATTAGAAATTCCTCCTGGGGGGGCGCCTGGGTGGCTCAGTGGGTTAAAGCCTCTGCCTTCAGCTCAGGTCATGATCTCAGGGTCGTGGGATCGAGCCCCGCATCAGGCTCTCTGCTTCCCCCTCTCTCTCTGCCTGCCTCTCTGCCTACTTGTGATCTCTCTCTCTGTCAAATAAATAAAATCTTAAAAAAAAAAACAATTAAAAAAAAAAAAAAGAAATTCCTCCTGGGGAAGAAAAATGCCTTCAGGTCCCTCAGTGTACTCAGCAGAGACAAGCACAGTGCCAGTGGGTCACACGTGACTCTGAGTCTAAGTGTAGCCTCCTTGGTGACCAGAAGGAAAACTCCAATACTGCCTGACCGTCTCAAGCCAAGAAATCCACAGCTCCTGCTAGGAAGCTAGGCATGAGCGACAGGAGGATGGACCTTAGGGATCCTGACCGGGAGCCCCACCACAACCCAGGCCTGCCCGGGGACCACCCCTCCCACCCATCCTGCAGGGAGTGTGGTTCCAGCATCCCAGCAGGGGAAGAGTTAAGTTTGGTGTGTCTCTAGAATAGAAGTAATGTTCAGGTTTCCTAGGGTGCAGGTATTTGGGGGCTTGGGTGGGTTGTTAAGATTTTATTCATTTACTTAGAAGAGCCACCTAGGTGCCCCCATGTAGGCATTTTGAATGCATCACGGGAAAGGACAGGTTTTTTTTTTTTTTTTCTTAAAGATTTTACTTATTTATTTGACACAGAGAGAGATCACAAGTAGGCAGAGAGGCAGGCAGAGAGAGAGGGAAACAGGCTCCCTGCTGAGCAGAGAGCCCGATGTGGGGCTCGATCCCAGGACCCTGAGATCATGACCTGAGCCGAAGGCAGAGGCTTAACCCACTGAGCCACCCAGGTGCCCCATGGGAAAGGACAGTCTTAATTGGCTAATTATTATATAATCCAGGCCTGTCACTCAAACGAGACGACCCTAGTAGCCACCTAAAAGAAAAAGTTGCTCTAAAGCCCACACCCTGGCGTTTCTGGGGCCATCGTCTCCCTTGCCTGGCCTGCCGCTCCCTTGGAATGTACTTTAGTAAAACTTTGCTCTGCTTTACTTTCAGTATGCTGCTGAAAATTACCAAGGCTTCTTATCTTTTCCATCTAACTCTCCATAACATACCGGTCCCTAAAGCCCTGGCACCAGATTAGGCAATGACCATGACAAGGATGCCTCCCTTTGTTCCTGCTTCAGAGCAGGCACCTGCAGGCTGTGGGATTCAGCAGCAGGGCTGTAGTGATTCGGGGTCAACGTGGAGGCTGGCTTAGCCACCAGAAACACTGGTCATGTGCTTAAGTTCCCTCTGCCGTCACCACCTAAGGATATTTCCTCTCCTTCCAAAGACCCTCAAACCCACCCCACCTGGCCAGTGACTTTATTATGGTGATTTTATCATCATGGAGAGTAAGTGGAAGAGGGCGCCAGTGAAGGACAAGGACCCCAGGGCAAGCTGGTATCCAGCCACACTATTCCTGCTAACAGGTCCTGGGAGAGGTACAAGCACAGCAGCAGCAGCACCTGCCTCGCCGGGGTCATGAGTTGTAAATGAGTGAACATATGTGAAAAGCTGGGAACAGTACCTTAAACAAGGTAGGCCATGGTAAAGTCTGTCCATTCATTGGGACCCCCAGTCCCTTGGAAAGAATGCTCCAATACTGTGAGACGCTAGACACCCAGAATCCATGGATGGTTTTCCTTTGAATAAGAGACATCAAACTCGTTGCTGAATTGTTTTAGTTTTGTTATCAGCTCCGTGGAAGTATCACCATTCCATTGCCATGTGGTTAAACCAGGAGGTCCCAGGTGCCGGGTGATTTGCTCTGAGCACTTGGGCTCCTCCCTCTCTATCCCTCCATGCCGAGGCTGGACACCTGCGGTATGGCCCGCAGTACCAGCTTCCTCATCACCGGCCACGCCAGCAGCCAGCTGCCCTGAGAGACGAAAGGTAGGACAGGAGCAAGTGAGGTTCTGGTTCCTGCAGCAGTCAAAATGGAACCCTCTGAACTAGGATGGGGTGGGAGAGGATGCCAGTGGCTAGAGGCACTTTCTGGTTCCCACGTGTGGAGGGCTGTGACACTGTTGGGGGGGTGGCCCAAGACAGGTGCGGTGTTTTCCACAAGTCACGGAAGTGCCCAATATTAGTACAAAAATGCCTGGGCCAGGAGCTGAATGTTGATACTCCCCAAAACCACGAGCTGTGCATTCTCAGTCCAGTACTTGAGATGTGGAGAAACTGAAAACACAGACAGGGGACATCAGGGCCCAAGATCACACAGGTTATAGTCCGAGGAACACAGCTGCAAACTCAGGTCAGCCTGACCTACCTTGGACCTAAGCTCTGACTCCTCTTCGTCCGTGTTGCCCTTTTTTTTTTTTTTTTTTTTTTTAAGATTTTATGTATCTTTTTGAGAGAGACGGAGCAAGAGTGGGAAAGGGAGCCCAATGTGGGGCTCAATCCCAGGACACCGAGACCATGACCTGAACCGAGATCAGGAGTCAGACGCTCAACCGACTGAGCCCCCCAGGGCCCCCAGGAAACCGTATCAGTGTGTCAGGGTATGGAGACAGGGAGCTGGCATATGCACTAGAACTTACACATATTCTATTACTTAGGCACGTCGGTTCAACTGTGTCTTGGTTTGCCGTCTTGATGGGGGCAAATTACTCCATTTGGGTTTGTTGTGTTGTTGTTTTTTTAAGATTTTATTTATTTGACAGAGAGAAAGAGATCACAAGTAGTCAGAGAGGCAGGCAGAGAGAGAGGGGGAAGCAGGCTCCCTGCTGAGCAGAGAGCCTGACGCGGGGCTCAATCCCAGGACCCTGAGTTTATGACCTGAGGCGAAGGCAGAGGCTTGACCCACTGAGCCACCCAGGCGCCCCTGTTGTGTTTCTTTTTTTTTCCCTGTCGTGTTTTTTTAATCCCTGGACACTCCAGAATGTCCTTCCACTATCCTTTTTTCTCCTGATTCCCAGCCCCTTGTTGTGCCCAACTTCGTGGCCTCATATCTCACCCTTTCCCCCTCAACCCTCATCTCTTTCTCCCAGGTCCTCCAACGCCAGACTCCCCTTAATGTGTCCTGACTTAGTCACATGCCTTTGAAACGTCTTGTTAACATGCTGTTTGATGACAGCCATGTGTGCTCTGCAAGGGGTCGCAGTCCAGGTATAACCAGCGCCAAGACCTGCTCCCCAACATGGTGCTCCCCTGTCAGCAGAGGCTAAGGCTGTACCGAATCCCCCAGAGGGATAAGCGAACGAGAGACCTACCATGTCACTGTCCTCACACTTGCGCAGGGTCCCCCAGTCTAGGCTCCGGAGGCGCGCAGTGCATCTAATTCCCGTCCCCTTGGCCGTGACTCCATGGACACCATCCCGGTTGTGTCCAATATGCACTCAGTTAACTGGCATATCTCTGTTTTTCGGTTGTTAGCATGGAGCAGAGGAAGAGGAGCTGTCGTACAATCAGAAAGATAACCGTTATGAAATATACCCAGAGCCTTTTCCCTACAAAGACATATACTACTAGGAATAAAGCTGCTAGAGCCCTCTCCAGCTGGGTGAAGGACACTGCTCCCATTCGAGGTCCCTCTAGCCTTCTTCTCTCACCTAAGTGAGAGAGGTCATAGTCAACAGGGGCTAGGGCTTCAGGAAATACATTGAGAATGCTGTGGCCAGGGAAGGCAGTTGGGGTCAAGAAATAAAAGAAACTACAGCAGTGGAGATGTGCTCCTGAGACACAGTCCCATTGAAGACTGAGATTTCTCTGGAAGATTTGGTATGTTCCTGTCCCCGCTCACCCTTTACATCACATCATTCGAGCTCCAGCGTAACAACCGTGGATTACAGCTAAAAGAGATGCAAGACACAGACTCTCTCTGAAGAAGAATATTCGCCAGAGCACAAAGTCTAGAGAAGAGACAAAAACTAGGGCACTAGAGGAATCCAAAGCCTCTAGCACCCATAACTACAGCAAACATTAAGTACAGCCCTACTCCTATCCATATTACCATAAATCTTCACACAAACGTCCTGGTTACCTTAGTTCCTGTTACCAAACATATGTCTGGCTTTCAACAGCAAATGACAAGGCCTGTCAAAAGGCAAGAAATAACACAATCTGAGGACACACAAGCAATCATCACAATGAAATCGCATAGGACACAGAGGTTGGAACTATCCGACAGGATGTAAAATAACAATGATTAAGAAAGATGTTAAGGGCTCTAGCGGAAAATGTAGACAAAATGCAGGAATAGATGGATAATGTAAGCAGACAGATGGAAACTATGGAAAGGTCAAAAGTTAAGGCTGGAAAGAAATAACACCAGTAGTAATGAAGAGTGCCTTCAATGGGCTCATCAGTAGGCTCGACCCAGCCAAGGAAAGAACTGGTGCTCAGCACAATTCGGCAGAGTGCAAGCGTTTACTACTGTCTGTTTTACAGATGAGGACACAGGGGTTCACAGAGGTCCCACAAGGTTGTTTAGGGTCCAACCACCTGCCCCAGACAACAGCCCCCAGCCCCCGCCCCGCAGTGCAATCTCGTTGAGGGGAGATCAGAGCCAGGGAGGTGGAGCTATTTGTGTACAGAGGATGCTGCATTTTTATTTCATTTCTGATTCATCAAATTATGAATTTATCAAACAATTAGCATTTCTCCAAATATTAGGCAATCAGGATCCCTCTAGTCTAATTAATCACACATTATAGGGATAATTTTAAAATAAGAGGTTTTGAAGGAATTAAATGTCTCCACCCAAACAGTGCTTGAAATGTTAATGCCTCTAAGCTTTTGATTAAATCACGAGTTTAAAATGTTAGATTTTCGGGGCGCCTGGGTGGCTCAGTGGGTTAAAGCCTCTGCCTTCAGCTCAGGTCATGATCTCAGGGTCCTGGGATCGAGCCCCACATCGGGCTCTCTGCTCAGCGGGGAGCCTGCTTCCCCCTCTCTCTCTGCCTGCCTCTCTGCCTACTTGTGATCTCTCTCTCTCTCTGTCAAATAAATAAATAAAATCTT